>JAFVLP010000028.1:0-391106 GCA_023758145.1 Alternaria sp. BMP 2799
TCGCGGCCCTCCCCACCGCCAACCCCGTCACCTCCCCCTCCGCCAACGCCATCACCTCTGCAAACCCGCTCGTCGCCCGCGACCCCATCTGCGACAAGTGCAACAAGGAGTTCGAGGACTGCCAGAAGGTACACGCCCCCTTTCCCATCTACTCATCTACTATAGTGTTATTTAAACTAATCGTGCGTGTGTGTGGAAATAGACTTGGGTCTGTTGGATCAATCCGAGGATGTGTATCATAACTTGCCACAACGACGTTTGTCGTAATGACGCTGCGTGCAGGGAGCACTGTGGGTGGAAGTGCCCTTAGGCTGGGGTTTGTGGGTGTGAGAGGGCATTGGAGAGAGGGAGGAACGAGACTAAGGCCGGTTAGTAAGGATGATGTCTGAGAGAGCGGGTTGGAGTGCAGAGCGATGCTTATATGTGGTTGTTGGGATATGTACTCATCCTTACCTACTACAGTTATCAACGCCCCTGACATGAAGTCGCGTGAAAGGGCTCACCACCCGTGCACCAATCTCACACCCTCACCCCACTGATCGTATCAAACCTCCCATTCTTTCACTACCAACATTCCTAAATCGCCACGCAGATCAGTACCCCAGGTGATCCACGAAGGTGACCCAACCCCTCCGGCTGCCTAACCCAACTCCTTCAGCCCTGTGTATATAACCCCCCAATCCGCTGCTCCAAGAAACTCCCTCTCCCCATCCACCCTCAACCCCATCTCCCCAACTCCACACCACCCCCCACCCACCTCACCAACAATGCATTTCACAACCCCCCTCATTCTCGCCCTCGCGGCCCTCAACACAGCCACCCCCATCACCAACCCCGACGCCAGCCCCATCGCCTCTCCCCAAGAGACCGGCCCGCCCGTCCAAGTCCCTACCTGCGACCAGTGCAAAGACAACTTCGAGCACTGCCTTCGTGTAAGTTCGATCTCCTTCCCCCCAATTCCCACAATCCCCTGGGAAGTATTGAACTAACTCGGGTGATTAATGATAATAGTCTTGGCCCTGCTGGTTTAACCCAGCTACCTGCGATACTACTTGCCGCGCTGATACGTGCAAGGCGAGCAACTACTTCTGCCGGGATAAGTGTGGGTGGAAGTGTCCTTAAGCCTGGCTTTTGAATCTTCGAGTCTTCGAGTTCACTGGGAAGAGGTTACCTTGGAGGTGAATTCGAAAAAGGTTCAGTCTACGATAGTCGTCCGTGATAGGCGACGTATGGCGATGGAGTGACCTTCGTGATATGGGTATGGTTCAGATCTTGGTCTTGATAAAAGAATAGCTGCTACAGTTGGTAGACCTGTTATCGAGGAATAAATCCAACTCTTGTCAGCGAGATGGAAACCATCGAGTGATAGATAGTCCGTGCCAAATCCGATTAACGAAATCTTACCATATATACCGCGAGGCTTATACCTGTTGCACTACCCGAAGTCAAACGTGAACCACTCATGAATATCGAGCTCGAACCTGAGAAATGGTAGAGCGAGTCTTGGTTCGCAAAGTGTTGTCGAAGTCGTACTCTAGTTCCATCGTCTCCATCCCATAGTACACTTAATAACCCATCGCAACGAGCGACTTATAACTTCGGAAATCCATATGTACCTATCCTATTAGGTCCTCTCTCGAAAAAAGAGAAGTATCGTCAACACAAGAGCTTGCAAAGTGTTATCGTGTTGCCCGGTATCCTCGCTGTTAGTAGTAATCCGGTCTGCCATACATGCCATATTCGCAGAACAGCATAAGCACCTTCGATCATAACATCTTTCATTCACGTTGACGTTGCTGTCCCCCCTTTCTTCGCTCCCCCTAAAAGCGGTAACCTAACCCGTCCAAAAACCATGCCCCCACCCCTCTGCATCTGCGCCACGGCATCCCCAAGTAACACCCGTATCGCTCCTTCCAATCTCTTATCCTTCTTCCGCCGCATCCACAACAGCACTATACCCAGTATAAACACATCAACAGCGATGTGCTTGAAGCACGCCCATACCCATCTCCACACGCCTCTGAAAAGCTGGTAGTGTACCGAATGAGCAAAGAGTCTCCTTGCTTCTAATTGTTCGCGTAGGGCGGCGACTTCAGCCGTCATCTTCATGAGCGATTGCTCAACGCGTTTCCTCCATTTCTGGTCTGCGACTGATTCTTTTGGGGAGCTGTCTTTCGCTGCTGAGGCGGCACCGTTTCCAGCAGCGGGGGCGGGTGTACTGCCGAAACCCGGTATGGGCATCTGAATCGGTTTGCCCAGAACACCCATACCTATATTCCGTGGCGCGGGAGTGGGCGTCTGGATAGGTATAGGTTCTGCGCGGATCAACTGTTGTAAATCGGTTTGTACGCCTGCGTCTTCGAGTTCGGGGGCGTTGTCGTCGTCGTCGGGGTAGGATGTGGGATTGTATTGGCTATCAGGGGCGTCGACGAAGACCTCGCCTTCACGCTCGATTTCGGCTTCTTCTTCCTCGAGCTCTTCTTCGGATTGCGACATTGGTGATTTTACGCGGAGGGGGACGTCGCGGCGTTCGGGCTCGTTTCGAGGGCGGTCCATGTCGTTGCTGCTGTTCATGGCTGCGCGGCCGCTTTGGCCTAGTTCGTGCTGGGAGTAGCCGGGGGTTATGTGGTCGGAGGTACGTAGCGGCGAGGAGGAGGATGAGGAGGGCACGTTGGATTTGACTTGGTCCCAGACGAATTCTAGCTCCGCGACTAGTTCGCGGGAGTCGGGCGAGGGTGAGGCGTACTTGTGCATGGTGTCGATGAGGGTGGTGATGTAGCGGCGTTTGGCTTCGGTGCGGGAGAGGCCGTTCTGCTGTTTCCAAGCGTCCCTGGGAATGTTAGGTTCTGTTCATGTATGTGTTCCATGATGGGGACTTGAATGGTGCCATGCGCCAAGTGACATACCATTTCTCCCGTGCTCGTTGCGACTGGTCATCGTTTCCTCGTGGACATTCCATTATACCGTCGACATCGCCCTCTGATTTGGTCAGCTCTGGTCGTAGCACAGTCCCCCTCCGCATCATTTCCTCGACGCAACGTACCCATGGCCTGCTTATACAGTCCATACAAGCGTAACCTGGTCGCAGACGGCGGTTTCTGCGACCCCGTCCGTATCTTGTTGACGGTGTTGAGCGCATGGCTAAAGACTCGATCTATATCCCCCATCATCAGCAAAAGTTCCTTCCATCCCATCTCACCCCAGATAAACCTACCAACCGAGTCCGACATTACGAGCGTGGATATCGCGCCCCCATAGACGGGGAGCGGCGCATTGATTGGTGTGGCGGTGCGTAAGAGTGCCTCGATAACAGGCACAAGGTATTCAGCCAGGCAGGAGCAAAAGACAAGGTAAAGTACAGCGGCGCAATGGATGGCGGACGGCGTGCATGATGCGATGACAATGCGGAGCCGTGTGGAGATGGCATTCGTTGTCGCGCGACCCTGGCGCTTTGGCCTCGGCTCTTCCGGAGCGGGCGCGCTTGCCATGTGGCAGTGCCGTCGGCCGCCGTTTCACGTGTCAACACACTTTGATTGCTTTCACCGCACTTTGTTGTCTTGCTGATGTACTGTGACATTCTATCGTCTTTTTTTCACGAATCATATCAAACGCGATAACAGCCTTTGAATTGTTCGTGGCTGAAGCAGGGATCTGGTCGACAGATCGGGCAATGTTTTCCGCACGCGATTCCTGGACGAGACGAGATGCATTGCGACGCAAGACTCGCTGACTCTTTGTGGCTGCTATTCACATCTGTCTCAAGTCTGACATTACACCTTACAACAGCGTCTACCAGTTCGCGACAACTGGCTGCACATCGCTCGTGAACGACCACACGCCCTGGGAGTTGACAGCATGAACAATCGCCTTCCTCGTTACATCCTGTCTACGTGTAGTAGTCGCAATCTGAGTCGAGGTTCCCTGGCATGACTATTAGTTTCGCCCTTCGATGACGATTGACGAACTCACCTGTACGCGTGCACCCCTCACGTTCGTGTAGGGATTGCCAACTTCATCCGTACCAGTCGGGTACTCCACAATGACGGAATACGCAGTCGCGCTGGATACCGGCGACCAGCTGACCTGGAAGTCTCCAGCATCATTGCTCCTGCGCAGAGATACGCCTGCAACCTTGGCCGGACGCGAAACACCACCGACAGCGCGTATCTGCCCCGTTGTGTAGCATCCATTCGACGTTCCTGAAGTAGTGTAAAACCGCCATGAGACAGGCGCCTGGCCGTTTTTGCAAACACTGCTGAACTCGTGCACAGCCGTGAACGCCGAGTTTCCAGGGTACTTGGTCAGGAAGTTGTTGCCAAGGTAGGGGTAGAAGGTATCGCTGACACCGAAGCTGTCGAAGTCGCGGAAGGGCTTGAGTTCAGTGCGGCTTCCATCGGCGTATGTGGCTTCGAAAGCCCATTGCACGCCTACGTATCGGTCTTTGTTGAAGGTGAGTTGCGCAGTGCAGCTACCGAGGTTGAAGGCCTTGTAGTTGCTGGGAGCTACGCTGCCGGTATACGGGTAGCTCCAGGATGTACTGCATTGTTGACGCGGTTCGAGAGCAAGAGGCGATGCTGTCGTAGCGGTCGCTAGAAGCGTGGAGAGCGCGGCAAGAGAGAGCTTCATGATAATTCTAACCGAACAAAGTGAACAACTATGGACACGTCAACCCGTGGAACCACCCTCCTAAATACCACTCCTCCTCCACCCTCCCAATTGACATCACCAGCGGGTCCAATGCACCAAAACTCTACTTATACAACTAGACAAGTCTTGGACACTACACCACCCGCCCTCGAGGAACGCAACCCGCCAATTCATATAGCAGCCAAGACGCGCGTGTACGGCTTTCAAGAGAATCCAAGGCGGACGGAGACAACACCTATGGGGGTAAGCGGTTTAGCTGGTGATCATCTGCGGGCCGCGAGAAGCCTAGCTTTCTTGGCGCTGCAGGTCAATCTTCGTATTTGGTCTTGAGGCTTGGGCTAGGCTGAGGTGATCTGCATTCGGTACATGGGGGACTGAGACCATTTCTTGCTTCAACGTCTTCAATCCATCTCCCCCATCCTCTCCTTCTCGATCCCACCTTCCCAGTTCCCGATCATCTCAGGGAAACACTGCTTCAAAAGCACCTCTCCATACCCTTCAAACGCCGCCTCGACCTCCTTCAAAACCTCCAAGACACTCCCCTCCCCCTTCATCACACCAACAGATCCCAGTTTCACGCCATCGACCTGTGGCACGCGCGGCATAGCAACGATAGCAATGTTACTAATCGTACCAACGAACATGATAATTAGCATAGCGATGGCTGCGTTATCTGAGAGCTGGGTGTAGAGCAGGGCCTGGCTCAGGAAGGCACCGGCGATGAGGATAACGGGTGAGATACAAGGATTTGAGGCGTTGGTGGATGTGTCGTGATGTGTGGTCACGCCTTCGGTGTTGGTGGATGCAGTCGAGGAGGGCTGGATGATGTAGAGGTGGCTGGGTGGGGAGTCGGTGTCGCGCATGAGTGCGTACGCGCCTTTGCGACCACTGTGTGTAAAGGAAGCGTTTTTTTGAGTCCAGACAGGTAGGCCGGCTGTAGCTTCGATAAGCAAGATTGATATGCTGAGTAGCAGGAGTGGTGAGAGATCGCCGTAGTAGAACCAGAACGCGCCGGCGAGACAGAATTGCAGGATGGCGGTCATCAAGCTGCCACTCTGGAGTAGGTTTCTGAAGGAAGTCGAGGCGGAGAAGGGTATGCCGATGGGTTGGAGGATCTCGACGACAACCTCGCTATCCTGGTCAAACTTCCCATCAATGCTAGACGAAACAGAGCGAAACTGCAGGTCGCGGAGCAGCCTAGCAACAGCAAACTCCTTGTTCGACCGTCTCTTCCCCATGCTCATGTCCAGAACCTTCACATCGCACTCAGGTTTGGGCATCAAACCACCACTGCCGGACGTGACTGACGACAAGAGTGACAAGCTATAAGCCAGCCACCCGAATCCGAAACATGGAGACTCTATCTTCGAAATTGCAGTCGTGACAGCAAATGTCTTCTGAATGAGTTCAGGACCGAGTAGCATAAGCACGATCGCCAGAGGTGGTATACGTCCGGAGTCGCCGTCGCGGTGCTCGGATCCAGGGCCAGTGGGACTGAGGTAATAGTTTGCGACGTAGAGACCGATATACGCAATAAGGATAGGGAACCTCATCTTGATGTCGGAGGTGCGGGGTTTGGTACTGGAGAGGGCTCTGGTGGATGGGGAGGTGGCTGTGCACTTTTCGAGATCGATGTTCGACATGATTTTCTTCGCGGCTGTCGGACTCTGCGAATGGTTTTGTGCCAAGTGTAATCCTGGAACCCTTGGTGAGGAGAGATCGATGGTTGGTGCGGAAAGTTGGGTTGTGTGCTCGCTCGGGGATTATCTGTAATTCGGAGAGCGAAGGTGAATTTGTGAGAGTGAAGGCGTTCACCCAATGTCACCCGCGATGCTGTGAATATCTCTCTAGAACACTTCAATCTGTCGTTGGAGGTATTTGAGTGAGGAGGGCTTTCACGTCTTGTTGTGAGATCAACATGATGACCAGGAAGCCGCGCGATCTAATCGGGGCAGGTGCGAGGCAGGAGCAAACGACAACAGACGCACGTGCGTTAGTGACTACTGATCACGATTGGACGAGGCTCACTGTGATGCAGCGGATAATTGCAGCAAATGTTTCTGAACGATTTCAGTGTCGCACTGTCACACGTCGGTGCAAGTGTGATTGCATTCTAGCGACGCGGCCCTATGGACATGCTTCAGTCGCGCGAGTTTAGTGGTCGCTCGCTCCAATGGCAGACCCGTGAATATATCCATCGACATCATTTCAAAGTCTTCGTAGGTCAGCATGTCTGACATTTCTTTGGTGAGCCTCGAAAGCTAAAGGCCCCTGCTGTGTGACCACCCAAATTTCGCGATCCCACCACCCCAACACGACCAAAGATCAACATTGCCGTCAAAACCGCTTTCAACGAATTTGAGTGCGCGGATTTTGGCCTGGTGCGTGCTGCCTGGATCAATCTCCTTGACAGATTTACCCGTCCAGATGTTGCTAATCCGGATCACAGTACCTTCCGTTGTGTCTTGAGCTGCTGCTAGAAGTCCGAGTCTTGGGTATACATCGATGTCCAGTTCTAGCTCGTCTCTGTTCAGGTGGGCAAAAGTCATGACTGGCTGCGACCAATTCTTGAATGCTTTGTGGTTGAGCTTTCGGCGTTTATGACTATCGCGATGAGTCGGATATAAGGTCTTGAAGTACTCTTCATTGTAGTGATGGTTGTCGTAATTAAACGTCTTTCGTGATGAGTTTCGAGATAAGCGAGGTGAGCGAATGTCGTATAGGAAAAGCGTGTCGTTGAGCCCCGAGCATATCAACCTAGTCTCGTCATCGGCACGCTTAAGCTTTGAGATGGGCGCTGGATGTGTCAAGACGTGACTTGAGCCCCCTGATCTTGTGTCGTATAGCCGGATAGTTCCATCTCGGCAGCCGAGCGCGACGGTAGTATATGATATCCACTCCAAGGCCAGAAGATCTGATTCAAGTGACTTAACTACAGCTTGAGAGTCCCACGCACCTCCCTGTGAGCGAGTGAATAGAAGCATCGAACTCGAGGCCGCAACTGCTAGATGCTCTGTCCAGGTCGCTGCGACACTATTTGCAAGACCCGGTGATGCCGTGAACGTAGTTGGTCTGGCAGCAGCGCCCCAGATAGCTGAACAGTCTTTCGGCGTGAACTTTTGCCCTACGTACTGTGTCACTAAGGGTCAGCGTGGGAGTTTCGGAAGATGTAAAAGTCTTGTAAAGTTATTGAAACGGTGTGGGAGTGAGTAGAAAAGCGCGTTCGTTCTGAGTTGTGCTGCATGCCGCTGATTAACTCAAATCATTCGGTCTATCGAACGCGAAATGGAACATGGCCGTTCATCATCGAGCAGATTACGTGGGTGGGGTTACAAGTTTGTGGAAGACTTACCGGATCATCGCGTCCCGGGTCGCTGAGCCATACTTCTGGCGGTCGATCAGAGCCATACGTCGTCACCGCAAGCGCGCCGGTCGCCGGTAGAAAGGACAACGAGGAGACTGTAGATGTCGTTCGCGTTACCTCTTCTCGTGGATACCACGAATAGATACTCTTTAGTGAAGACGACTTGGGTATGGAATAGTAATCCTCTGATGGGACGCTGGGACTCCCGCGATCTGCAGTCTGCCTGTGCACACTGTTCTCACCTTGGACTGTGTATATCGTGTGATGTACTGGGTCTTTGGCAAAGAGTCGGAGTCCACATGGAGGTAGCACCTTTTCGGGACGTTGTTCAATACCGGCTGCGCATGCGTCAGGCCAAAGACCGTGGACATAGCGTGACCGTCTTTTGAGACCTATTTCTCTATCGATGTTTGTCTGAGCGAAGCTGTTCGGGTTGCGTCTGACGACCCGCTCCTTCTTAAGCTTATTGGAACGCGCGAGTGCGACATTCTGGATGCGCTCTTTTCTTTCTGTCTTCTTGATGTTTGCTGAAGAGTATTTGAGATTTGATCCCTGAGCTGCGGTTTGGTTTTGGATCCTGAAGTATTTCTTCTTCTCTGCGTCCCAGAAGTAGCCAGGTATTGGCTGGCCGTTCATCCTGCGACCGTGATAGTGTGGAGGCCAGCGTGGGTCTCAAAAATCAAGGAGTGAAGGTATGCGTTGCTTGAGGAAGGATGTGCTGATTGGCGGAGTTGTCGACGCGTCCGCGATTTAGTTCAGCAGAGAAACGCGCGAGTCAGGCACCGCGACGTTCTGATGTTTTCACGACTGCCTTATCGATAAGCCCGCTCGTCCGAGGCATGACGCCACTGCCCCATAACGTTCACATCACACTGATCAGCATCGAATGCGCCCATATGTGCCGCCATCTTCCCCTCATTGCCCCTCCCTCCTACACCACTTGATACCCTTAGCAGCTCATGCTTCGAATCTCTACTGCGCTGCAGCCTACCAGGAAAGCGATATCGTCGACGAAATACATCTGCAAGAACCCCTTCCACACTTTTATGCGCCTCAATCAAGTCATGGCGCACCTCGATATCCCACAGACGGCGAGCAACTCGGCCAATGAACTGCAGACGTTGCAGTCGCTTCCCAAATCGAACGTCTTCACATCGAACCTCCCCGCCGATGACGCCTTCCCCAGACCGAAAGACTCGCACGATGCGCCACGGCAGATGCTCGGACCGCGCATGGTCAAGGGAGCACTCTACACATATGTCCGACCTGACTCGCAGGGAGAGCCAGAGCTGTTAGCTGTCAGCCAGCGAGCAATGCAGGATATTGGCTTGAAGGAAGAGGAGGCCAAGACGGATGAATTCAAGGAAGTCGTCGCTGGAAAGAAGATCTTGACATGGGATGAGTCAAACCCAGAGGCTGGAATATACCCTTGGGCACAATGCTATGGAGGCTACCAGTTCGGACAATGGGCAGGTCAACTTGGTGATGGACGCGCCATCTCACTGTTCGAGTCTACCAACCCAGCGACCGGAAGACGATACGAGATCCAGTTGAAGGGCGCTGGACGGACACCCTACTCCCGCTTCGCTGATGGTCGCGCAGTGCTGCGATCTTCTATCCGAGAGTTCGTCGTCTCGGAATACCTCAATGCCATTGGCATCCCCAGTACAAGAGCGCTGGCGCTCACCCTGAACAACGGAAGCAAGGTCATGCGCGAACGAACAGAGCCTGGAGCCATCGTCACGCGATTCGCGCAAAGTTGGATTCGCTTTGGCACATTTGACCTGCAACGCATCCGCGGCGACCGAAAGACCCTCCGCACAATCGCAGACTACACAGCCGAGCACGTCTACGGCGGCTGGGACAAGCTCCCCTCCAAGCTCCCCGCCGGCGAAGCCAAAGAAGTCCACAACCAGACCCACACCGGCATTTCCAAAGAAACCGTCGAAGGCGAGAATGCAGGCGAAGAAAACCGCTACGTCCGCCTCTACCGCGCCATCCTCCGCCGCAACGCCGAAACCGTCGCAAAATGGCAAGCCTACGGCTTCATGAACGGCGTGCTAAACACAGACAACACCTCCATCCTCGGTCTATCCATCGACTTCGGTCCATTTGCTTTCCTCGATACTTTCGACCCCACCTACACGCCCAACCACGACGACCACATGCTGCGCTACAGCTACCGCAACCAACCCACAATAATCTGGTGGAATCTAGTCCGTCTCGGTGAAGCCCTCGGCGAGCTCATGGGCGCGGGCAGCAAAGTCGACGAAGCCCAGTTTGTCGAAAAAGGCGTAACAGAAGAAGAAGCAGACGGCATAGTCAAATGCGGTGAATCCGCCATCGACCGCGCAGGCGAAGAGTACAAGGCCGTTTTCCTCGCTGAGTACCGCCGTCTCATGACGCTTCGTCTCGGACTCAAAACGCAGAAGGAGAGCGATTTCGAAGATCTGATGTCGGAGTTGTTGGATACGCTGCAGATGTATGAGTTGGACTTTCATCATGCGTTTAGGCGGTTGGGGAATGTGAAACTGAGTGAGGTGGAGACGAAGGATCAGAGGAAAGATGTTGCGGGCAGGTTCTTCCGTAGGAACGACGCGCCGAGGCAGGAGAGCGATGGGAGAGAGCGCATTGGGAAGTGGTTGGAGAAATGGTCGCAGAGGGTGAAGGAGGATTGGGGGGAGGGCAAGGATGCGGAGAGGAAGGTTGCTATGGATAAGGTTAATCCTAACGTAAGTTCTAACTTTTCCAGCTTTGGTCACTTGGGGCATAAAATGCTAACGATACGACAGTTCATTCCCCGCTCCTGGATCCTAGACGAACTCATCGAGCGCGTCGAAAAGAAACACGAACGCGAGATCCTGCCTCAGATCATGAAACTCGCGCTTAACCCCTTTCAGGAAAGCTGGGAGTGGAATGCAGAGGAGGAAGAGAGGTTCTGTGGTGATGTACCGAAGTACAAGGGTATGCTGCAGTGTAGCTGTAGTTCTTAGATGATGCTCTACATACACCTAACCAAGCGTTGGAGTGTACAAAATGAATTGAAGGCCTAGTCTACACCACCAACAAGATATTCGCCTACTTCCAGATTTACACTTCGGCCCAATGCGCGTGCATATTCCCAGCCAAAGTTTACGCGCCATCGTCCACCGCCTTCTAGGGCGTCGTTGCTTCCTGCTCCTCCGGCTCTGACGAGTAATCGCATACTCGTCAAAGTAGCTATTTGTGTGTATAAATCCGCTACCTGGGGCACGGTGCCTTCCAGCAGCGCTCTGAAGATCGCTAGCAACCTGTCCAGAGTGAACGGGCTGGGCGTCAACAGATGCCGACTAATCTTCCGATGCTTGGCTCCTGTGCGCTTGCCCGTGACGCTGAAAGACGCAGCGCTCGGTGCGCGCCGCTTGTTCTTCCGCTTATCGGTGTGCTTCATGAAGTATGTGACGTCGGTACGCGAGGGGTTGTAGGACGCTAGGTATGCGGCGAGGAGGATGTGGGTCGTGAAGTAGGGAAGGGTGTGGGCCGTCATGTTCGCCTGCTTCTTCTTGCTGGGCGTCGCTGGCGTGGCGCCTGCCGGCGCTGCTTCTTTGATCGGTTCGGCGGTGTCTGAGATGATTCGATCGAGCACGGAGTCTTCAAGCTGGAACAAGTGTCGTCTATTCACCATCAAGCGCGAGAAGTCGCGCGTGCCGAATTGCCCTGATACCACGGGCTCGACGAACGGTCGCCAGAGGCGCATTGCGCAGCTCTTGAAGCTGATCAGGTCTCGTCCGGTGTGCTTTGCGAGGGAGTCGTAGACGGCTTGGATGAAGCGGCCCCATAGCCACTGGTCGTCTTCGGCTGCGAGATCGGGTGTGTAGTCTGGGAATTGTTCTAGGGAGGGCGGCTCGAGGAAGATCTTTGGTGGGTTGGCGCCGAGGATTGTGAGGAGTTCACTGCGCGCATAGGATGGGAAGTGGAGGAAGGAGGCTGAGGATGAGTGGAGGACGGAGGGTGTGAGTGGAAGGGTCGTTGTGAGGATGAGCGAGAGGTTTGGTATCTGCTCATGCTGTTAGTATCCTATACCTCGATCTGTATGATGCATAACATACCATCTCTCCTAGTCTTCCCAGCGCCGCGATCAACGTTCCACCCCCTTCCCTTAACTTATCCACCGCATCGAGTACTAGCACAAACTTTCCCCTGCCTGCCAACAGCTTTTCCATGTTGACGCATAGCGCGCTTAGATTCTCTGTACGCGCGTACGGTCTTCTATCAATCTTCTCATCGTTGAATACATCCAGCGCATCCAGACTGGCTGCGACGATGCGCTCCAGGAGATGCCGCGCGGTTATGCATTCGCGAACGTTGATGATCGTGTGTTGTATACGGGAGAGATGGACGAAGGAGCGCAATATCGAAGATTTGCCAGTTGCTGTGAGGCCGTGGATGTTTAGAAAGGGTGGAGATGGGAGATGCGCCTGGGTAGTTGTTAGACAGTGACCCTAAAGTCTGAGAGGCGTACGAACGCTATAGAGGGCTGCAAGATGATGGATTTGCTGATCGCGGCATTGGAATTCAGCAGTCAGCTGGGCGATTATCTCGTCGGGTAACATCGTCGCGATGTTGTTTTGGATGTTTGTAACCGCTGGCGGATTGAGGGTTGAGGAAGTCGCGCTAGCTTGGCGTCGAACGCGAGTGCACGTGCATCGTCCGCGACTTCCAACTCCTTGCTTCCACTCACATCCCCCGTCGTCGCATCACATACAAGGTAATGTACTCGACGCTCGCTTCCGCAAAGAAGGTCCGATCCATCTGCACGTAGATTGATCAACGAATGACAGCGCCGCCTCTACGTCACCCCGCGTATCGCCATGGGGGACGGCAAGTCCGTTGCCTGCAGCAGCAATGTGGCACAGCCTCGCATGCCCACTTGATCTGGGTTGCAATGAACCCCGCACCTCGTCTTCCTTCTCGCACTGATCGCAATACACTGAACATAATTCAAAGCTCACATGGAGACAGCTGCAAGCATCATAGCAGTGGTCCAGCTGTGCGAGACTGTGATCAAGTATATCATTGCTGTTTCTGGAGCCAAACACGAGAAACAGCGCCTTCGTACACAGATACGAGACTGCAGTAGCTTGCTAAACAAGTTGCAAGATGAAACGGATGACCCTGAGAATGCCGAGGAATGGGACAAAATCTTGAACCTACTTTCGACTCCGCTTGCGCACCTCCAAGATGCACTCTGTCTAGCAGCCGCTGCGTTATCCCCACGAGATGGGTTGCGTGAGAATTTGCGGTGGCCATTCAAAGAGAAGGATGTCGAAAAAATGATTCAGGCAATAGAGTCAGGGATGTCGATGGTGACTCTTGCTCTCAATTACACCACAACATCGTTACTTGTCAAAATTAGCGCTTGCTCAAAGCGCAATGAAAAGCATCTCGTCGACCTGAAAAGTACTTTGGATTCGCGCATCCGGGAAACTCACCTGACGCTACGGAGCATCAACGGTGAGCTGGAATCGATCCAAACTACCCAAAATGACGTTCGAGGAAGAGTTGAGGAGCTGCATGGGCGTCAAGATATGGAGGAAGCTTTGAGGAAACGTCAGCGTATCCTTGACTGGCTCACACCCATCGACCACGCTTCAGAGCAGCGGGACGCCATCAGTCGGCGGCAAAAAGGTACCGGTGAATGGCTGCTGCGCTCACAGACCTACCAAGACTGGCTCAGTACCGACAGTCGTACCTTGTTCTGCCCTGGTATTCCAGGTGCTGGCAAAACGGTCTTCGCGTCAATCATCAACGCTGATCTTTGGGAGCGTTATCATGATGACCCTACGGTTGGCTTGGTTCATCTTTTCTGCAACTACCGGCGTCATAACGAGCAGACACTAGAAGCCCTACTCTCCGGTCTACTCAAACAGCTTGTCCAACACCAAGTTCCGTTGCCAGAGTGCGTCACCAGTCTTTACGACACACAACAAAGAGGAGCTTCGAATCGGATCCAAGCTACTACGGAGGCTCTCAAGTCAGTAATGGCAACATACTCACGAGTGTTCATCGTACTAGATGCTCTCGATGAATGCTCTACATCTCATGGCTGCCGCACACAGCTGCTGTCCAGTGTTCAGAGCTTACAAAAGCAGTGTCACATCAACTTACTTGCTACGTCGCGATTCATACCAGAGATCATGGAGAAGTTCAGAACAGCCTGTCAGCTGGAGATTCAAGCAGACAGCAACGACGTGCGAAGATACCTCTCTGATAATATAAATCGCCTACCAGGTTTTGTGCAAGATAACATCGGCTTGCGGGAGGAAGTCGTGTCCAAGATCGTTGAGGCAGTGCGCGGAATGTATGTCGCTTCCTCCTCTGGTTGTGAATTCATTGACGAGAAGTTAGGTTTCTCTTAGCCAAGCTGCACCTTGATTCTCTGATCGGGAAAAGATCCGCGAAAAGGGTAAAACTCGCCTTGAACGAACTTGCTACCGGATCCGATGCTTACGACTCTGCGTATGATTCTGCCGTGAAAAGGATCAACGGCCAAGTCTCTGATCAGGCGGAGCTCGCCAAGCAAGCATTGGCGTTTCTTACCTGCGCCCAAAGACCACTCTCTACAGAAGAGCTAAGAGAAGCCCTGGCCGTGGAGACTGGTGAACCGGATATGGACCAAGAGAACTACCCAGACATCGAAGACGTGTTAGCTTCGTGTCTTGGTTTAGTCACGGTAGACGAGGATAGTGGAATCATCCGACTCGTCCACTACACGACACAAGAGTACCTTCAGCGCACCTTGGATCGATGGTTTCCGGATGCGCAAGCCATGATAGCAAGTACCTGTCTTTCCTACCTATCTTTAGATCGATACGCCGACTCCGACAACTGGTATCTTTCAGGGGACTCCAACTGGTACAAGTACTCGGCACGTCATTGGATCCATCATGCTCGCGTAGCGCCGTCGTGTCTGGAGCAATTGGTCAACTTTCTCACGCGGCAAACCAGTGTCATCAGGAGTTCCTTCTATTCACAGCCACGGGTAGCAGCAAAAAAGGTCTTCGAACGGGAATATATTGTGACTCAACATCCTCAAGTCACTGGACTTCATATAGCAGTTAGGGCTCAGCTAGAAGCTGCTACTTCGGCGCTGCTCCAGCAAGGTTTTGATGTGCACGCAAGAGATAGGCTAGGTCGAACTCCTCTTATCGTTGCTGCACAACACGGGGGCGAAGCTATCGTAGAGCTCTTGCTCAAGTATGGCTCCTCTCTAGACTTGAGGACAGATGATTTCGACGATTCCGATAGCCTGGATCCCGATTCTGTCCATCCAAGGTCAACTGCGCTGCACTTCGCGTCGAGGAACGGGTTTGTCAGCATGGTCAGAACTCTCCTTGCTCATGGTGCCACGGTGGACTCGAAAGACGCTAAAAATGCAACGCCTCTACATCATGCCATCCTAAATGACCAGACAGAGGTTGTCAGAGTTCTACTCAACGCCAAGGCGGATTTATCATCGACTGTCTGGTCAGCGAAATACTGGCCCCCGCTGCGGCCAGACGGAATTGAGAGATACTTGGAATGCCCGGGGCTAAAGTCACTGCTAGTGACAGCAGTCCAACTCGGGTCCGTCAAAATGATCAGTTTACTCATTGAGGCTGGCGTGGACGTCAATGAGCACGAAGAATTTTATCTCTCCCCCTTATTCCATGCGGTATCCCGCATACGGGGCACTGCAATGATTGAGGTACTGATCAAGGCTGGCGCGAATCCCAACGTCTTGGACAGGCAAGGCTTATCGCTACTCATGGAAGCGTGCGGACGTAGACATTTCGATCGTATCGATGATGTCAAGCTCTTGCTTGACGCAGGAGCCGACATTAACTACACAGCAGACGTATTTCACCGGTCCGCGTTAGGGATCGCCCAATATGAAGGGAAACCCAACATCATACAGTATCTTGTCGAACGCGGTGCCGACCTAAAGCTTGGGATGGATCTCTATCAGATACCCATGTTCCATACGCGTCCAAAAGCGCCAAGACAATACTACATGTCGGACGAAGACATTCGAGAGATGAGGTCAAAGTATCCACATGGCGGCTCTTGGAATGATGGTAGCGCTTAGCTATTGGATACAATCGCATTCCCTGTCGACAGCTCAGAAAATCGCTCAGAAGATCAATGAGAAAGCACCACCTGCCACTGAACCAGCCGGTTAAAGATCCTCAAGCATACCTTCATCAGCCGTTGAACGTTGACCGTTGAGCACATACTACAGCTCGACTAGCTACCTTGTCACTACACCTTGCTCCTGTGCAGAAAGATCCTCTTCAACCTACCATGCGTGATGTGGCTGCGCTCGTGACAAAGCGACCCAAGGAAGAGCTTTACCTTCTACACAGAATGTTACGACACGCAGAATGTGCTGCTGCAACTATTTAGTCCCAGGCCCCGCTTTCGGTATCCTAGCAATGACACGTTCCAAAGCGCGACTCAAGATGTGCGGGTCCAGCACTTCACGAAGATGGGAACACTCGTAGAGCGATCATGTTCTATGACGTTACAGCTGCATGAAAGGACGCTATGTATTCAGACCAGTACAGTACAGCGATGGGCACATCAGAGCTCTTGCAATCAAACCGCATACCAAAATACAATCTCAAAGACCAAGACCAACCAAGAACCAGACCGCAGTCTGAGTCAAAGGCGTACTCGATTCTTTCTTACAGCGATGAGCTATCTATGGCGAGCGGCTTGTAGCAACCGCAGGTCCAATCACATTGAGAGAAGTCACGCATTTCGAATGCGGTGACAAGCGAAATCTTATGTGAACGTTTCATTTCATTTGCTATCGTACAGATACTTCTTTCCTAACCCCGTATTCACGTTACTCATGTTGGTATAATCATCCCCTATAATCCCATCCCCATCGACAGTGTTAATCCAATACGCCGTGTCTATGCTTTGTATCCAATGCAGGTCAAGCGTGATGCACGCGTTTATGCATGCAATGTCTCCTTGAAGCCACTGTCGGCATCCGCAGTCTTGCCCTCCTCGTTGAACTCCCAGGCCAGGAACTTCCAGTTGAGCTCGCTCGGTCGCCAGAAGAGGCCTTTCTTCAGTCCGCTGCCCGCTGAGGAAGAGTCGCCTGGTCCGTCTGCTGTTATGCCGCCGGTGTGAGGCATGCGCTTGCCAAAGATGCAGCGCCGGAAGCGCGAGTGTAGGATGGCCATGGAGCACATGACGCAGGGCTCGTTGGTGAGGTATATGTCGAGATCTACACACAGGTAGCCGCTGGATGAGAGGTTGTCCTTTTCGTAGTATAGCTTCTCGAGACCAGTGAGGGGGTTGTCGCAGAACAGGGAGCGGTCGAGAAGCGCAGGGTCGGTGCCGGCAGCACGCAGCCGCTTCTTCGCAACCATGGCGATGGCGCGGTGCACAGCGTGAGCCATGACATTGCCAGTGCCGGTGGGCGGTTCAGCGGTGCCGGTGAAAGACCTCCAGCGGCAGTCGCCTGCAACCGCGACGATCTCTGGCTGGTTCCTGGTGCGGTCAACCACGACGACACCGATCTTTTCACCCAAGCACTGATCCGATATCTGCTGGCCGGCCGCTCGGGCGAGAGCCAGCCAGTTTCCTGCCTCAGGTTGTAGTTCCTCCTGGTTGCGTTGTACGAGGCTCGGATGGGGGCCGTAGGGGTTGGTGTTCTTGTACGAGATGGGCCAGTACTTGTCGCTCCACTCATCTGCCTGTCCTTGGGATATGGGCGCCAGGGCCGGCACGGTTACGTAGAGGATCCGAGGGAGCGCAGTCTTGGGGCCGTCGAAAGGCGGACAGGTCCGTATCAGAGCCGCAAGGTTGGCGTGCGGCATATGGCGCGTGGGGCACAGCAGGAAGTAGCGGACTAAATCAAAATCTTTAGCATCAGCCTCTCCATGAGCAGCCTCACTGCCAGCATCGACGGAGGACGGGGACGCGGAAGGGGAAGCGGGGGTCGCCGGTGTTAGTGGGGAAGATGGTAGTTCTGAGGCAGGAGCATCTTCGTTACCCCTGGGGAGCCTTGCAGGCGGATAGAACTGTTTCTGCAGGTGCGGCGGCAGGTACTTGAACTGCACCACGCGGCGCAGGTGAGAGATCTCCGACGTCTTGAAGTCGGGCAACGCTGCTTGCACGGCACTGCGAGCGGGCGACGTTAGCAGAGATCAAGCGGGAGCCCCAGGAGTGAAGGCCTCACTCCTTGATAACGTTGGCAAACTTGGCCGGCACCTCGACGACATAGACGGTGTGCGTGTCCAGGCTGGCGCGCACCTCGTCCTTGGTGCGGAGGGGGACCAGATGGCCTGCGAGAGGCGGTGGGCTGCTCATAGCATCGCCTGGCGGGGGAGTCAGTGGTGAGGGCAGCTAAAAGGCTACTATGCGTCGTATAGGCGTTGGCTAAGAGGCTGGCGGTGGGATGTTGGTTGGTGGGAGCGTGAAGCCTGCGCAAAGACAACAAAAGTCTCAGGGTCCAGCGGGGCGAGCCTTCTTAACTCCGGTTGACCCTTCCTCTTTCATCACCATCACCTCCTCGCTCCTCACCAGCACTCATCATGTGGCAGCAGCATATCGCGATAGAACTTCACCCATGGAGTGAAAAGGAAAGAGGAGGAGGTGTCTCGGGGTAAGGCGCGCAGCTCCCGACTCGTGGGCGCGCCTCCCCGCATCACTTTGCAGCGAAGGAGCGCCAATCTTCACCCAATATGGGGCCCCGCATCATCTCCTCCCGATGATTCGGTAAACATCATCCAAACGCGTCTTGAGAGGACCTCAACCCCAGCATCCAAATCTGCCGATATGCATGGCGTTGTAGCTCAAGCCCGCTACCGCTCATCCCGTTGTCAGAATGCCCCGGCCAAGAGCCCACGGCATGATGCCCCACTGTGATATATGTGTAGTGATATGGGATGCAGACCTCGCCCACCTTGTCTTCTTTCTCGACCTAACTTGGCAGCCGGTGTAGACAGCCATGGACAGCAAGACGGGAGCTACTCATATCGAAACCGCCCACGGTCGCGACGCCCACATCGTGCCCATCGACCAGGAAGCCAATGAGGACGTCCATCATGTCAAGCTCTCATGGAGGTCGTGGATGGTCGTCTTTTGCTGTTGCTTCGCGTGAGTTGCGCGCAGTCTTTTGCGTGGCCTTGCTAACTTACATTGTAGCGTCATGTCTCAAGTCTTCGTTGTAGTGGCTGCGGGATCAGTACTGTCGTTCATCATCCGCGAGCTTGGAGAACCTGCCATTGCAAGCTGGATCATCCAGGTACAGCAGGCCTAAAGAAAGGCTTTAACACCTAGTTCTAACATTTTATAGGGCCCACTCCTCATGCAATCAGTCCTTTCTCCTCCCGTTGGTCGCTTGTCCGATGTCTTGGACCGCAAGCTGTTCGCCACCATACCTCCACTGATCGCATGCATTGGTTCCATCATCTGCGCCAAAGCTACGAGCATGTCCATGTTGATTGGAGGCGGTATCCTCATTGGCACGACACTTGCGACCATCTCCATCGTTCAGTCAATTCCTTCTGAGATTTTACCTTTGAAGTACCGGCCCTTGGCGAACGGACTTGCAGGCGTTGCTGGGGTATTGGGCGGAACGTAAGTAGACACCCTGAATGAGTAGATGATTTGACGCGAACTAACTCTGCATAGTGTCGGTAGTCTAGCAGCTGGTGCAGTTACCAACCTGAGCGCTTCCGGCTGGCGCTACATCTTCTGGATCCAGGTCGGCCTACACGGCATCACATCGCTTGGTCTGTTCGCATTCTACTGGCCAAAGAAACGCACCGACTATCCACGGATGGGCTTCAAAGAGTGGATGTGGGCTTGCGACCCCGTTGGCTCCCTTCTTCTCGTTGCTGCTGCTACCTTGATGCTTTTGGCGCTCAACTGGGCAGGAGGCGCGTACCCGTGGAGCAACCCGCATGTATGCGCCAACCTAGTTGTTGGCATTGTTCTCTTCATCGCCTTTTGTCTCTATGGTAAACTACCCTTAGGTACCTTAAGTTCGAGTCAAAAGCTGACATGGTACAGAATGGAAGGGCCGGTCTGATGGCATCGTCGCCCACGTCTTCTTCTCCACTGGACCGAACTTCTGGCTGTCGACTTTCGCCTTTGCTATCGAGGGATGGATCTACTATTCTGCCATCAACGCCGTTACACCCCAGCTAATCTTGAACGTTGGATTCGAAGACAACGCATGGGATATTGCCATCCGGCAACTGTCCTACAAGATCGCATCGATCTTCACTTCGCTAGCGGTAACGTGGTATGCGACGAGGTTCAAAGACATGAGTAAGATACACTGCATTCTTCTTCACACCCTCCACTAACATCCCCCCAGAAACCCCTCTAGCAGCCACCTTCGCCATCATGTTCATAGCCTCAATCTGCTTCGCATTCATCCGCCCCGGCTGGGCCACCGAACAAATCATCTTCACCGCCCTGACAGGAATCGGTTGCGCCGGGCCCCTCACACTCCTAGTCGCATGCATCCAATTCACCGCCCCCCACGCCTTCCTCTCCACAGCGACCGGCCTCGCCTTCTCCGCTCGAGCCATCGGCGGCGCTTTCGGTACTGCAGTCATCTACGCAATCGTAAATTCGCGCGTCGCTTCTCACCTTGCTGGAGACGTCAGTTCTGCCGCCATCGCTGCCGGCCTCCCTGAGTCTTCTGTGCCTGCGCTTCTCAAAGGCATGAAGGGTAGCTCGGCGTCTAAGTTCAGAGGCGCAGGCGTACCTGACGCGAACGAGACTATCATCACGGCTGCATGGGACGCGAGCCATTGGTCGTATGCGCGTGCGTATAGACTGGGATATTGGAGTGTGGTGCCGTTCGTTGCGCTTGCAACCATCGCCGTGATTTCGATGAAGGGTATCAAACATTTGATGACTGAGCATGTGGAGGCGACTGTTGAGCGGGAAAGTGATGATGAAGGGAAGGGCTTGGGTAAAGCTTAGATGACCAAGACGCTGATATACACATCGATATACAAGATCCATAGCCCTGAATCCCGTATCTAAGATACAATACAACATCATCCCTCTGTACATCATCTCACCCCTCCTTCCCTCCCAATCACGCTCCCACCAACACTAGCCCCAACACCCCCTAAGATCTCCATGAACCGACTCTTCCTTGCCTTCTTCTCTCCCCTTCTTAATCCGAACCCCTGTGTGCCTTGCAACTCAAACAATCTGTCCCATTGCTCTAGCCAATCCACTCCGCGTGGTGGTGCTGGTTTGCGTTTTATCAGCGGAGCGAAGTGCGGGAGGGAGGGTGAGGAAGGGGATATGTGGTAGGGGCGTTGGAGGAGGGGTGGTGGGGAGGGCGAGGGTGAGGGAGATGGGGATGGGGAGGGTGATGGAGAGGGTGAAGAGGTGTCGAGGGGTGCGGGGGTGTATGATCTAGGAGGATATGGCGATGGCGATGATGCGCGTATTGTGTTGTCTAGAAGAAAGGGCTTCTTGTTTGAGAGTTGTGACTTTGGGAGAGGTGCGAAGATTAGGTTGCGGGTTGGATGCGTGGATGGTAGAGGTGTGCCGGGGCGGAGGGAAGGCGGTATGAACTCTGATGGGGAAAAAGGCCGGGAAGTAGATGTAGAGGTTGGAGGTAGAGGCGAAAAAGACCGCGGTGGAGTTAGTGGGCGTCTTGATGTCCTGACTGAACGCTGGAAGTCGGAATTATCTGGCGGAGTAATGGACCTGAGGGGTTCTGACGGCGTACGCTCGAGACTTTCCTCAATTAGGTCTTGTGTTAAGACCCGGTCTGGTGCTGCTGGCGGGAGACGCCCGAGACATTCGAGAACTAGATCTTTGGTGCTGGGCGCATGAGGTAGCTCTGGTGTCGGTGGTAGGGGCTTGTCGACGTCTATGTCGGGAGTCAAGGATCTTGTACAGGGCCGGGGACTCCGTAGGTTGGATCCTTCGCGATCGACGTTTTGGACGTTCATGCTGTATAGGGAGTGAGTTTTGGGTTGCGATACGAGACTCCTACGACTACTTTTACGACTTCCCATCGGCGGACGACGCTTCGTAGAGGGGGTGATTCGTGAGTTGGCTGCTCTCAAGGAATTCGTCTCTGTCTTCCCCAAGTACTGTGCTGCCATGGCATTCAGTTCAGGGTCATCATCGATACTCCACTGCTTCCCTCCGACTCCATTCACCTTGTCCGTCTGCTCAGACTCACCCGCCTTCCCATGCCTATAACACACTCCATCTTCGTGTATATGATACTCGCATCCCTTCACGTCACTACTCCCCGTCACAATGTCCTCCACGGAATTCCGTAGCATACCCAGCATCCTCCTATCATAGGCGAACATCTTGTCCGTAACAAACTTCCGCAGTAACGTCGACGCATGTTTTTCCAGATACAGCATTTCAAGGATCTTTTGATCGAACGTTTGCGCGGGGTCAAGAATAGACGCCAGCTTGTCGATGATGTAGTCTTGGAAGTTCGGTTGCGAGAATGCGGAGCCGACGATGTGTGCATATATGAGGTCGATACATGAGCGGAGTTGAAGGGATCGTTTATCAGAGAACTTGACAATGCCGGTTGTGAGCCATTCGATATAGAGCTTGAAGCCTGCCGGATCTACATCTCCAAGTTGGATCGGCAGCAGAGGTCGGTCATCGCGTACCTGCTGTGGGAGGTAGATGCGAAGGTACGGTGAGCGTTCGGCAATAGCGTAGTCAACTTCGATGTGTTCTGTGGGGCAGTGCTCCGAGAGGGTTGTTCGACCTGCAAGAACAAAAGTTATCGACTTCAAAGCTGACCGAGCCGAAGATATAGTGGCCTCGCGCTGCAAGGGCGTCGTATACATGCCGAGCGATATGGTGTCGCGAAGACAATGGAGACATAATGAGCGGGCTTCATACCTGGCGTCTTTGTCGTAACTTTACTATGAATTCTGATGGAAGAATGATCATGAGTAAGGCGTATTCATACTTCGATTCTGAATCACTTCCAGTCATGGCCAGGCGAGCGGTGACATCAGCGGTCAATGTGAGCGTTCGTTTGCTGGTGGTAACGTGACGAATCTGTCGATGACAAACAGATGCGGGCTTCACACGCTTCCAGTGGATATGAGCAAGTGGGGTCCTTCAACACTCATACCTTGCAAAGTATCAGTGGCGCGCTGAACTCAGAACACTGCACCGCTGCCATTTCTTCCAAGACAGTGACTGACTTCACCCTTCGACATGGGAAACCTCTTTACCGACAAGATGTCCTCTTCAGAAAAGCGCGAAATCCAAAGGAGGCTCGAGCGAGGCAGCATGCGTCCGCACATACCAGCTGGCTTTCCAGAGGTCTACGCTGAAGGATACCTAAACCCCGAAAGGTCACGAGTGTCGCGTTCTCCCAACATTACCGCGCTTAGTCCGAGAAGCCAGAAATCTAGGAGCGTCGACCGCATTTTCGATGGAAGTGACCATGTCAGCGATACAGGTCGCAAGTTTCGCCGTCGGCCAAGCATCGAGGCACGCACAAGGAAGAGCGATTATCATACGCTGCTTGAAGGCGGGAGCCTGTGGAGTGACGATGAAGTCATCGATGATGTTGACGCGGACGTGCAAGGACCAGTGCAGTCAGAACCTATGAGAGAAGAGTCATCCAACAGAGTGCAGGTACACTTGGCACCGCCAATACCAGATGCAGCTGTGGATGCACCGAGACAGTCAATGATCAGCGTACTATATGGCCGTCAGAACCCGGATTCCTGGTACTTGACACGGCGCTTGGCTAGATTGCCTGCCGTGAATGTTCCTGACAACGTCGATTCGCCTACCTTACTCAGACGCCGCAACATCGACGCCGATGCAGCGGAACTGCATCAGATATGGCGACGCACTGGCGTTATTCCAACCCGCTATCGCGATGTTAACTTCGACCCCGACGGTATCAACCCGCAGCACGCGTGGATCGCGTGTTGGCCGTTGATCAACGCAGCGATACACGGCTACGTGATAGATGATGTCGAATTCGTTGACCGCGTCATGGACCTGCTCGAAGAGAAAATAGTCAAGGGCGTACAACCGGATATCGATACCATCTCGCACATATTTGGCGAGAAAAGACACAACATGCCGAAGGCTCTAGGCCGCTTTCTAGTTGACCGATGGCTCGACTCAGCGGCGGAAGGGTTCGGTGACGTCAATCCGTCGGACTTGCCGCAGCCTTTCGTGTGCTCCGCGCTCGAGACAGCTATGCGGCGCCTCTCGAGCGACAAAAGGTCGTCGTCGCTGCTGAACTGTCAGTACCACACGCATGCGAAGTCCGAGGAGTGCTACAAGCAGAGAATCGCACCCGAGGAAGCAAAAAGACAACAACGTTACAAGTACCGTCGCGAGAAAGCGAGGGGCGAAGCGGAGCAGGTCGCTGCAGATTCTGTTGAATGTGGCATTGTGGTGGTTGACTGGGAGGGGCGAAGACTTGAGCAACATAGGAGGCTGCGCGACGAAAGTGATGCTTCTTTGCCTGCTTTCGATGACCGGATTGAACCCTCAAGGGAAGTGCAAGAGGCGGAACACTCAGATGAGCTTGATATGCAGGGGAATATCCATGCGAGGAATCGCCTCAACGCGGAATCCTCGTCGTCGTCCATGTTCGGCACAGCGCAAGCTGACGGCCCCGTCGACGATGTGAAGTTTGCGCCACCAACACGCGAGCCACCGCCCATGCCGCCGTCGCCAAATGCACGCGCCGGACGCGATGACAGCACTGTTGAAGGCGACCAGACCTACGGGGCACTTTTGAGAAATCAGCAAATTAAGTTCTCGTTGTTTGACGGCGCGATGCAAGCTGTGAAGATCGAGGGGGACAGTGAGTCAATCGCGTTGGACGCACCTGCCATGCCGCGAGGCTCAGACGCGAACGCACGCACCGTCTCAGAGGAGAGTCCACGCCGAAGAGAGCGCAGAACATGTCCCGGATCGTTTCCGGAGTCGAGATCTGGGAGTTTGAATAAGGCTGATGCTGTCTAGCTGGCATGTTTGGAATTTGCGAGCTCGATCTAGTGTTGGTTAGAGCGCGCGTGTTGGTCACACAAGACAGAATGTGTGAAACTAGTTGTTCGATTGCTAGGTGTTTATAATAATGTACTTAGTTTTAACGCGGTCTTAAGACGTTTTTGAACTGCTCAGAAGATGGCAGTACCGTTGACGTGTGAGCTTACTCCGCCTGTGATGCTGTTAGCGATTGCAAGAGCTTATCAATCCGGGTGTTCAACGTACCTGGGCAGTTAGCAGGCGCAGAGGTGAAGAAGAAGAACCATCTGTTCTTCTCGCGGCACGTTTGCGCAAGCTTCTCGAGATCCAGCATTTCGCCGAGCGGCATTCCCCAAAGGGCGAGGATGTACTCGTGGAGGTGGTAGTCTAGCAACGTCAGTCTAATGTCACACGAAAGATCGAGAAACGTACTCTCATGTGTCGGCCACGCCTCAAACGCCGGTGCATCACCAGCGACGGACGCAAAATAGCTATCATGCAGCCAATCCAAAATCTTCTCTTCCTGGCTCACACCAGCATACCGCTGACCATCCTCACCATCCTTACCGCTACCATGTCGAAGAGCAGCCTTGCTTCGATCTTCATCGCTCTTGCTGTCGTACGCCTCCTTCCATCCGCTGCGGATGAACAGCATATCCCCCGGCTTGATGTCACCGCCTTGAGCCGCGGGGCGAATGTCAATTCCCTGGTCTTGGCCGCATTGATAAAGGTCCTGCCACGAGATGGGGTAGTAGTCGTAGGGGTCGTAGTTGATACCCTTCTTGTGTGCGTAGCCCCGGTAGTCTAGAAGGATGCCGCGACCTGCGATGCCGTGCTCGGCCCAGTGGTGGATGGAACACTTGTGGTTTGCGTTTGGACCGGCGATATCGCTTCCTTTGGTCTATACTGGATGTCAGCAAAGGTTCGTTGTGTTGGGCTTCGATACATACGCCATTGTAGAACGAACCACTGGGGATATGAGCGAAATGTCGGAAGCCATCCCATTGCGTGCCAGACTGGGTGTTCATATGATACACATCGTCGTAGGCAATGCCTTCAGCCAGCGTCTTGATCTCATGCTGAAAAACCTCGCGACCAAACGCGGGAACATTCGGCACGTTGAGAGGCAGACTACCTCACAGTCAGCAACGACACATTAGAAGGATCATGAAAACACGGACTTTACAGGTACAATTTCACCCGTTCGTATCTCCCTCGCAGCCGCTGCGACACGTGTAGGTGTTAGGAGATTGAGACGGCCGATCTACATCTGATCAGTTCGGCCCGCAACTAGATTAGACTTCGGTCGAACGTACGTAGTCGCTGTCACCCCAAACCCAAGCAGCCTCCGGAGGCGCCCCGGGAATCTGAGGTAATTCCTTCCTTGTCGGAAATTTAGTGCTATCTGGATCCCATGGTATGGTTGTTGCCGTCTTATTCATGGTGAGAAAATCTTTGATCTGCGTCAAGCGCTGACTCGCAGTCGAGGGTTGGTCGGCCATGTTCGTGAGGCAGCGGCGATCGGGCTTTGTCGGTGTTTGATGTGCTGGTTGCGGGTTTTGCAATGCGTGGATAGTTCTTCTTCAAGGTTTCCCCAGAATATCAACGATGTCTCGAGCTGTTATGACGTTTACCCCGCATTTCTTGGGATGCTGGTGGAGCCGCTCGGGCACCGAGGCATTTTGTGGGGTCGTGGCTCCTCCGCCCTGACTACCGGCAATCGAGTCGATCATCCAACATCACGACATTCTATCGATTCTGTGCTGGTGTAGCGTGCTCCACGATGTTATTGCTCTCAAAGATGTTGGTATGCGTAAAGTTGATATGGCCATGTGGCGCTAGCATGAGTTGATTGTTGGTGGAATTATTGGTGGATGACGTAAGGCGGCTAATCACCACTCTAGCCGTAGCGTTTCCAGAATCCCAAGATTGCCACCTGGGTCACTCTTGGCCAAAAGCTTGTCGTCTGGTCAAGAAAGTCTTGTTCACTGCACAGAGTCTTGTCTCGAACATCAAAGGTCGTCGAGCGTAGATGCAGGCGATGATGCCACGGAAAAGACGCAGTGTCTATTGGGTAATCCCCAGTTCAACTTGTGGTGTCAACAGCATCAGGGCACGCACTAAGCTCTGACCGTCTCATCGCCCACCACGCTTCCGGGATCATGGCTAGATCGGCAGGTGGTTAGTCTCGTTGATGTACGATGGAGCGGTAGGTACTATGCCCATAACCTTCGACTATCATCCCGACACCACTCGGGTAAACCTGTCAACACCTAAAGCACCGTGAGCCTTACTCACTTCGTCAAACACGCTCATAACCTTCTCGGTCTGTTGGAGTCCGAGCCGTTGATCCAGACATAAGCTCGTACTTCCCGCGGTCGATGGGCGCATCACGAGCACTTCCCTCCCATCGATTTAGCCGGTTGCTATCAGGACCTCCAGCCAGGGCTATTGGCTACACCAAGCTCGCATCAGCACAGCTCACAGAGGCACGGATGCATCGGTGCATCCTTCTAGTGCGCGCAAAGCTGTTGGAGGGATAATTCTAGTCCGTTGCGCCGTTGGGCCGGGTCCCGCTGGTGTCGTTCGCGTCGCGTTAACGAAGGCATATAAACGTCTACCCCAGACTTGTACCCCAGACTGTAGCTCATCCCCAGATCTCTTCTTTTCTCCATCTTTTTACCCATTGACCTTGCGACATGGCTTCCGCGGACGAGAAGCCGACCGCCATCGGCATGGAGCATGTGTCCGACACTTCGATCGACCACGCCGTGGCGTATGAGGAGGGCAAGGAGGCTGGCCTAAGCGAGGCTCACATCTGCACCGAGGCAGACAGCAAACGCATTCTGCGCAAGACCGACATTTGGATGCTGTCGCTCCTTTGCATGGTGTACTTCCTGCAATCCGCCGACAAGGGAATCATTGGTTTGACGGCCGTCTATGGTCTGAAGGAGGACGCCCACCTCAAGGGCAACGACTACTCAAACATCGGCAACATCGGATACTATGCGCAACTCGGTGTGCAGCCTTTGGCCGCGTGGATCCTCGTCAAGCTGCGATACCGCCACGTTCTTCCCGTCATCATCACATGCTGGGGTATCTCAGTTGCCGGTGGCCTCGGTGGTTCTAGGAATTACGCCGGGCTGCTGGCATCGCGATTCTTCCTCGGTGCCTTTGAGGCTATGGTCGTTCCCCTGTTCTCGATGATCACCATTGCCTTCTACAGGCGTTCCGAGCAGCCATTCCGCGTGGCTTGCTGGTACAGCTGCTATGGTCTTAGCACCGTTCTCAGTTCACCCATCGTTTACGGTTTCGCTCAGATAAACTCGTCCTCGCTGTACCGCTACCAGATGGTGTACCTCTTTTTCGGACTCCTGACTATCGTAATCGGTCTTATCACATACTGGTGGGCCCACGATAGCCCCGGCGAGGCTCGGTTCCTGACACCGGAGGATCGCTTGAAGGCTGTTGACCGAGTGAAGGCGAATCAACAGGGTATCGTCTCGCACAAGTTCAACTGGAAGCATGTTGGAGAAGCCTTGACTGAACCCAAATATTGGCTGTACATGATCATGGTTATCGCTGTCAATGCTGGTGCGTCGGTCTCTTCGGTCTTCGGCTCCATCATTCTCAAGAATCTGGCTGGATTCAGTTCGGACGAAGCTGTCTTGCTGAACATGCCTTTCGGAGCGCTTCAGGTCGTTTCAATTCTTGGTGCGTCGTGGCTCGCATACCGTTTCAAACGCAAGTCGCCATTCTTCCTCGGCTTGGTCACCATTGTCATCGTTGGTGTTGCCCTCTTGGTTGCGCTCCCGAAAACTCCGGATAACAAAGGTGGTCTTCTCGCAGGCTACTACCTGATCGCCTTCGTATACGCTATCAACCCTTTGCTGATCTCGTGGATGGGTTCCAACTGTGCTGGACAAACCAAGAAGGCCATCTACTACACCTCTTTTAACGCCGGCAACTCTGTAGGCAACATCATCACGCCTTACATCTTCGATGCAAAGTTCCAACCGCAATACGTAAGCATCTTATCCCTGTCATATACTCAGCCGCGAGCTCATCGCTAACACTCCGCTTTTAGGTCAACGCTCTCAAGGGCATCTTGATAATCTGGTGCATCCTCTGGGGAGTCGTTGTCGCTCAAGTCGTCCTTATCACCTGGATGCAGAAGAAGAAGTGCGATCAGCGTGAGGCGGCCGGTCTTCCTAGGAACCCCATCGATTATTCGATGAGCGGCCATTTCCATGAGGCGGGTGCTGAGGTCCACGGAGAGAACGGCCTGCAAGACATGACAGACAAGGAGAACATCTACTTCCAGTACCTGTTGTAGTCTCGGGTGGAGCTTTGTCATACTTCGATCGTTTTTCCGTTGTAGATACCAATGCATGAAGTTTGGTCGATCCGAATGGTACATTCCGCGTGTATCTGGCGTCTCGTCAATTCGGTACTTTTCGTCGTTCATGTCCAGCGGTGTGGTACCAGATTCCCGTAGTTATTCTATAGTGGAGTGGATGTTCCGAAACGTGCAATGAACGAAAGTGCGAAGGGTCGACTTTGATAAGGCGTGGGGTATGCCCAGGTGCATGAGCGGAGAGCTCGTGTCAGGATGCTCGCTTATGTCAGCCACTCATGACTAGCATGACGCGTCGCGTCATTCAACCCCTCGGCGTACTTTTGCAACAACAGCATGCCTTGGTGGTCACCAACGTCAATCCCCTTGACTAGGCACCTAAACTACACACCTGCCACCTTCATCTCTTCGCTGCTCGGATGATCACGCGGTCACAGCTCATTTTCGCCTGCTTCCTCGTCCCTTGCATCTCGATTCTCCTACTGCCGCTTCTATACGCCCGTCTACGGCAACCACTAGATTCGATGCCTGCACGAGTATCACCAGACGAAGTAGCGTCTACTCTTCTTTCCGAGAAGGGACTAGAACTCCAATCTCTGCAAACCATCCAGTCGTTATGGGCAGGCTACGGCGAGATATGTCGCGTGTTCGCTAACCCGATAGGCTCGCCAGATTCGACGAAATCCTACGTGCTCAAGCTTGTAAACCCTCCACCGACGAAGGCCAGCGACGAAGGTCACACCAGAAAGACTCTGAGCTATCAGATTGAACAATACTTCTACAGCCACCTCGCTCCTCAAATGCCAGCATCTTTACCGGTCGCCGAATGCGTCGCCAGCATCAATAAGCACAACACGGATGGCACCTCGATGACTGCGATGTTATTGAGCGATCTGAAACAACAATATCCTGTGGCTGGAGAGAAGCGCGACGTGTTGACAACGACTCAGGCTTATGCCGCGCTGGATTGGCTTTCTGGCTTTCATGGCTTCTGGTGGACCCGAGTCAAGTCTCTGGACTCTGCGTCTCTGGTCCTACCGCCGCTCGAGGAATTACAACGTTATGGACAAGCCTCGTCGAACAAATCGGTGTGGCTCAATGGCGGATACACCTATCTTGCGACGCGTCGCAAGGAGTACAATACCCTGGCGAAGGATCACGACGCCGAGTGGAATGAGCCGCTCACTGACTGGGTCGATGGCGAAGACCTGTCCATCTCAGAGATAGCGGCAGCGTTTCTCTCACCGAAGGCTACCGGCCGGTCACCAATCGAAGCGTATCAAACTCTTATACATGGCGACGTGAAATCTGAAAACATGTTTACGAGCAAGTCAGGTGAAGAGGTGGCGTTCTACGACTTCCAATACACTGGTCTTGGCCTCGGCGTCTGCGATCTTGCCAAGTTCTTCACATGCTCCGTCCCGCTGAGCATGCTCGTTGCCGACTCGCATATCCCGCGGGAACTACCCATGCAAGAAGGCGAGAAGCAGCTGTTGCAACGATACTGGGAAAAACTGAGAGAGACTGGCAAACAAGAGTACAACTGGTCGATTTTCGTGCGACATTGGGAAACAGCGCTCGTAGACTGGCTCCGCTTCCAGGCTAGCTGGGGCTTCTGGGGAAACACTGAATGGTTGGAGGCTAGGGTGCGGAGTATCCTGAAGGATCAAGAGTGGAGGGACGCATTGATCAGTAATGTGGATAAGGCGAGTATCCGCAAGTAGGTGAATTCACCCGAAAAGAGCGACCTCGCTCGCTGTCCCTGAAGCGTTTGTACCTTTAATCGCTGCAAACGTCGGTCGCATTGACGCTGAACCCTTCTTCACGCCCTTAAGAAGTCATCATATGGTCTATAAATCTACGTTCGGTAATAACTCGGCTGGAATGGCCAAGTGGTAAGGCGTCGCACTCGTATGTCGTACGATATGCGAAGATCCTGAGTTCAATCCTCAGTTTCAGCTGTTAATTCCTTTTTGTCTTACCTTTTTTGCCGCCAGATTCACTTACGCGCCAAGTTGACCAAAATTGGCGCAACTGGAGCTCCCTTCTGAAGTCCTTCGGCAGTGCATATCGCTGATGCAGATGAGGCAAATGATTGGTTGGGTATCGCGGACCCCGGCTTGCATGATGTGGCTTGGAGCACCCCGCAGTCGAAAGTCAGCACACGTCGCGAAGCCAAGGAGAGATGCCTACAGCCTGATCAATTTTTACGACCTGTTACTTTCTACGAATACTCTGGTCTTATACCACCCCCATGTCTCAACGCGTCTCGAACTTTAACATCTCCAGCCGACTTCGCTCGTCGTCGTCCGGTACATCAAACCCCTCAAGTCATCTCGAAAAAAGAGAAGTATCGTCAACACAAGAGCTTACATCAAATACTCCTGACAAGCCACCCTGCGAATACATCGATGGCGTAAGGCTGGATTGGTCTGGCCGCGGCACATCTCACGTTGATTACCACAAGTCAGAAGCACTTCCTCTAACCGAAGGCGAGTTTCTCGGTCATGGCATGAACGGCGGAGTGTACGAGACAACATGCAATGGCATCAGACTCGCTTGGAAACGCAAATACTGTCGTCGCAAGATAGGCGAAAGAGAGATGCGCGAAATCGAGATCATCAAGAAACTTTCGCATCGTCATATAATCCGGCTAGTGGGGACTTACACCCAAGGCCCATTCCTCGGGCTGCTATTGTGGCCTATCGCGACCTGCGATCTTGCGACTCTTCTTGAGGATGTGGACTGGCTACACAAAATGGTCTTGGTCAAGAATGTGGATTCACCCGAGCTATCAGAAAGGAGAGCCGAACACGATGCCGATCGCGAAGCAAGACTTCGCGCGCTGGGAATTCTGACCCGAGACCCGGAGATTGACAGCCACTCAGCCAGACATTTCCTCAAACAGACAATTGGCTGCATAGCAAGCGCAGTAGCTTACCTACATGCGTCTAACGTCAAACACAAAGATTTGAAGCCATCCAATATCTTGCTTTCCAGGGACGGGCTATGGCTGGCAGACTTTGGTACGGCGACTGACTTCTCCGTGTTGACTTCTAGTGTCACCGATGAAGGGGATCGGGGTACACCGAAGTATTTTGCCCCGGAAGTAGCTGGCTTTGCCCCCAGCGGCCGCTCAGCAGATATGTTCTCCATGGGTTGTATCTTCTTCGAAGTCCTGACCTTGTGCATCGGATGTACCCTAGATGTCAGCCAGCGGCTTCGCCGATCGCACGACAAGTCTTTCCAATCAAATCTTGACCAGATTGTCGGGTGGTTTGAAGAAAACTTGATAGGACCAACAGCCGCCGATGATCATCTCCTGGGCCTCGTGCGATGGATGATAGAGAAAGAGGCAGCTATGCGTCCAACCGCTGACGTGGTCGAAGAAGAAGTCTTTCTAATCAACGGCTTCGGCTTAGCACTTGCAAAGACTCACAACTTCCGAAATCCATATGTACCCATCCAATCAGGTCCTCTCGAAAATAGAGAAGTATCCTTAACACAAGAGCTTGCAAAACGCGCTCGTCAAAACGATCGTGGCTTCTATCGACCTTGTTGCTTGCCATACCAGAAGGAACGTCCTAATCGAGGACTAGGACTAGGAACAGTTCCGGAAGATGTAATCACGATCAAAGTCACACACGCAACAAAACGAGATTACGTGTCAGATGTGTCAGGTGACTATCTCGGATGGATTGTCTCTCTTGAACACACTGGCGGTAGTCTTGTTGAAAGCATTCACATATTTACAGTAAGTGCACCCGTGACGAATGAGTGTGGAGAAGTATGCTGAGACGTATCCCCGCAGAATGGAGCTAATGAAAAGTTCCATATGATTTTCGACTCACCACCCTACGAAATCCGCAGCAGATACGAGTGCCACATCAGCGCATATTTCGTCCTTCGGCCAGGCTATGAGTGGACTAGTCCATTAGCTCAGCCGATGCCAAAGACTACAGAGAAAAGGATGATGCCTAAATTCTGGGCACCGGATTTCTTAGAAGGGCTGGGCATAAGTTCTCATGATATACAACGGGTATGAAACAATGCGAACTTGCTGAAATCGAGTTGCCCAAATATTCCAGCACTACGAATCATGTCGAATCTCATTTCGAGAGCGCCACGAATGATTTGCGGTGCCTGCCAGTCTACAGCACGTGAGGGGAACACAAGGCTGCCCGCTACTTGCATCTCGTGCAGCCCAACATCAGCTGGTATCCGACTACCCAGCTACAGGGAGCTATGTATTGGCCAATCTAGCATCTATCTCGGAACGCTAACCAGTCATCTTAATTGCAACCATACATGCAGCGGACTTGTGTAGCCTGCATGACGTATCAGCGTTCTGGTAAGCGCTAGCGGTGTGCATGGTCTTGGCGCCCTTGCATATTCCGCCCTGTCGAACATGCTGACACTGTTATTGGTGGGAGTTCCAATAAAGTATGTCGTTGTCTCACGTTACCTGCGCGAAGTTTAGCGCGTGTACATATGGCTTGCCGAGGCCCCCTCGCGTGGAAGATGTGACCCCCGCACATCATCCACCGCACTTGCCATGGACCGCCTTTGGGATCTCATACGTAGTAGCGCATCAAAAGAGCTCGCTGCGTCTCTGGTTGGAATATGGATCCTGTACTGGCTCGCCGTTGGGGTGTACAGGGTGTATTTCCATCCTTTAGCAAACATCCCTGGGCCAAAGGTACGACCTGGAAGACAACGTGTGCTATGAGGGACTTCAGAGGACGACTAACGCTGTGTAGTTGGCAGCATTCACGTTTTGGTACGAATTCTATTACGAGATCTATCCGCACAGATTCCAGTACTTGTGGAAGATCAAGCAATTACATGAAGAATACGGTGCGCCATGAACACTGTTGTCTGCCTTGCAGCTCTAATTACAGCAACAGGGCCTATCATGCGGATCAATCCTCTTCAGGTCCATATCCACGATGCAGATTATTTCGACACGATCTACGCATCCGGCATGAATCACAAGCGCGATCGTTGTAGTTGGTCGTTTCACACCGGTGCAAAGTCTTGGGAAGGCGCGATACTGGACACCATAGACCATGACTTGCACAAGATGCGACGAAACGCCCTAGCGCCTTTCTTCAGCAAGCGCTCGGTCCAAGCCCTTGAAGAGCTCGTTGTAAATAACACCAGAAACCTTATGGATCGTTTCGCAGGCGAACTCGAAAAGACAGGCCCTAAAGCCGGTGTCGTGAATCTCAACGACGCATACGCCGCTTTTACCATGGACACTATTTCCGAGTATTGTTTCGGCGAGTCGATCAAAGCCCTAGACCACGACGATTACGCTAAGATCTGGCTCAAGGTCATGCACGACGGGATTCAGATCGAGCCATTTGCGCGCCAATTCCCTACTATTATGAACTTCATGCTCGATCTTCCGCCAAACATTGTCGAGAAACTAAGCCCGGGAGTAGCCACAGTGAACACCTTCAGTCTCAGGACGCTAGGCAGGATCGAACGCATTATGAACTTTGAGGACGGCGATGGCGAGACGAAGAATTTGAGGCGCACGATATTCCATGACATTAGAGATGATGTTGGTTGTAAACTTCCGGAGAAAGAGAAACATCCTAAGCGGTTGACGGCGGATGCTAGTGTTATCCTTGGTGCGGGGACGGAGACGACGGCGAGGACACTGGCGGTCACTACTTACTACTTGATCAAGAACTCAGACGTGGGTGAGAAATTGAGACAAGAGCTGAAGACTGTGATGCCCACGGCAGATCACGAAGTCTCGCTACCCCAACTAGAGGCTCTGCCATACCTGGTAAGTCCACAACCCCATATCCCACCCGCAAACTGACTGACCAACCAACCCCCCAGACCGCAGTAATAAACGAAGGCCTCCGCACCGCCCACGGCGTCTCCTCCCGCCAACCCCGCATCCCCACAGGCGAATCCCTTACATACGGCCCCTACACCCTTCCCCGCGGCACCCCCATCATGCAATCCTCATACCTCCTCCACACCGACCCTGCCATCTACCCCGACCCCTTCGCCTTCCGCCCAGAGCGGTGGCTCGAGAACCCCAAACTCACGCGCTACCTCTTTGCTTTCGGGCGCGGAAGTCGAAACTGTCTGGGTATGAATCTTGCTACGTCGGAATTGTATACGGGGCTTGCGATGATTTGGCGGAGGTACAGGATGGAGGTGTTTGATACGGTGGAGGGGAGGGATGTGTTGACGACGAATGATTGTTTTTTGGGGATGCCGGATTTGGGGAGTGAGGGGATTAAGGTTAGGATTTTGGGGGAGGTGGAGGGGTGATGGGCGTGTGTGGAGGTGTGGTCAAGTTTGTGCGGCACGACTAAAGAAGAAAGGAGATCCTGTTCATATGTGGCATTATGTTGTTCGGTATATCTATCCCCAGCCTGTTGCTCGTGGCTATGTCCTCCTCTATATCCCTTAACCCGCTCAGACAGCATAAGGCCCCTCACAAGCACCATCATACGTACGATAACTCGGCGGCCTTACAAGTTCAGAAGGTGTCCACTCGGGAAGTTCGTAAGTCGGCAGCTGCTCACCCGCCGTCGACTGCACCGTATTCGGTGGTGCCACTAGACTTCTCTGACGCCTCAATCCTTTCTTCCAACGTCCCTTCATCGCATCCCATCCCTTACCCGGCGCCATGATGATAGCTTCCCGCATAGCCTCACGGCCACGTTTAGCAGAAGCCCACATCCTTTTTGGCCCATCATATTCTAGCCAAATTGTTATCTTCACTAACCAGACCAAGAGAACGATGACGAATATGAGAGTCGGAATAGCACCAAGTGTCCCCCAGAGTATCAGGCAAATTTCCAGCGTCGGATACGTCGTTCGTACTCTGTCCTCCACATAGTCGATGACAGCAGGTGGAATATTGGCGCCGTGGATATAGTATCCGATACGACCAAGATACACACCAATTCTCCAGATATCGAGTAGGCTGTCGTCGTAGTGACACTCTCCAAGTGCAAAGTAGTCCAGATCGGAAGTGAACGGTCTCAGCGTCTTTGGATTCTTGACGCGCTTCAACCTGACGGGCTCGTCGTTATACAGTAGCCCCGGCAGGACCTCACTGAAGCAGTGGCCATGCTTGCAGTCCTCGGACTTCTGTTTGGACCGATACGAGGTTGGGTTGTTGAAGATGGCTTTGCGAAGCGTTTTTGGGTAGGAAAGGTACCAGGGGGTTGTGAAAGCGAAGAGGCCGGGTCGGCCGCGCGGGTCGTAGGCCAGTGTGCCGTTGGTGTATGCGATGGTGAAGTAGACGTGGGCATCTCCATCGTCTCCATGACAGTCGGTGTCGTACATGGTATCGATGGTGATGCCTTCAATTTTACCTTCCCTTGAACTGATTTCGCCGGGGATGTGGTGGGGGAATGTGCGTTCGGGTTGGTGCTCGTTGCTGGACCAGATGCTGTGACTGTGACTGTTAGCGATGAATTTAGGGGAGGTTTTAGCATGATAGGGGGTTCACGCACTATGACGCTGGTTCATTTGTTGGTGAAGATACAACCGTTGGTGTGCTGAGTTTGGGGTCATGCAGTGTTAATGCGGGGACTGAAGTGGAGACCATGACCGGGCCGTGACCAGTTTTGAAAGGTATCTTGTAGGTGGAAGTCGATGTGGAAATTGTCGGAATTGAGGTTGGGTCGGACGCAGGTCCACGAGTGCCGAGAGCAGTTGCCGTTGGGGGGGAAGTCGCGACGATGCCAACTGCCAGTGTGGAAAGGAGCACGAACTTTGCTGCTGGAGACATCATGTTGAAATGTGTTTTCTCTGGGAAGGTGATGCGGAGGATGCGGATGTATGATGAGGATATTAGATGATTAGAAGAGAGGATGCTGTTTCAGCAGTTGTAGGCGACTATGAAGAATTGAGAGACCAAAATCTAGCAGCCTACAACCATGTTACTCGCAGTCCTAACCATGGACAAAAAATCCTTCTCATTTTCGCGCAGGGCGCAGTCGAATTCTACGTGGCTTCGCTACCAAAAGCCCACCTGCTGCCAACCTTGGGAGCCAACTCAGTCCACCCACGGCATAGCCTCATCAATACCGAAAACATCTATGCCACACAAGAACAAGAAGAATACGACACCGCAAATTGTGCAAGCAACCATAAAGAAAAGGAAAAGAATTATACACACGCCGCCTTTGACTGTGCATGCATACGCGCAAAGAGCAAGGACGGCCACAAGCGTGTGAATTGAGGCTATGACTGCGATTGCGAGGATGGTATACCAGAAGATTGTCGAGAGGAGATTTTTGAATGCATGGCACATCGCGGACTTGTGGTGGCGGGTGTTGAGGTATGACGTTGCGGAGCGCGTGTGAAGGTTGAGAGTAGGTATGAAGGATCTTGGACAAGGTCAATTGATATGCCGCTCAGGTAGGGGAATGTCATAGCGCTAAGCTTGTAAGCCCTTTCTTTTATTTTTGAATACATGTTTGCTAAACTTTAAGTAAATTGCGCAATTAGCGTGCACTTACGCATCTTGTCGCTGTAGTGTAAGACGCTTTGATGCACTGACAACGCCTTCTGGTCATTGTTTGTTGAATGTGCTAGTCTACACTGGGTAGAAAACGCGATGCATATGTATTTCCCAAACACCTTTGTGTACAGTATGCAGCAATAACGGACTCTGGTTATGAACAAGGTGCTACTAGCCTCTAGTGGAACATAAAAGCGAAGAAGAAGAGAAGCAGGCCAACATGGTATTGAGAAAACTTTAAACTAAGGCGATGTTAGGTTGTACGATGAAAGCGTCTAGTATCCCTCGTTGGAAGAGGTGTATAGTCGCAGCTTACATCTCATCGTCCTCCTTCATCTCTTCAACCTTTGCTTCCACCTTCTCTTTACCACCATCCCGGCCCTCGCATTTCCCCTCTTCCCCTCCCGCCTTCTCGCTCAAAAACCCCATCTTCTCATCAGTCCCCTCCTCCCAAGCCAGCCTCCCCTTCTCAACATCCTTCTTCCCCCCATTCTCCACAATATTCCAAAACTCCCTCTCCTTCCTCCTCAAATCAACCTCCATAAGCGCCGCACCCAGTACATACAACCCCGCCGTCGTCATTTGCAAAACCGTCAGATGCCCGTTTGTCCAGTAGTTCGAAGCGAGATACACAGTCTGCAGCACGACTTGCGTGACACCGAGCACGCGGCACCACCACGAGTAGCGACGGTGTTGTTTGATGTCGTTGGTGGTGGACATGCTGCTATTGCCCAAGTTGGTCTGGGGATCAGATTGGGATAGATGGGCTTGCGATTGGTCGAAGTTGTCGGGCATGATGCTTAAACGGCGGTGTTGGGTGGTGTGGACGAAGTAGATGTGGAAAGCGTAGCCGGTGAAGAGGAGATATAGGTGGTCGTATATTGTTTTACTGGGAGTGAGTCCCACAACACAAAAGACGTACACGATGACTGGATATCTCATTAAATAATGGGAGAGATGACAAAGACTGAGGGAACTGATGGTGCGTTTGAACGTGAGACTCAAGTTGAGAGGTGGGTAGAGCGGGGCGAAGACAGGTCATTATTATAGACAATGATGATGATGGTGGGTGGCCTAATTAGTGTTAGTAGCCGTTTCTTCCGAGTGCAGGCACACATGACTAGTCTGTGGCGAAAGACTCGGAATGGGATCCGGTGTGAACATCTGTTCCTATTTGCACGCCAATGCCGTCTTCCGAACTTGGCGTGTAATGCTTGGATTGCTTAGCCCGAACATCCGCACGCCGGTGTCATCGCCGTAGGTGTACGAACGTTTGACCATGAAAGGCGTCCTCTTACCTGTCTCCGGACCCGCGTACACCTCCCCACTCAAAATACCCACATCGAGTTTCCCTCCGAAGGACCCAAAATGATAGCATAGCGTATTGGCATGCGAACTTCAAAGCTTCGAACCCAGCTCCTCACGCCTACCACTACCACCACTCATCACCATTCCTCCCAAGCAATCTCCAGCATCCACCAGAATACCGTGGCACAAACATATTTCAAGACCAATTCAATTAATAGTCCTAGAAGAGGCACCCCGCATGCTCTCCAAAGGAAGCCTTGTGGTGCGCAATAGCGAAGGCGGTAGATAACCTCGGCGATGCTGACGAGGAGCATTTTCAATACGATGGCGATGACGATGTACCAGGAGAAGTAGTATGCTGCTTCGGAGAGGAAGGTGGAGAGGTGTGATGTAAGTGTTGAAAGGCGTGAGGGTGGTGTTGGAACGATGGGGGTGGGTTCGTGAGACATTGCGTTGTGGTCTGGTGTGTTGGTGGTGGTATTGGTGTGTTGGTAGATAGTGTGAGGTAAGGCTATATGAAGATTGTGTGTGGGGGAGTGGTTGAAAGTGGCAGAGATTTGAAAGGTGTTGTAGGAATATTGTTGTTAGATTCATTTCTCATACACGTACCATGGTTAGCCCATTTGGTTCCAGACCAACCGCATACCGTCTATTCGGCAGCTGGCGGGTATCTAGTATGCCAATTCCCGCTCCGTCTCCTTCTCCTCTCCATTGGTCCTCGATGCAAATGCTGGGTGGTCAGCGAACACGTCGTCGACGTCCTGTGCCGAAGCAGCAGCAGCTTGATCGACGTCAATCGAAGGCTGATTAACGGCTTCAGCTGAAGGATAATCACTGAGTCCATTCAGGTCCTCATCTGCAAGCTGGCGCAAATACCCCTCCATTTCCTCCACATCATACTCTTGCTTCGGCGATGGTGGATCGTTGGGATTCCTGTACTTCGTCCGCAAGGTTTCTGACATATCAAATGTGTTCCCGGACGCGAGATCGACAGTCCAATTGTCCATGGCCTGGTTTGCAAAATTATCGGCTGCGATGTTGCCTGGATTGACGTCGTGGGCCTTGACCCAGGTGATCTTGGTCTTCGCACCAGCCTTCTCTCGTTCTCGTATCCTCGCCAGGATGGGTTGTATGATTTCCTTGTTCATGACATCTTTGCCATGAGAATTTTTCCAGCCCTTTTTCTCCCAACCTGGGACCCATTGTGTGAGGCAGTCGCGAGAGTATCTGGAGTCGCTGATGATTTCCATGTCGCGGTCGATGGGAACGTGGTCGATCGCGCGAGATATTGCTACTAATTCGGCTCGGTTGTTGGTCTGGAGATCACCTCTTAGAGGTTCTTTAACATTTCTGCATCGATGTTAGTGGGCTGTCTCTCGTACAGAACATGCTGGGCACCACACGAACCTGGGATCTTGTGGGCCGAAGTAGACGCCACAACCAGCTTTGGCGCCAACGTTGCCATTCCCCCGCGAACCGCCGTCAGTGTATACCACGACGGGGCTTTTGGAGTCTCCGGTCGGCTGTCTCTTCCTTTTGCCAAGTTCCTCCTCCGTCTTCTCTCTGATCCTGCCTGTTAGCTCGTCGAGCTTGATATTCGGGTCGAAACCGTCTACTGCGTCTGGCGGGAGGGGCCCGTACCCGGGCTCGATCTTGACTTCCTGGTGATCTTGAATCAGTGCCGGTGGTGCGTTCTCCTTCTTTTGTCGCTTTGGCGCACTCTCTGATATCTCTCTACTCCTGTCCAGATTGCCAGTCGCCGACGGAGACCCAGATGCAGAAAGATCTCCTCGCAGGCTTATTGGTGCACTAGAACGTCCATTGGAGCCGTAGACGTATTCCTCGGCCTCCGTTCGGGTCTTGAAGCCTTGTTGTAGTCCACCACTGTAGCCCTTGACTTGCGCCTCTGTGTTCGGCCAATCCGTGTAGATGCCCGGTTTGCGCCCGACCTTCACTCCGTAGTAGTTCCACTTCCCCATTCTTCCCTCTTCGTTGACACGGGTATCGGGGTAGTCGTCCCAGGGCGGAAATGGGCGTACAAACGTTACGTGCGATCGAGACAAAGGGCTTGTAAAGCGGATTTGGCGGTTGTTCGAGTGCCTACTTGTGTCAATTAGAGACCAAAGGTAGAGAATGACGACAAGTCGCATTGTCGAGCACTCGTAATAAGAACGTACCGTGCGCCGGTCCTAGAAGCAGGAAATATGACGCGCTGCGTGAAGTTTCGCCAAGTGCCAAGTCGCATGCAGCGCTTACTCGTTCGAAGGGGATGGCGATTCTACCCGGATACGGTGTCGTCGCGAGGTTAAGTATCGAATTGGACTTTTCGCAACATTGTTTGTGGTTGCGGGGACGGTCACGGAGGAACAACTTCGGAGGTGCTTGGACCCTGCAGCAACGTCAGTCGAGCTTCATCTTGGGAAGGCGCGCTAACGCGTTTGTGTGGGACTAACCGCGTTGGACATTTCGCGAGAACGAGACATCTTCACGAAGTCTGACTTTTGTTATCGTGCGACTTGATTATACACGTGGTGAGAGTGAAAACACGTACTGGCGGGTTGCTCGACGCGTTGTCGTTTGAACCTCGGGATACTCCCTACCCCACTACGTCACCCGTCTCCTCTAGCTATCCATCGCGTACCCAACTCTATCCCGAGGTAGTACCGGGATAGCAACATCACCACTCACTGCCATCCTTCCGCATCTTGGTGAACCTGCAACAGTCACCATGTTCGAGGTAGGACCTTTGCATGTTTCGTCCAGAAGCGTCCACCGCTCACAACGTCCAGGGCCGTCACGCAGCAGACAGATACCGTCTCCATCTACATCGCGCACGCTCAGTCATCTTGACTGGTCCAGAGCTGGTTGAAATCCGCGCAGCACAGCGAACATTCGAAGGCGCCTACGTCCGTACAGCAATCGGCCAGTTTTCTTTTGCGCTTGTCGTGCTAAAGATCTTCACCGCCGAGTTCTACTCGATCGGTGCGCTGTTCGCTGTCTACGGTGCTGGCATCTTGTTCATCAGTTTGTTCCGGCGACAACAAGGTCAGTTGGGAACGATCATGCGGATGTATGACGACGAGAATGCGGGTGCTGACAGCGAATAGGAAACAAACAGTTCTTCTCGGAAGTCGGTGAGGATGGCCTGCACAGGAAGAAGTTCCGAACATCCGGCAATGTGGTGTCTGTGTTGACAGCCTTGAGCGTCTCAGCGTACATCTGCCTGCTGGTCCTGACGCTGAAGCTTACGACATAGCCACTGACTCTGCTCCTCGGACGTGACAGTCACCTTTTGCTTTTCGACAAACACTTCATCACGGGTGACAAGGCTAGCGTGGTATCGCTCTAAGCATGTTGCAGGTGGTTCAGGATCCCCACGATACGGAAGGCGCGTCTAGAAGGCTTCTCGGAATCTGGGGAAATAGATGTCGCGTGTGTACTGTATGTGCGTGCCAAGGACTTTGGCCTATACAGTACAACAGTGGAGTTGGTGGCTGCACGCTGACGTTGTTGGGTCCACCCACGAACTGGTCGACATCGGACGAGTGCGAGACACCTTGAAAGTAATGGAGCATCACGCGACAATGGAACCATGGCTTGATTCAGGGCTACTTTGGTTCTTAACTCGGCCTGTACCTGGGTACAAATCACAGTAAAGGTGTGCTCTCTTCATCGTCGCGAGCTGCATTGGGAGGCGTGGTGGATTGATTGGTTATCGGAGTCGGACTGTGGGGTTTGTCCGCTTCGAGCAATGAACACCTGCACCTGCCAAGCGGCCTGTAACATGGCGAGGGATGCAGATAAGTCGCGCCTTATTGCATCGCAGTTTCACCGACCAGGCTGCGAGATATAAACTGCCGATGATGCATTTCTCAACGCGTTTGCGCGCGTTCCTGAAAACTCGTCCTCCGCCAACGGCCTAGTTCCAGCGGCGTACCCGTGGTTCTCTCAACCAAAGGCCGACTCCGAACAGTCATATCGAGCCAGCCCTTGATAAGGTCAACGGCCCGATCAGCCTGCTTCTGCAAATCCACCCGACATTCCAGCAGAGACCCTTCTTCCACACGGCTTTTTTTGAAACATCTCCTCAACCCAACTCAGTCTTGCACCGGCAGTCGCGACTCGCCTCCAGCGCCCTGGGTGCTATCTTAGCGCAGCGGCCAGGCTAGCTTGACATAAGTATTTCGACATCTTGGCATGACGCCGAAAATGGAAGCAGTCCCGACGCCGATGGTGACCGAGCTTGTAAATCGCATACAACCGCATCGCCGTCGATCCTCAGCTTCCTCAAACACCTCGACTACCAACCGCCGCCTCAGCTCCCACTCCATCTACGCCCGATCTGTAATGAGCAAACTCACCATCCCTCTCGACAACGCAAAGCAGCCCAACACAAACACCGACAACGACCTCACTCCGCGCGCCTCATCCGCTGAGCCCAGATTCCCTGCGGTTGCGCCTGCAAAGAACGTGCAAGCTCTCAAGGAGCGCGCACTTCAGAATGGCGAACTAAAGGCTGTACCGAACCCAGTCCAACAACAACACCACAATGGCACTCTGGTCACAAAGGATGGCGTGGGCGCTGCCTTGAGCGACACCCCACTGCCATCTGTTCCGGGAAGCCCGCGGGAGTATGGAGACGCGCCGCCGCAGAGCTCATCCTACTTCACTGACCGTAACAGCGCCATAACCCGCAACAGCTCCGCCGTGTCAACCCCGCGATTACGGCCTACTACGCTCGATATCCCCGGCCTGACCAAGTCCAAGGTCTCCCCCGACGGCAAGATCGCACAGCGGGATGTCGGCTCCAAGCTCGTCATCGTCATGGTCGGACTGCCCGCGCGCGGCAAGTCATACATCACAAAGAAAATGGCACGCTACTTGAACTGGCTGCAGCACGACACCAAGATTTTCAATGTGGGAGAGAAGCGGAGAGTAGCTGCGAGCCACAGTGGGTTTCGGCTGTCGCAAGCGAACCTCGAGCGGGTCTCTTCGTCCGTCAAGCAGGCCATTGAGGAGCATCAGGACACACTGCCGCAAATCGCTGCGAAAATTCTTATCAATGGCGACCCCGCGCACGATGGGCCCGTAGACCCACAGAACCTGCCGGACCCACGCCGGGGGAGCACGGCCATTGCGGAGGATGACGAAGAGGGTCCGTCACTACCACCACCACGCGTCGAAGTCACATCGCCAGGCCCAAAGGCGCCGACACCGAACAATGAGGCGGTGGAGGAGGAGAACGAGTCCATGGACCAGTCGGCGGACTTTTTCGACCCACAAAACCAACGGGCAGCGGCACTGCGAGAGCAATGCGCCATGGAGACTCTAGACGACCTGCTCGACTACATTCTGAAAGGCAGTGGATCTGTCGGCATTTTCGATGCAACCAACAGCACACTCGCGCGGCGCCAGCAGATCATGGAGCGGATACGGAACCGTGCCGGGCCAGAACTCAACGTTCTGTTCGTCGAGAGCGTATGCCGAGACCAGAACCTGCTCGAATCCAATATGCGCCTCAAGCTGTCGGGCCCAGATTACAAGGACAAGGACAAGGTCGCGGCACTGGCCGACTTCAAGAAACGCGTGGCCATTTACGAGAAGAACTACGTTCCCATCGGCGACTACGAGGAAGACAACAACATGCCGTACGTCAAGATGGTGGATGTTGGCCGGAAGATGATTTCGCATCAGATCAAGGGCTTCCTCGCTGGCCAAGCCGTCTACTACCTCCTCAACTTCAACCTCGCACCGCGCATGATCTGGATAACACGACACGGCGAGTCAGCGGACAACGTGGCTGGAAAAATTGGCGGCGACTCCGACCTTAGCGAGAACGGACAAAAGTACGCAAAGGCGATGACACGCTTTATTGCGGCCCAGCGAAAGGACTGGGCAGTCCGGCAGGCAGACAAGATGGCCAATACTCACTTCCCACCAGTAGCAGGCGACCACACCCCTCCGAACCCGTACTACAGCCACGAGCTCGAGCAACGCAACTTCTGTGTCTGGACATCCATGCTCAAGCGCGGCATCCAAACAGGGCAATACTTTTGCGACGAAGACTTCGAGGTCAAGCAGATGCGCATGCTGGACGAGCTGAACGCAGGTCTCATGGAGGGTCTGACCTACGAAGAGATCCGCACAAAGTACGCAGACGAGTACCTCCAACGGCGACGCGACAAGCTCGCCTACCGATACCCCGGCCCCGGCGGCGAAGGCTACCTCGACGTCATCAACCGCATCCGCCCCGTCATCGTCGAGCTCGAGCGCATGACAGACCACTGCCTGCTCATCACACACCGAAGCGTAGCCCGTGTGCTACTAGCATACTTCCAGGGCCTCAAGCGCGAGGACGTGGCCGATCTGGACTGCCCACTGGGTATGCTGTACCAGCTCGAACCCAAGCCCTACGGCGTCGAGTTCAAGGCCTGGCGATACAACTCCGAGACAGATGACTTTGACCATCTCCCGGAGTACAAGCTCAGGCGTGCGCCTACGCTGGCAAACAACTAGGAGCGATTGTCGTTTGATTGGGATTAGAAGAAGGTTTGCGATATGTGTACATTATTATGGATGGTTCTCCCTACATCAAGGTTTTAGAGATGAGTGCGATGGTGGGTTGCCATTACATTCCGGGGGTTCGTGTTCTCTCCCTAATGCCTGCCCTCTTTTCACGGCACTTTTGACGCTTGATTGCGATGCTTCATGAAGTATACATGATGGTTATGGGCATTTACAGGAGTCTCTTTCTTTTCCTTTACATCATTCTTTGCGTAGACGGAGGTATGGGTATATGATAGATTGATGGTCGGATGGATTATGCAATGATGATCAGACTTTGGTGTCTTCACTTCACTCAAATTTTGGAGATGCTTGAGGCATGTGATAGTGATCTTTTGCGCTAGGGAGTATATAAAGCCTCTCTTCGTCACACCTTTCTCTCTTCTCTATACCAAATCTTTCCAGATCGTTCTCAGAAAGACGCTCCAAGGAGTCCGATGTTTGCCCTGGTGGCCTTCTCCAAAAACGACTGATCAAGTAGGGCATGTGTGCGCCGTCCGCCCGTCTTCCCATCTTTCTTTCCAAAATTCTTTCCAAAATACCTCTTCCGCTCTTTGATGAGAAGACTCTCCGCTCAGTGTCCTTACAAAGCGCAAAAAACTAGTACCATGGTGCCGGCGACTGTGCTGTTCGAAAATGATCCTACAAGATATATCATGACTTCTCTGGACCGACCGCCAGGGGTGTATAAAATACCTCTTCTGGTTTCTCTGCTTCCTGCCAACAATCACGAATCTTTTCCGATCTTTTTCAAAAGCGTCATCGAGAATGGGATGTGTGCGCCGGCCTTCTTCTTTCAAAAAAAATGAAAGATTGCATTAATGTATGCGCGCCGGCCTTCGTCTTTCTACAAAATGAACGTTACAATCAACATGTGTGCGCTCTCCGCCTCGGCTTCTTCCAAAAACCACCCTCCCTACTGTCCTATGGGGAAGTCGAGTGTTGTGGAAAACAAAATCCAGACACGTTCAGCTCATGAGACATGCGACTTGATCCGTTGGCTTGATATTCAACGCTCTAAAGCGAGACCTTATGCTCGGAAAAACACGTGAGAGATGCTTAAATACTTCCTCTCGCTCTCCTGGCTTCTTGCCTTCTATGACTACCACCTTTTTCCTTCTTATACCAAAACGATCAATGGGATCGTATATGTTGGCTCCTGCTCCTCTTTTCCAAAAGCCCGAGTCGCATCATACATGTCTGGTTGCGCTGCTTTCTTCTTTATTACCGGCTATCAAAAAACGACTCGAACCCATTCATGGAGACTGTGAGCCTCATCTAAAATAGTCGCAAAGAGCCCCATGGAGAGCGCGGCTTTTTGCGCTGCGCATACAAAATATTCACAAAACAAATCTCATGGAGAGTGGAGATGCTGGCGGTGGCGTATAAAAGCCATCTTTCTGCTTCTTCCTTCTACTTCTTTATTACTAAACTTCCTGTGCGCTTTTACCAAAATATCTGCAATGGCGACACATGGAAGTTGGAGTCTGGTTGTTTCGCAGCACAAAAACACTTCCCTCGATTCCCATCTTATGTCGTCCTTTCCGCGACCTCTGCGCATTGCACCAAAAGCAGAACACGACCTTTGGAATGTTCGTTCTCGGCCTTTTTCCTCTCTTACCCAAAATCGCAAAGTCGGAGTTTGATGATTGAGTGTGCAGTCTTTGTCCTACTTTCGCTTTCTCCCCACAAAAAAAACAAAGCAATGCCGCCTAAATGGAGGAGTTTTATGCGGCTCCAAAACAGGCCATGGTACAAGCAATTGAGTGGGCTGTGCTGAGTAGCAAATCTTCTGAAAAGTCCGTGACATCGTTCACATGGCTGGAGAAGACGAGATGGAGATGAGATATAAAAGCTCCTCTTCTTCCTCTTTTCTTCGTGCTTCCTATCCACCACTCCTTCTGTAGCTTTACCAAAAAAAGCTGTCGAATCCACTCGATGGCTGTTCTGCGTTTCTTCCTTCTAAATGATGACCTGGATTATGACATGTCTGCGGCTCTCGGTCCGCCGCTGTTACTTCAGCATTCAGAAACTGACGGCAAAGAAGTCATGCTCTGGAGATTAGACATCGCACATGCCCATACATTATCCCAAGAACCCGGTCCTTATCAAAAACGACAGGACACGGCTCTATGGTCGAGAGTAGAGGATCCGGGTTTTCGCCATTGCAGTTATAAAACATCCTCGATACCGCACTCCTGGCCTTCCTCATTACAACCTCTTTTTCCGGTGCTCTACTCCAAAACAAGCATGCCTCCCTTTTATGGCTCTTCTCCCGTCCAGAAAATCCCGAGTTCCCGCACGATGAGCTTCCTTCCTTTCCGCCTTTCCAAAACATACAGAGGGGACAATCATGTCGGAGTGTTCATGGGAGGAACCAAACAGCTCAATCAATTGGCTCATGAGAAGCACCTGTCGACAAAACCCGTAGTCGCCAACCTATGTCGGTTCCCGGGACTGGGGAGAGGGGTATAAAGTCTTCTCTCGTCGGCTTGGTGACTGGCTTTGTATACTACACTCTTCCTGCGGCTTACCAAAAGCAGTTTGAAACAGATGCATGTGCTCTGCTCTTCTTTCCAAAATCATACCAATCATAGCACATGTCTTCTTGGCCTTCCTTTCGACCCACCATACCGAAATTTGCTCTCTGGCAGCTACATCATACTCAAAACTCGACAGACAGCTCGTCATGCGGAGTTTGCTTCTCGAAACAACCCTAGGAAATGGCAATGATTTTGCGGGCCCAGATCTGCCGCATTTACACCTCAGCAGCTCAGTATAAAATACCTTCTGCCGTTGTGCCTTCCTGGCCTTGTTTACATACGAATTCCTACATTTTTTACCAAAACCACGAGAATTGGCACGCATGGACGTTTGTGCGCTTCTCAAACTATCATACCCTGCTGTATATGTCCTCTCTTCTGCCCTTCTCGCCAAATACATTGTAGCCATGATGATGGAGAACCAGGACCAGTTCCGAAAGATGACTGTGGGGTATATACATGAGCAGCGTGCCTCTGAAGTACCAAGATGCCTACAACATGACTTCAGCGGTACGGTGGATCGCATATAAAAGCCTTTGCGCATCCTCTGCTTCTTCTCTTCTACACCACAATACTTCCCATAATTTACCAAAACTAGCTCGTACAGACAACATGGCTCGGCTCTTCCGTGGAAGACGCCCACACATTCGCCTGAAGTTCTGCTCTCACTCCAAATCCATACTCTACCCCTGTTTCGAAATGACGAAAAGGCCAAGATATGACGACTTCTGCTCTTCTGGATCGAAATATGCCAAGATGCCGGCTATGACTGGCGCGTCTCCATCTCATGAAAGTCTCATGATGCAATTTCGGAATCGTGCAGCGGCTATTACTATGACTAGCGCGAGCGCTGCGTGCATAAAAGCTTCTCCCTCGCTGATAGCTTTCTTCATTCTATATTCTAAGCTCTTGTTAGCTTTTCCAAATCAACACACCATCAAGCGATGACCTCTCTGGCTCTTCCTTGAAAATTCATCGGATTCATCGCCATGAGTGCTTTGGCTGCTCGTCCTCTCTTCTTCTAAAAACACAAACTTTGCTCGCATGAGCGACAACGTTCGTCCTCTGCTAGAAATTACATTAAGGACAGATGTTCCAACTACGGCAATAAGAATCGATGGCTTGCTGTTGGCAAGCAACGAGAAACTGCAACAAATGACCGCCATGGTTGTCTGCTTCCTCCACACACTTCACTGTTGGGACTCTGGTTACTCAAACATGATGATCAAGTATGCATGACTGGTGCAGCATTGTGGCTTGAAAATAGAAGGGAAGAGTTCCATGAGCGCTCCCGCTGCATCCTCAAAACTCGTCACAGGAGTCCCATGAGCTTGGGCGCCGGAAACTGTGGTAGCGACGTCAAATGCCTCCAAAACAATATGTACGCCTTTCGATATCACGGCCAGACGTTTCGAAATGCTACGTCGTCCTCTCAATGTGGCAAAGTTCGCCTGCTGGAGATATAAAAGGCCTGTCAGCCTATCCTGTCCTTCCTGTCATCTCCCACCACTATATAAGGCTCACCGAAAAGCCTCATACGTGCACTCTTGGGCGGTTGAGTTGTTCATTAAAAATGGTTACTGATGCGTTTTATGTGTTGCTGTTGCTCGCGCCTTCCCGATTGCTGGAGCTACACGGTTCCGCACGGGGCCTGTGAGTAGTGGAGAGCCTGTAGCAGGACGTTCAAAAGCGGTGCTAGAATGACCCATGGGAGATCCTACCCCGATGGACGCGTCTTTGCGGGGGTGGTGACGACGATGGAGATCATGGAGATCGCTGGATGGCAGCGTGCCTGATTGTGCGGCTGGCAATCAGCTGATGTACCGGAAAGCGCGGAGTCAGTCCAGGGAACGACAAGGCTGTCGAAAGTCATGCGGGTGACAGTAGAGTTGCGATGTTTTCGCCGACATGCATGGGCTGCAAAGCTGAAGCGTGCAAGCGAGATAAGGTACCTAGGTAGCCTCGTTGGACCCCACGATGCAGCCGCCAGCTGCTTACTTCAGCGGAGGGGTCAACTGAAAAGGTTTTGTTGCGCAATGCCAGACTTGATCCCCATACATCCCCTCGTCGGCGTCTTTCATCGTATTATTACTTCCAGTAGCGAAGCCGAAAGTCTGACGAACACGGCCACGTCCCACAGCTACTGCCGTTTCGAACTACGGTAGCGCCTGATTCGGCACGTTTGTTCTCGCCCCACAGTATTCCCGATGGAGGATAGTCCACTTTCCACTGCCGCCAACATCGCCGGCCTCCTCACCTTTGTCGTGGCCATCCTCGCGTCGATCTACGTTCGTTACGAAAACCTGCGCAACGGACAAGTCGAACTAGCGGTGATTCATAACTCAGTTCACAATAAAATGTTGGATTTGAACGCAATGGGCATGATTGCGCGCATTACAATTGAGCCAAACGATGGGGCCGAAGCTATCTGGCTGAAGAGGCTTGTTACATCAATTTTTGCAACAGAGATTGTGATTTTATCATACTTGGCATATGCTCAAGGAATTCCCAATGCCCCAAATGTATCGCGCATTATAGAATTGACCACGCTTGTTGGAGTCGAGCCTACGACTTGGAGGGATGCGATCGATGAAGTCCGGACAGTCACAGTGAGGCAACAGCTCTTGAGGAGTAACAATGTTGCTGTACGTAGTCTCCAATCTGTATTGAGACTAGGCACAACGCCACGACTAGTGCGTTGGTATCGAGTTAGAACAAAAGTACTTGAAAGGATTCGCGAAAGAGAGGATCTGCAATCACGGCTCCTATCTCACCAAATCGACATGGCAAATTCGTAAGTTCTCCCAAGAGTGAGACGACTGAGTACCAACTGATGAGTCAATAGGTCTGCCCAGAGAAGTAACGAAGCACTAGCGATGCTACGGAATCAGCACGAAGAACTCAAGGAGCAACTGGAAGTGCTCACTTGTCTGGTGACCGCAGGGAGCTAAGCCTCATCGCAACCAGCGAGTGATGACGTTGGTGGTAAGCCAGCAGAGATGCATACAAAGGTGTCGCCGGGTCGGAAAGAAGACTTTGAGCGGCATGTAGGCGCCAAGGGTTTCGAACCTGAGACAACTGATTGTTACGAATAGCGATAACTCGCGCAATATCATTCTCCCTAAAGAATCATGCAACGCAGATCGTTGAGATAATAACTACGCCCTTCATCACCCGCAAGCTCAGGCAAATCGCCCGTCAGCCGACCGTTCAATCAACAGAATACCCTTACCTAGCGCATAATCGCGAAGACCTTGCACAAAGCTTAAAAATCCATCTGTGACAAGATACCTACTTTCATCCTCACCCACCGTAATCTGCGTAAGATGAGCGTCAAGTACCTCTTTAGTACACCTATCCGTTATGTCAAAAGCTTCTCTAATATCGCTTTCCTCCTGCCCCCGAATCCGATGTCCTCTTATCACGATCCGAAAATCCATTACCATACCGCGTGTGTCTAAATAGCGCAGCATGCTAAACACAGTCGCAAACACCAACAATCGCGATACCAAGGGGAAAGATCGATCGTCTCCTCGACGGGGGTTGTCCCAGATGGATAGGCCGTATGGTCCGTTCAAGCTCAAATCAACGCCAGCTCTTCGCATGAGCTCTTTACCTCCCATACTTGGACGGTAGTGTTCGCTGTCTGGATCTTCGAGTCGGTCTTCTAATGTGATTATACGCAGGTTCGGCAGCTTTTGCACGATGATATTTTGCAGCCAGATGCGCAGGTCGACGGCCTTGCCCTCGGTGGCTATCATAGCACGCAGCGCACGGGGATACGACGTCGGTACATGTTCGTATTGCTCGAGTGTTTCGGTGCCGATGATCATGTGCTTGATCTCGTTGGCTATGTCGGGCGATGCCGCTGCATCACTCAGTGCTTGTATGCTGATGCGGATTAGAGATACCTTCACGGTTTGGAAGCGAAGACAGAAGCTGCGCCACGTCTTTGTGTGAAGTTCTTTGTTGACGAGGCGGAGAAGGCCTAGGATTTCTGCCCTGAGAAAGGAACCGATGAGCGTGATCAATTCGGTAGGTAGACTAAGTAAATTGGGCATACTGGGGCGATTTGGCTCATGTCAGAAGCGCTCGGAGTGTCAGCCCATATATTTTGTCCAAAGTTTGCTGCTCGTCATCATCTGATCACATAACTGTCGTCGATTGGAGAATGATACATGAAACGAGCATCATAAGATCTATCTCATCCATCTAGTCTAACCTCCTCCCCACTTCATCTCTTAGCAACGATAGTACACGGCTCCGTCATATACCAAGTCCGAAGCTTCGCCTCGCCCAAAACATTGCCACCCTGAAGCAGCATTTGATCGTCGTTCTTCTTATCGTCCTCGTCTCCACCACTCATCTTGATGAACTCCGCTTCATCGACCGTTGCACCAACCTCGTATGTACCACCACATAGTGCAACAATACCAAGCTCAGACTCTGCCGTCTCTCCAGGCTGTATGACTGGCAACTTGCGTTGCAGCACGCCAGTCCACGAGAAGCGCTTGTCTAGGTCCAGAGCGACGTTATGAGGAAGACCAGCGACGTGTGGCTGTAGTCTAAGTATCGGTGAGATAGGCCGTGGACTTCGGTTACGGACAAACGTCTTCATGGTAAGGAATTCGTCTATCGGTACCTCGAACTTTGCGCGACCGACTTGTCGCACAACTTCTTCGTCGCTCGCTGCAGGGTAGTCGGAGGCGATGGTCGTTTTGATGGCGAGATCGTCAAGCTTGATGGCCTCGACCATGCGCGGCGTGAAGCGGATGCTGCGCAATTCCAGCTCGCCGTGACGTCCATTGCCGTCTTCCGTCCACGTTCCGCGCACGATCTTGAGTAGCTCTTCGCGATACCAGAAGGCTTCTCGGCTTGCTCGTTCTGTTTCGGGGGAGATCTTACTGGTGCTGACAACGAACTGGCGTTGGTTGGCGGGATTGAGCGATGGTACAGCCGCATGTGGCGCTTTCAAATAAACCTTCGGAAGGATCATGACGACCCTGCTGACATGCCCCGGTTGTATGACTTCGTTCACACTATGCGCTTCGTCCCATGAGTCGTTGGTGTAATTGCCATCAGCTACGGGCTTCCGTGCTTGGAGCAATATCGAGAGCGGGTTCGGCCAGGAGTTCCTAAGATCTAAGAGGAGCATGCAGTACTCTTCATCGCTATCATCACTCCGCTTCTGACTGATGAAAGACCGAAGATGACCGTCGGCTTTCCCAGATGACCGCGATTGTGAGGCTTCGTCGTCTGATTGAGTGCCTGAGCTTGAACATGCATCGCTAGACCAGGCAATGTCGCCGGATAAAGGTACTATGTCCGGCCGCTGAAGCTGCACACTTGCATTAACGGTGATTGAGATAGGCGCAGATACCTGACGGGTGAAGAAGTGCTCCTCTACTTCCGATCTTCGTTTTCCAAGGTTGGCATAGTCGATCTGTATAGTCGCATCCGTCAGTCTTGTGCGACCGATAACCTCGATGGTGAACTGCGCTTCAGCGCCAGGCTTGATGCTCGGTGATTCCTCGGCCTCATCCTTGCACCAGCGCAAGGACGGATGATGGGCGAGCTGGACTTCCAACTCATGCAATTCCGCTGCAGGCAAGTCTTTGTTGGAAGTCGCCGCTTGTATCGCAGTGGTCGCCGTATCCTGGAAGGAGATGTGGACGAAGTCGACAGTTGTTTCAGTTGAAGTATTCTTCACTGTAACAGTAAATCGTTTCCTTTCGCCTTCAAGCACCATGACGGCTGACTGCGGTAACGAAACATTGGTGATTATAATGACGGGCTGGTCTGGGATTACCGAAAACGTCAAAGACTCTGGCTTTGGTTGAGAAGTTGCTCTACTGTCGATGGATGGTGCGATTGCCGAGGAGGGCCGGGATGTCGGTGCTCCTAAACATGCCTTGAGGCCCATGCGCTTCATTTTAGCTTCTCTCTTCGGCTTCCATGGCTCTGGGAATATGGGGAACAACCGCTCTCTGCAGCCGATAAGCTTGACGTAGCATCCAATGATCTTCAAAGATCCTGATGTCCGCGCAGTCCCTGTGATCTGGAACTTCTGAGTCCTGTAAGGGCCCAGGAGGAAGTGTTCCTCCAGCGCAACAAACTCAACACCTTCAGCAGCTATCTTCAACGACTCTACGCCAAGCTCAAACTCATATGGATTCTGCATGGCTATGACGAAGCGATAGTGCTCATTCGCGACCAAGACGGTATTTGCAGCATTTGTTTGCGGCTTCTTCAGCCAGGCATTGTGAAGAAAAGGGCCTTCTTTTCCTTGGCTATCCGATTTCAACTCGATCCCCTGTCTTTGAGTTAAGCGGAGAGGTTCCATTTCCTCGAGAATGAACAACCCGCGCACGAGGAAGTCATCCCAGTATTCTGTTTCTACATGTTGTAGTCCAAGCTTCTTAGCGGCAGTGACGGTTCTCGAAATGTTGGAGTAGAGTCGGATCTGCTCATCTCGGGGCAGAGAGACGAACACGTCGGTGCTATTAGGTCTCGGTGCTGTTCCGGGACCCGCCACCCGAAGCAAGAGAGCAGTGAAATGGAGGACGCCATTAAAGTCTGGTAATGCTTCGCAGAAACTCAGACACGTTCGTAATATCTCTAGCTTGAGACTCAAACTTCCGAAAGAGCGCAAAGACGATATCGCTAGTATGGTGTCAACGACGCGTTGACTAGCAATACTGTCCGATGCACTTTCCGCGTTCTCATCTCTCTGACTGGGCATCCCGATGTTGGGCATGTTTCCTTTCGAGTTCGGTATCCCATATATCCGGCCTAGCAAGCCTAGGAATTCCTCAATCCCATTCTCGACTTCGCCTTCGCCTAGATTGAGAGCACCACTCCCGGAGCTTCCGCCGCTTGCGATGTTGAGAGCCGCAAGGCCAGCAGCTGGATGTACTCCCATCTCTGCTGCACCAACCTTGCGGGCCTGTATCAAGCCAGGAACCAAAGACGTGATAAACTCCTTCATAACGATGGCTTTCTTGCGTTGTAGCCCCAAGGACGATAAGATCGAGGCAACACCAGCAAGCACTACGACGCGGTCTGTGGGATTCATGCCCGAGCTCTCGGCTGGTCCAGGTAATGCACGGAATAGCATAGAGGCTATATCATTACGCGTAGGGTGTACACTAAGCCTCGGAACCGAAAGGCGTGGCTTTTGCTTGTATGGCGTATTCTGCACAAGCTGGCGCAATGCATCATCATCTAGAAAGCCTCCGGACAAGTTGATGGCGGCCAGCAACTTGGAGAAGCGTATTACACATTCCGAAAACGCGAGCGGCGGCAAAGATTCGCCAGCGAAATTGGCCGCACGGGTATATAGGTTCAGTATCATGTTGACCATGTCTGGAAGCATGGAGTTCAGAGCGTCCAGTGCGTTATCATGTTTGTGAGGTTTGGCGGGAGTCGAAACGTCAGAGACACTACTCGACGGTGTGTGAGTGGGTGACTTGTTGCCTCCAGACTTATCGGATGTCGGATAGCAGATTGGGGGTATCTTAATAGTCAGTAAAACGATTAGACTGACAGCATATAAGAGTTAGACTAACCTGGAAGTCCATGCCTGACCATGCAAAGAGAAGCATACAGACCATGATGTGTTCGAGAGCTTTAGCATGCCACAGATGGTCACTTAGAGCACGTGCTCTTGTCGCGGCTTCTGTGAGCTCTCGTACAGCCTCGACCCACTGGCCTGCGCACATGTACAAGGTACCGATCACGATCCCAATACGACCGCGTCCCTTGTTTCGAGCTCTTTCACCGACCCCGCCGGAACCAAAACCTGTAATCGACACGCGGTCCGCTGCGTTCTTGGTTGCGGAGCTAGGCCTGGCGGGATTGCTGTTTGTTTGGTGAAGCGTATTGGCAGCATTGATACCGGAAATTTCGTCGAAGGTTGTCGGGGGTGTGCGTGTACCTTGTGCGCTCAATGAAGCGGTCCTAGGGTCTTCGGTAGACAGGGGTCCTCCGGAACTCGATGGCAAGACAGGCATTGACGCGCGGTGACCGTCCTTCAGCGCATTTCCTACGGGTGACTCCGGTCTACTCCCACTTGGTGTTTGCGAGTTGCGACGCGAGAATTGTGAAGTAGAGTCAGATGCGGCCCAGCTTGGCGTGAGCTCCGCTGTGCCATTTTGAGAAGCGGGCGAAACTAAAGTAGGAAGTGCCTGTATGGACTTTGCTAGTGTGGTCATCTCCGCCAGCAAGGTTGCAGTCAGATCGCACATGAAAGTCTTCATCGTCGTGGTCTTTAGCTGTGATCTTGGCGGGATCAAGAGTGTCTCTTGTGGTAGGCGCGGATGTCGTGATGGAGTTGCTGAATCAAACAGCATGATGCTGTGGAGATATGCCCGAGGAAACTGTTCTCTGAGATCGTCGATACCGAATTGAATAGCATTGGCTTCATCATCGCCGGCTGGAGGCTCTTCAAATGTCGTGCTTGGGGTTCCATCAGTCCCACGTGATGGCTGCAGCCAGGCATATTCGGACGCGTCCCCAATTCCGATGACCAGTAGAGGCTCTCTGAACTGTTCGAAAGGTGACAGTGATAGATGAGATGCTGATGGCATAGAAGTCGATAAGTCATAAAGTAAAGTTCCGTCAGGCCATGCTAAAGGAGAGAACATATCTATCGTTGCCAAGATCAGCAAACATCAGAGCTGATTTGGCACATGAGGGCTCATACTCCGGTCAGGTCGCGGATCAGGGCTGATATCGCCCAGTCGAACCAGCGACTCTTGCTGCAAGAGGTCGACAAAGGCTATGAAGCGCGAACGCTTGATGCGACCCACGGGGAGAAGCAAGGCCCTAATGCGCGCAGGCGCGATCGGGGACAGAGGGTCGACTGCCATCGCAACATCTGGAAGCTGAAGACCTAGTGGCCAAAAACAATATGCTTGATCAAGAAGATGACGATGTGCTGGCGGGTGCTTGCATGATGCGTCGAATATTCGGACGGTGAAACGGTTGGCGATCCTCAAAGCTTCGGCCTCGTGGCGGTGGCCCGAACAAAGAAGACTAAGCCGCTTTCGGTGTTGGCCCCTGCGTCAGCGCCTGCAACAACAAGTGCCACACGAAACACGACATCTCACCCACACCCCTTCGCCTCCCACCAGGCTGCACTGTCCTCTTTGATATGTTTCCTACGTCTTGCATAGCGTGAGCATATCCGGAGTTTGTCTTTTGTTGCGTAACGTTATTCTGCGTCTGGCTGGTCCTCCTGTCTTCGCCACCGCCGCCCACGGTTCTCACAGGCCGCCTGGTCCACGAGCACATTCTCATTACAAGCACATCCGCATTCCGGACGTATTTCACTCGGCACCGTTAGCGGGGTAGATCAAGAAGACCTTTTTACGTTTGGAAGACTCATAATCCTATTTGATACAGCCCCGGGCTGTTAATACCATCAACTCCGAGGTCCTAGCAAACACATCGCCACTGTAGCTTCAGATCTCCAAAAGACATCGTGCTGCACACCTGCGGAAGGCAACTTCAAAATGGCAGCGATAGATTTTGCGCGGCTGCGCAACCAAACGATGGCCGATGGCTTCGACAGCGAGGTCACGGTCAACACCCGGGCTTTGATAGACAAAGTTCTAGCGCGTTACTCCAGCGAGCACACAACCTTACGAGAATTGATACAAAATGCTGCAGATGCGAAAGCAGATCAAGTCATCATCAAATTCGAGACCGACCCATCTCTTACTGTTCCTACACCTCAAGGCGCCGATGACCCCATTCTACTGAAGCACATCATTCAACATCACACCCTCAAGCGACTCGTTGTTAGCAACAACGGTCAGCCATTCACGCCCGCGGATTGGAGTCGTTTGAAAAGCATCGCGGACGGTAATCCGGACGAAACGAAGATTGGGGCTTTCGGTGTCGGATTCTACAGCGTGTTCGCCGATTGCGATGAGCCCTTCGTCGTGTCAGGAGACAGAACTATGGCGTTCTACTGGAAGGGTAATATGCTTTCAACCAAAGCCGCCCCAGTGCCGGCTGAACATGAATCGAGAGACACGATTTTCATGCTGGAATACCGGCAAGCGAAAGTCGAATCTGCGTCTTACAACCCATCAAAGCTTCCGAATTTGCCCACGCTGTGTCAGTTTCTGGCTACGAGTCTCACATTCGTTGGTCTGCAAAGTATCGAGCTTCACGTGGATGACTACGTCGTTGCGTCGTTCACCAAGAAGATCTCACCCCCAGAAATGGTCCGTGTGCCGAACGGACTGAAGACTGAGACCGAAGGCGGCTTGATGCGGGTGACTGATGTCACGCAACAACACTCTCAAATCGATGCGGCCTGGATGAACGTCATTGCTACTGCTCAGATACCCCCAAAGAAAGCTGCCGACCTCGTACAACAAGAAGTTCGCAACGCAGGTACTTCATTACGGAGTTTCTTCTCCAAATTCGCATCTGCGCCTCCTCCGCCGCCCACGAAGAACATCAAACCCGCGGCTGAGAAGACCAATACTATTGAAGAGATAGCAGGCGATTCGACTGGCACCATCTTCTTGCAAGTATGCACTGTGGTGGCAGCCACTAAAGTCTCACGAAACTTCGCTGCGGAGATTGAGCGCGCAACTAAGAAGTCACCTCCGAAGACGACCAAAATCGCTCTTTTGACTTGTCCATACCAAGATCCGTCAGCCACGCTGGCTACGGGCTCCGGCAGTTCAGCTGCGCTTGCCGACAAGATCTTTGCAGAAGTCCTTCCGACAAAATCTGGTCGAATCTTTATCGGATTTCCGACTGCCCAGACGACTGGCTACCTCGCGCACATCTCTGCGCCATCTCTTATCCCGACGGTTGAGCGCGAGAATGTCGACATGAACGCTCGCTACATCTCCACCTGGAACATTGAGCTACTGCGTGTTGCAGGGCTGGCCTGTCGCATCACCTACGCAGCAGAATTGGCAGCTTTGCAGACCCAATTCGGCAAGGAACCTATCGAGACCTTGATCACGAAGACTGCTTACGTGTTCAAACAATACACGGCCAAATCATCGCACCCTTCTACATCCCTTGGAGATAAAATCGACGAGGCGTTCTGGAATTGTTCGAAGGAACGATCCATCGACATCCTTTCGACCAAGGGCGTCATGTCCAGTAAGCGTGTGCGTATGCCTGCAGAAACTCTAAGTTTCCTGGGAGAAGTACCCATGGTTCCACAAGAACTCGCGAATGCAGCAGTCGACTTCATGCTCAATTTACACAATCGCGGTTTCATCACAGAGCTCACAATGCAGGATATTCGTCAAGGGTTAGAGTCACGAGCACTCAGCGAGGATGAACTCTCCGAATTTCTTAAGTGGTGTGGATCTAAGCTGGAAAGCGGCGAAATCGATGTGCCCGGCTCTCGTAGCTTGTTCGAAAATACAGTCGCTAATATCGACATTGAGCCAGAAAAGAATTCTGGCAGGATACTGGCATTGGGCGATATTAGCACGTTTGTTAACCCAGCGCGTATCGGTGCACATCTACCTCTTCCGCCAGACACTATTCCTTTCTCCTTTACCAGAGGCATGTCGATCAAACAACTGCAACTCTTCGGCTGGGTGGAATTGTCAATGGTTCGCTGGCTTCGACACATGACAACACGCCCGCAGCTAGACGAGTTTACTAAGGATGAGAACCTTGCTCTCTCTGTGCTAACACTGACATCCAAGTGCTGGGAACAGCTTGATGGAAATTCCAAGGAGACTGTTGTCAAGATTTTGACCCCACACACGATCTTGCCGACGAAGATGGGCATGCGGCGACCGGCGGAGTCGTACTTCCCTACTGTTAAGCTGTTTGATGATCTGCCAACTGTGACGCCGTTTGCGGGTTCGAAGGAGAAGTTCCTATTGGCGCTCGGTGTTCGGAAGACCATCGATCTTCCTATGGTGTTTGATCGAATGCGAAGTCGCGACGCGCAGCAGTCGGAGAAATCCGAAAAGCCGACCTGGAATCACGTTGACCTTATTCGCTACTTCGCGTCGGTCATCAACGAGATACCTGCGAAGGATCTTAGTCGACTACAGCAGACAGCGTTCTTACCAGGAGATGGTACGCTAGTAAAACCTGGCGAGCAGTTCAAGGCTTCAGACCTTTATGCCCCCGACCCGGCCATTGTAGCTCTAGGCCTGACTCAGATCAAGCTGCCTTTCGAATTCAAGCCCACTACACGAGAGGGCGTATTGCTGCTGCGTCTCGGACTACGACAGTGCCCAGATTCCATCACCGTTGCAAACATACTCCATCGCGCCGGTCAAGCCAAGGATCTCCAGCTGTACATGCGTGCGATGGACTACCTGTTAACGAACTACTACAAGAACAATTACGCTGTGGAGCACCAGAAATTCGCTGCTCTCACCCTCCCGATTTTGCCGACAGAACAGGCTCCGTTCCCGGCGTTGGTTGGTCCGTTCCAGTGCTACACCAATGAGCACGCAGCATGTCTAGGATTTCCCATCCTAAGAAGCGATCTTCGGAGTCATGCCGAGAAGCTGGGGGTTCAGCGTGATCCGAGCATAGGCCCATGTGTTCAATACCTGATGAAGACTCCACCCAAGACTAAGCTTGATGCAGAAATGCAGTTTGCCTATCTTGCTTCGCGCGGATCCGAGTTGGATCAATACAAAGGACTCATACAGAACCTCGCGACTTCCAACATCGTACCAATCTTTCGGAAGTACTACCTCGACCCCGCTTGCAGCGGATTCGAAGATAGATCCAAGAATCAAACTGGCAAGACCGAGATGCGCATCCATCACTACGATCCACCCGAGCATGTTTTCGTGGGTCGTGATCAGGAGTACCGTGGCATCCTCGATTACGTTCACTATGGCGCGGAAGCTACAGTCTTTCTTCTCAAGGTTGGCGCAAAGCATGAGCCGACTACTCATGATCTGGCGTACCTCCTCGCAAAGAACCCTGCTCGGTTCCTCAACACCATCGGGCAAGAGAAATATCTCGATTTGCTAAGAAAGCTGGCCGAACATGCTCCGAATCTGTGGAAAGATAAGGATTTGGTCAAATCACTTATAGCATCGAGGTTGCTTCTTGGCTACCGCGATATCAAAGAGGATAGCAAGAACGTCGCCGATGCAGGCGAAGACGACATTGATGATCTTGACGAGGACAACGTCCATCGCGAGTGGTCGCTCAATAAAGCTGGCGAGATCGTGATTATCGATAACGTCAACTATATGACCCGGTTCCGCGACTTCATCATCGCAGCCCCACAGGAAGAGCTTCTCGAGGAGTTCTACGCTCGTTTCGGTGTCCAGAAAGTCTCGGAGCTGGTCAAGACTGACCAACGCATCGGCACAGTAGCGCGCGACCAGACACCTGCTCAAGATCTTCGACGAGACATCCTGGAGCGTGTACGTCTCTTCCTTCACGAGTATGAACGCGATGCTTCTTCAAAGGCTATCAGACATGACGCCAAGTGGCTGGGTTCTAATCTGACGGTGCAATGTGTGTCGGATATCTCCATCCGTTATTCACTAGCGGAACGCAATGTCGCAACATCCTCACGTAAATCGGCTGTCATCATCAAGGTGCGTGGTACGGGATACGTGCTTAGCATCACGCCGAAATACGATCTCTACGAGGTGTCAAGCGAACTGGTAAGGTTACTTGTATCGCGGCCGAAGCGCAACGACGCCATCGCGCTAGAGCGCATCTTGACTGAGCCTCTACGCCGACTCCAGCAAAAGGGTATCAACGTCGAGCGCATCCTGCGAAAGAAAGAGCATGAAGCGCGTATCGCCAAGCAAGCCGAGCAAGAGCGCGAAGAAGAGGAACAGCAGCGAGTTGCCGAACAAGCCAAGTCTGGTCACGTCAAGTCTGAAGAAAGAGAGAACATTCCACCTGAGACCCCCGAGAAAGGCAAGCATATGCCTGGTGCATTTGGCAGTCCAGAGGGTGGGATGGAGATCGCCAATCACGGCCGTCAACCAGAGGAGCAGGGTCTCATCAACAACTGGGCGAAGAAGCTCGGTTTCAAGAACGCGCCTAGCGCACCTTCCTTCTCCTCCAAGGGTACAGACGGCCCTCAGATCAGTCGCGACATCCAAGCTACGAAATCGAACATTCAGAATGCTATCAAGGAATGTCGGCCAACTGGTATGGAGAACATCAACACCAAACATCACCAGGACCCGACGGAACTCGACCGTGGAGGTTACTGTACCGGCGAACAGTGGGAGAACCTGCACAAAGCGTTCTCGGTGCCTTTCTCTGGCCGTCACGTCGACATCTACTATGGCCGCGACGAGACTGCGCCACTCACCGACCTGCAATCTCACCTCCAAAAATTCCTACCACTCATCTTTGGCCTCACATCAATCTTCAGCGTCAACCCTGCGGCGGTAAACATCTTCCTCGACAAGAAGTCTAACACGGTGGCGTTCAACATGAACGGTAGTCTGTTCTTCAACCTTGCTTGGTTCATTGCCCTGCATAGCGACGGATGCCAGACTAAGGAAGGGAAGCTCACAGCTCTGGACAGTTGGTTCTGCACGTACTGTCACGAGCTTGCGCATAATCTTGTGGCCGACCACAATGCGCGGCATAGCTGGTACCAGCAGCAGATTATCATAGAGTATAGTCAGCAGTATCGAGCTGCACTGGAGAACTTTACACAGGGTCTTTTAATATAGATGGGCCATGTTTATTACACGGTTATACTGGTAGAGTTGCGCACTTCGGAGTATGTGTAGTATTGCATTATTATTATCTCGAACACGGTCGGACATTCTCCTATCCTCCAATTTATTTGCTCTGTCATCGCTCCATTCAATACCTATTGTCTTATCATAGTACGAGGTGAGATGAGTGCGCTCACGGTGACTTGGGCATATTATTAGGTCGCAGGTGTTTGACGCTCGGTTACTCACTAATCTCTCAGCAAACGGTTCACCCCGAACTCCGACGTCTCCGCCCCATCGCATCTGCGTGGACCACTCACATTTCTTCTCTTACCGCAGTATCACCGCAAAGATAATCCTCACAAACGGGTGAGTACCGACGGGGGAGTGTCGCCATCGGACTACCGTGTCTGTATTGCAATAGAGGCGTATATAAGCCTCTTTTACTGCTCCTCTCCTTCTACCCTCCACTCTCTACCCACTTCTCTTCCCTTTCCCCAACGTCATCAACTTCAGGTAGCCCCAAAGTCCCTACACATCTCTCTGCCTCAATACTAACTCGAAACCAGCCAAAATGAGGTTCACCACTCTCTGCCTCACCGCCCTAGGCTTCATCGGCCTCGCCATGAGCCAAGGCAGCGAGACAACCCTAACAACAAGGCCATGCAACAACCCCAAGTACTGCACTACAGTACGCACTCCACCAGCCCGCTCCAACGCCTATACCTCCAAGGAAACCACCGACTCCACTGAGCTCACCCGCACCATCACCGCGCACCGCCGCCAGCTCACCGTAATCGAATCCCACACCCGAGCCAGCGTCCACACCTCCAAGTCCATCAAGACGCACAAGCCGCCCAAGCCCTCCAAGACCAAGACCTCCGGAGACTCCGAAATCCCTAAGCCCTCAGAAGGTTTCTCGGACTCCGTCCGCCCGACCCGCGTGAGCGTCACCGCTCAGCGTCGCCAGGCTCTGCCAACTACTGCGACTTGCACTGAAATCACCGAGTGGGACTCCAAGACGTATGCGACTGCGATTTCTACGCATATTCAATGCGGACCAGATAAGTCTAAGCCTACTTGCTCTACTTCGTATGAGTGCGGTTGCCACTCTTCCGCCTTTACTCGCGACGATAATCCTGACATACACTTTTGCTGGCCCATGGCGACTAGCACTATCTTCCCCCCGGATTACGGCGGCGGGCGGTCTCAGCGGTGGGTCGCGAGGCAGGCGAAGGCTACTCATGCGCCTAGGGCAGCGTCTCAGGATCTCGGAGGACGGTCTCAGCGTCTTGTTGCCAGGCAGGCGGTGCCGACATCGACTTGTTCTCCGGGCCATGTGGGAAGCGACTGCAGCACTGTCGTCTCACCGCCTAAACCAACGAAGTCTTGTCCTCCGGGTTGGGTTGGTCCGGACTGCCCTTTCGCAAGTCATGTTCACAGCACCCCGACGGTTACGGCTACCAGGGATATTGCCGCGCGTCAAGAGGCTGAAGTGGGTGGTAAGCCAGTCTACGTTGTCACGGTCACTCATGTCAAGCGTGTGACTGCCCGTCAAGAGGCTGGACCGACTGATCTAGTCGAGGTCATGACGAACACGGATACTAAGGAAGCTGGACCTATTGACCCGATCGTTGTCATCACTGTCACTAAAACCCACGATATCGATGAACGTCAAGAGGCTGAGCCGACTAACCCAGTCTACGTCGTCACGGTCACTGATACTATCTCCACCACCGCTCGTCAAGAAACTGAACCTACTGACCCAGTCTACGTCGTCACCGTCACCGACACCGAAACCAACGCTCCCAACCCACTCGAAGAGCCTGAGCCGACTGACCCAGTCTACGTCATCACAGTCCCCAACCCCATTACCACCACCGCCCATCAAGAACCCGATCTAACAAACCCCGTCTACGTCGTCACCCTCACCAACACCCTCACCAACACCCCCGATATCAATGCCCGTCACATCCCCGACGAAATCTCTGCTTCCCTTCCTCCTGCGGTAACGGCAGCGGATTATGGATGCCCACCGGGTACTTGCGGACCTGCTTGTCGTTCTGGTCACTACTGCAACAAACTGCTTGGTCGTGTGGCTGCTGTGGAGGATGGTGTTTCGAAGGAGCCGTTGGCTTCGGAGGAACCTGTGCCTACGAGGGGGGGTTAGGATGGTGTGGTGGTAGTGTTATGGTGGGGAGATGAGAGGTGTGAGGATCTGAGGGTTTGATCGAGAGGGGAGGTATGGTGATATGAGGAAAGAGGACAGAGCTTGAAAATGGTGGAGTGAGGTCTTGGTAGTGTAGCTAATCCCTTCTTGCACAGGACCAAAAGATACTTGACTCACCCTGATCACTGGCAACGAAAACACGTGATAAACCTGCAATGAAATGCGATTCTCAGCGATACTATCCAACGCTATGCTAACTTTCAACAAAAGGGTATAATGCTTTTTCTCCAACCAAAAACCGCTGCTCGATCTCTTTCAATTGCCTCCCCAACAACCAGATCACGCCTTCTCGTCCTCCAATTCCTTGGCTTCGCGCCTCCTCCGCCACACGGGACCCATCTTGATCTCCAGCAACATAAGCGGCATCAGCAAACAACATATGCCACCCCAAAACGTATACGTCCAGCCATCGCCCCACGCACTCGCCATGCGATCGATGATAGACACCAGAATGGCAGCCAGCGAGCAGCGCACCAAATTCGTACACGCCGTTGCGCCTGAGCTGCGAGATTGCAGAATATCGATGTTGAGTGTCATGGTAGTGTTGAGGATACCGATAGACGTCCATCCCAGCATAACGCCCAGAATGAGGGGTACGGCGATATGTGCTTTAGCCTGGATAGTCCAGCCCCATGCAATGACACAGACGATGAAGAGGGAGAGGTAGAAGGGCATTATGCGTAACCGGGCGTGTTCGATGGTGAAGTTATCACCACACCGCTCTTTGATGCGCCTATACTCCCAGTCCAGCATCTTGCCCGTCATCGTAGAACCCAGAATCATGCCCGCGCCGACGGGAAGGTAGCAAAGTCCCAGCACCGTCTCAGACAACTCCGGGTATATCTTTGCAAAAGCCGAAGAAATGGTGGCGGTGATTGTGTAATTGACCGCGTAGACCAGCCCGGTAAAAGTCAACAGGACGATGACATCAGGGTACGTGAAGAGAACAAACGGATTAACAGAGTGCTTAGCCTTAGCGCGCGAATCCGGGTCAAAAGCTTCTTTCGTTGCTTTTTGGCCCACGATAGGGAGGATAGCGCGTTGAAGGCGGGGCACAGGGATACTGCCATTACCCGCAATACTCCTCAGGGTCTCGGGGAGGAAAAGCGCGATGCACAGCAGGCAAACTGCCACCATGATGACGATGGACCAGAAGATAGATCGCCAGCCCAAACCCTGCGAGAGCGCACCTCCAATCGCAGGTGCGATACACGGAGCGAGCATAGGACCGAGGTTGAACATGCCAAAGTAGCCGCCTCTTTCGCGGCTCGTGGATATATCGCCTATGACGCCTGCGCCAAGGGCGATGGTGCTGGCGCTGCCGCCGGACTGGAAGCAGCGCAGGAAGAGGAGCAGCCAGAAGTGGCTGGTTGGACAGAGGGCTAGGCCGATGGACGAGGCGACGAGGATGCTAAGACACACCAGGTACACGAGGCGGCGGCCGTAGCGGTCACTGATGGGGCCCCAGAGCATAGGGCTGATTCCTTGGAAGACTAGGTACACGGTGACGGTTTGGTTGATGGCTTCGGAGGTTTGGTTGAAGGCGCGCGCGAGGGTTGGGATGGCTGGGAAGTAGATGTTTGCGGGGAGGGGGCTGAGGTGGTGTTAGTTGTTGTTCTATGTGTGTATCTTGAGATGAGATGAAAGGAAAGAAGTGTACCTATAGAACCCCGCCAACGCGACCATGGCTACGATGAGCCATTTCTCTTTGCTGGTGTATATGCTATACGGGACTTCGACTTCACCTTCTACCGGCAGCTCAGGTGCAACAGCAGCCTCGTCGACCGGTATAGGTTCACGCTTGTTCTCTTCGTCGGCAGCCATAACCAGATTCCAAATATGAGCGCAGCAGAAGGAGATGAGCGAAGAGGGACAGCCTCATGCAAGGCGACGCCGCAGCGCTCAACGCCCATGATAACTAACATCACTCTCCCCGAGGACGCTACACGCCCTCGTCGGAGTATCAAGCACCGCACGCAGCGTGGTTGGACGAGTGTCGCCCATCTCGGTCAAGACCGTGGGGAAGGTCCGGCAGACCGGCGAGAAGTCGGCAAGCGCGTCTATAATCAGGCCATTGCGCAGCGCAGCAAGCATGCAGCCGACAAGACCTCATGCACACCACGGCATACGCATCGCACATCCACCTCCGTCATGGTCGGAGTAGCATCCTGAAGCTACGGCTGCAGACAGTCAAAGGCGCGGTTATTAGACGGCTATCATGCGGTTGTCGGCTTAGCAGCGCGCGAGGTGGGCCAGATCGTCATGGACCCTTTGTTGTGGGATGCGTGCATTCGTGCATGGAAACGATTTTGCAGCGCTCGGTGCCGACGGGTGCGCGTCTAGCCTTGCCGGGCACAGGATGCGCGAACCAGAAATGTCGTGTTTGCAAAAAATCTCTGTTCGCGATAGTCGCAAGCCCGCCACTATGGGGTAAGCAAAGAGTCATAACGACGTTGTACTGGGTGGAGCAAATGATTCAGGTATATAGTCGCGCCGGGGCCTTATCGCATCACACGACTGAGCAGTTTCACACTATTACTTCGCATTGCAAGCCGTAGACGGACATAGCGAGTGGGTCGTCAACGGCGTCTGTACCATCATCTCGGGTCCCTTACGCACGACTGACAAACTTTACACGCGCAATATCTCGGGGTGGAGCGGCGAAAACGGTGCTGCGAGCCAAGAGACCACGGGTCCGGGAAAAGAGATGGCAGACGCCCCGAATGGAGGTGTGGGAAGTAGCAGGGTGGGGAGTGGTGCTCCTTCGCGGGAACAGGAAGACATCAAGCGGCCCAATCTCTCGGTTGGGGAAGTCGCGGCAGTGGAGCAGCAACATGGCGATGTCACGGTGGGCAAGCACGAAAGAGTTGGAGGGTGGAGAGGGGTGCTGAGTTTTCTGGAAAAGAAAGGTGATGTTGAGCTCAGAGGGTGTACGCCTGTGCCGTATGAGGATAGGACAGAGACGCAGTATTCAAAGATCTTCACGCTTTGGTTTTGCATGAGTTGTAATCCGTTGCCGTAAGTGGTCAATGAGGGAGTGGTGGCCTTGCATCATGGCTAACGGGTATGCAGTGTGACTTTTGGCATGGTGGGCACAATGTCTTTTGCTCTTAGTCTGAGGGACGCGGCGCTGGTGATTCTTTTCTTTACCCTCGTGTCGACGGTGCCGGTGGCGTACATGTGTACGTGGGGGCCGAAGACGGGTATGCGACAGCTGGTCCAGGCGAGGTTTTCCTTCGGGAAATACTTTGTTTCTCTGTTGATATTGCTCAACCTTGCAACGCTGACGGGGTTCTGCGTTGTCGACAGCGTCATTGGTGGTATGGCACTGTCGGCGGTGCAGGATGGAGCAACTATCAACGCCACGGTGGGTATCGTCATCATCGCCATATTATCGCTGGTCATCTCCTTCTGCGGCTTCGGAGTATTGCATCACTATGAGCGCTGGGCATGGATTCCAGCATTGGCTGCACTCATCATTGCGGCAGGATGCGGGGGTCAGAGCCTCAGCCAGCAGGTCCCAGCATCCGCTGCTACAGCGTCACAAGTTCTCTCATTTGGCGGCCTCGTGGCGAGCTTCATGCTTCCATGGGCTGCACTTGCGAGCGACTTCTCGACGTACATGCATCCCAAGGCTCCTCCCTTCCGAATCGCGCTCTACACCTACACCGGTCTTGCGCTGCCTACGATCCTGCTGATGACGCTCGGTGCAGCGATGGGAGGTGCGACGCCAGACATTGCCTCGTGGCAGGCTGGGTACGACGTCAACGCAGCGAGTGGTGTCCTTGCAGCCATGCTTCAGCCAGCTGGCGGGTTTGGTCGCTTCGTCACAGTCGTGCTTGCCTTTAGCATGTTGGGTAACCTATCGGCAACGATGTACAGCGTAACACTAAACCTGCAGATGCTCCTTCCCTGGCTCTTCCGCATCCCGCGCATCTTCTTCAGCATCGTCATTACTGGAATCGTAATTGGCGTTGCTGTCGAGGCATCCAGTAGCTTCTTCCTCAACCTCGAGAACTTCATCGGCGTCATCGGGTACTGGAGTGCGGCCTTCATTGGCATCGCTATCACCGAACACGTGCTGTTCCGACGCAGCAGCTTCATGGCTTATACCGAGGATGAAGAGGCGTGGGACGAGCCGAGCAAGCTGCCACCCGGTCTCGCGGCAATTGGCGCCTTCCTGCTCTCCTTTGGCCTCATCATCCCGTGTATGGGACAGATTTGGTGGACAGGACCCATCGCGGAGACTACGGGCGACATCGGGTTGGAGGTAGCAGTTGTGCTGGCAGCGGTGCTCTATGTACCGTTTCGGGTAGCAGAGAGGAGGATATACGAGAGGTAGTTGCAGAATAATCCAGTAGCAACGACCAATCAAGAGTGATGATTACATGTTTGTTGTGCAGTGCATGAGGCGAGGAGATTGCACATGTTGGTAGTTTGGAGAGGATTACCGCATGCGACTAGATCGGGGGAAGATGTTGCCTCGGTTGTACGTCTTACCCCGGAAATGCTTGGTGACGTTCACAAGCCAGCCGGAGCCGCAGCTCAAATGCGGAGACGAAGACCATCCGACGAGACTTGAAGCTGCTTCCCTTTTGATACCCTTTCCTTCACTGTTTATCCTAACATTCCCAATCTCATCGGCTTACCGGCTGCTCCTTCCTCCCGTCGCGACAACCGCCCGCTTCCCCTCTTCAGCTCCCGCGCGACTAAACTTCACACTCGACCATGTCTCAAACACAGGAAAAGGCGCAGGAGAAGCTCATCGAGTCGACTTCCTCGGTGCCACAGAGCACGGCGGCTCAGCAGAGCGACAATGTTGCGCATGCGCTAGCTGGCGCTGGTGGAGGACTGCTGTCCATGGCCCTGACGTATGCGCCATCGCGACGATGCGATGCGGGCTGCTAACAACCCCCAGCTACCCGCTCATCACCCTCTCTACCCGCGCCCAGGTCGAATCCAAGCGCGCGCAGTCGTCGACGCTCAATGCCGCGCGCCGCATCATCAAGCGCGAGGGTGTTGCCGGCCTCTACGCCGGTCTCGACTCAGCCCTCTTCGGCATCAGCGTCACAAACTTCGTATACTACTACTGTACGCCAATACACCCCTGAGCGATACATCAGAGTACTGACGGCATCAGGGTACGAATGGACTCGCTCTTTCTTCGAAAAGGCTGCGCTCAAAGCCGGTCGCGCCTCCTCCAAGCTCACCACGGTCGAGTCGATGATGGCAGGCGCCCTTGCCGGTAGCGCGACCGTCCTTATGACCAACCCCATCTGGGTCGTCAACACGCGCATGACTACGCGCAAATCCGAAGCCTCCGACGAGTCGCTCCCGGGCGCACCTACACCCGCGCAGAAGGCGCCATCGACGCTTGGCACACTCTTCGCTCTCGTCCGCGATGAGGGCCCCGCGCGCCTGTTCGCTGGTGTCATGCCGGCGCTGGTCTTGGTCATCAACCCCATTCTGCAATACACCGTCTTCGAGCAGCTGAAGCAGATGCTGGAGAAGCGGAGGAGGGTCACACCCAAGGATGCGTTCTACCTTGGTGCGCTGGGCAAGCTGTTGGCCACCAGCATCACCTACCCGTACATTACTGTCAAGAGCAGGATGCACGTTGCGGGCAGGGACGGACCGAGGGAGGACATGTTGACCACCTTCAGGCGCATCATTAGGGAGGAGGGATACACTGGCCTTTATGGAGGTATGTGGGAGATAGTCGAGATGGGGAGAAGATGTGTGCTAACCGCTGATAGGTATCGGACCCAAGGTTACCCAGAGTGTCATCACCGCCGCCTTCCTCTTCGCTTTCAAGGACGCCCTTTACGCCTACACGATCCAGGCACGCAAGAAGCTTGCTATGCGCAAGGTCTAGAGCGTACCTCGAACTGGTACATCTCGGAAATGGTTGCGGTCGCAGTCGCAGCCGTATATCGGGTCAAGTCGCGACCCGTAAAAGAAGGTCGACACTATGGAGAACGATGGAGAGTCGTATTGTGTCACAAGCACTTGCTGGAGCATTGTTTTCACGGTACGTGGAGGGACCACGAGGCTTCAAAATGTATATACCCGGAATTCAACGCATCACTATTATTGAATTAGAATGTCATGCTCATAGTGTACAGCAATTCGATGCGCCTACAACATGTCGATGCAAAAAAGACGGACTTTTTAGCAAAAACATACAACAGCGGGGATTCGCTAGTGGTCACCCACCTAACTACTAATCCGCCGGTACAATGCTTGTATATGGCTGAGTGGACGGGAAGCCTAATTCTCATTGTCCTATGGTCGTATGTGAAGGAATAGGAATCTTTACCACTTATAACATGACCAAAAAGATCTTTTTCATCATCTGATTTAGCGATGCTATCGAAAGACAAGGCGGATAGCATCCCGTCTCTCCGCTTCCCGCGTCATCAGGCCCTCTGACATGCAACCGCCCGCTGCGGGGTACTCTAATCGAGAGGTTGTCAGCGTCCTATTATTGCATGTTACATATGTACCTGCAGCAAAACTGTGCCCTAGGGCGCATGAGACATGTAGCATCGGGCTGTGTTTATAGCGATGGAGGTATAAAGGAAGTATTCACCATCTCATCTCTGTCTCCCTCTTTCGTCTCGAGACCGGGATAATACAACTTCGCAAACATGAGTTCGGAGCCGTTCATGCTAAGGTGGGGTATCTTGGGTACGCACAACCAAGCCTGATCACACACGATGAGAGAAGACTAATTGATCGTAGCGACGGGAGGTATAGCCACAAGTACAACACCCCTCATCTTCCTCAACCTACCCATCCTAACACCACTCCAGCATTCACAAAAGACCTCCTTATCGATCCCCAAACCCGCGATGCCTCCGATATCCGCCACGTCGTCGCAGCAGCAGCATCTTCCACATCCTTATCCCGCGCCACCTCTTTCCTCACCAATATCGGCGCACCCGCCACAGCACGCGCCTACGGCTCCTACACAGACCTCGTCTCAGACCCAGACATCGACATCATCTACATCGCCACGCCCCATTCCCACCACTACCACCACGCCCGCCTCTGTCTCAACGCCGGAAAACATGTATTGATTGAGAAACCTATCACTGTGAACGCGGCGCAATGCCAGGAACTGAGGAAACTGGCGAGAGAGAAGCGGAGGTTCATGATGGAAGCCGTGTGGACGCGTTTCTTCCCCTTGTCACGGGAAGTCTGCTCCATCATAAAAGAAGGGAAGTTGGGCGATATAAAGCGCGTATTCGCCGACTTTAGTTTCTGGAATGATGTGCAAAAGGAGTTTGGCAAGGAGCATAGGATGGTTAACCCCGATCTCGCTGGTGGCGCGTTACTGGATCTGGGGATTTATAGCCTAACGTGGTTGTTTATGGCGTTGTATCATGTGCAACCGGAGGGGAAGAGGGAGGAACCCGTTGTGAGTTCGGCGGTTAGTAAGTGTGAGACGGGCGTTGATGAGACGACGACTGTGCTGTTGCACTTCCCCATTTCCGGCGCTCATGGCGTGGCAAGCACAAGTATCATCGTCGCCACTACACCCAACGCTTCACACCCTAACCCCGGCGGCGACGCAGTGAGGATACAAGGGACCTTGGGCGACTTGACCGTCGACTACGCACCGAAACCGCGCACGTATACGTTGACGCCCGCTGCGAATGAGAAACGCGGCAAGTTGGCGGACTTTGAGTATGAAGTCGTTGATAAGTTCAAAGAAATCCCCGGGGGTGGGCATGGTATGTTCTGGGAGGCGGATGAGTGTGCGAGGTGTATCCGGGATGGCAAGCTGGAGAGTGAGGTGATGGGCTTGGAGGAGACGGAGGTGGTTATGCGGGTTATGGATCAGGTTAGGAGGCAAGGGGGTGTTGTGTATCCGGCTGTGATTGAGAGTACGGAGTCACCACTTGATGGGTTTGGGGTGTGAGAGAAGGGGGTGGTTTGCTTGAAAGGGATGTATTGAGAGATTGTAACTTTCTAATTGAGCTCATTCATGTTGAGTCGCCCGATGATGACGGTGATGTATGTTTATGGGCCGCCACCCTTCGCGCCTTGCCCTGCCAACAGTAGAATCCGTCTTCTCTTTTCCTAGTTAAGCAACGGCCCCAAATCAGGAAAGTCCAGTAGAGCGTCCCTCAAAGGATGCGCAACCACACCTTTCATGCCCGTGAAATCCTCGAAAAAACCTCGAGCGTAATGATATTCAGGCCATTGGTGGCCATTAAGGTCGACGTCAAAGGGATCTCCATCAGCATTAACGACCTCGGAGCTAGGCTTGATGATGAGGACTCGCAGCTTAGATCCTCGGCCGGCCATGAATCTGAGGATCTTGTTGGCATAGTCTTGCATGAGGGCTTGGCAGGAGTAGACTTGTTCATTTAGAGGTACTTCTTCGCTTTCGTAAACGTCGCCAAAGTTGACCGTCGGGAGATTGAGAATGCGGAACGCGTTCAATACGGGGTGTGTGGAGATTACGGCCTGGGATCTTGTTAGCAAATCCGACTTGTGTGATGGGACCCGACGCATACCAGCATATCCGCGAATTCTTCTTTTGGGTGAAATCCAGTTCCAAGTTCTGTGATAGTACCTAGATCGCATGCTGGCATATTGACTGCCAGATACTTCAGATGAATACAAGCCCGTAGTATAGCCGTCATCTCTGTGACAGTGAAGTGGCTGCAGATCTTCGATTTTCCAGTACCAAGCATGAGGCATTCAAGCGTCTGGCAATGTGCCAAGATGCATTCTTTGGCAACGAAGCCATGTCGAGAGAGATCCAACTGGAGATCCTCGAGCTTAGGGCAGACCTTGAGTAGTGATTCTATGGCCTTGACTGAGTTCTCTGGCTCTTCGAGTTGGTATGGAAGAATGATGTAAAGATCAGTGAGTTCGCCGGTGCCGGAACTATAGTATGAAGACAGTGACTCAATGAAGGCGGTAATGTTGTCGCACGAGCTTATTCGTAGACAAGATAGTATGGAGAGATCAAGAATCTTCGATATCGCCCGGTCTCCCCTTTTACCCAATCTTAGTTCGAAGAGTCGTAGGCTTGTAAGTTTCGAGAAGAGTGGAATGTTTTTGGCATGATGAAGTATCCCGCACAGAGAGATCAACTTCTTTCCACGATCGGACATTGAATACAGATCTAGGTTGTCTATCCTTGGATGATTTTCGGAGATGGAGTTGAGGCGCTCGAAGATACGCTCTTCAGATGAGCTACGGGTTGCTATCCATAACTCAATAGACTTGACATCGCGCAATGATGAATTCATCCATGTGTGGTGTTCTCCAGAGTCAAACCTAGACGATCCTGGTTGCCCGAGTGTGGTGAAATGAGTCAAAACTTCAAGGACTTCAATTTTTCGTTGAGACTGCAAGAGATGTTGTAGCGTGAGTGTGCTCAGCTGGCAACAGCACTCGAAAGTCCGAATGCGATCCCGTGGAATTGCTGCTAGTACCAGTCGCAAGTTGTCTTCTAATTTAGATGAGCTGCTTGAGTCAGAAACTTCCAGCTCTCGAACGTGGCTGGCAATCTTTGAATTCGGATGCATCAATGTCGCAAGAAGACGAGGAGTGAGATCGTGGAACCGCGCCTCGATTCGTTCCCACATCATGGGTGCTATGAGATCTCTGCATGCGTGGCTAACGAGATAGATGCTACTCTGGTCAGGCTTTGATCGAATCTGCTTAAGCTATTAGCCCTTTTCTTAGATAAGGGAGCCGCTGCCACTTACGAGGGAGAACACATTACAGACCATTTCATTCGGCAAGTCGGTGAAGGTCGCATGCGCCATGTTGGTTGTGTGTACACGGGGGCCAGCCGGGCATCTACGGTGTCATTAATAAGAGCAGGAAAGCATTAGCAAGCAGAGTGAGAGCAATCGAGGTCAACGCACGTGGCTCCTGCGAAGTTTGCTCAAGCCCACGTGTACCGCCAAGACCTGTGGACGCAAAAAGGGTCCACCACGGCAGGTGGGCACAGGAAGGAGCGCAATCTTACTCAACCATGTCTTAGTCCATGCAGCTTGGAGGTATGTACTGCGCCCTCTCTCTTATGAATCCATTATCAGTACCGTCGGCGCAGTGCATTTGTGCGCCAGATACTGGATGAGCAAAGTCGTCATCCACCGAGTGTGATTGACCTTCACGTTCGTACTATCTGTACAGTGGTTTTTGTCGTGCCTGGTCGTGTCTTCCCTAACATGTGGCGATGACAGTCTTCGCGAGCAATGCCCCGTCACGCTTTCTAGCCGCATACCTCACCTTTTCTGGAATCTCAACATTCTCTCAAGCCTCACTCTCTCATATCCACTCCTGCTCACGTCAGTACATGTCGCTGAGACGACAACAGGCGACACAGCTACCTGCCCTGAAGTTCATCAAGCGTATGCGATTCGGAATTTCACCATACGACGACGATGATGACGGCAATACCTACACTCTATTTTAGCGGCTGTGAACTAGAAGGCAACTTTGACTTCTACGGAAAGAAAGAGCCAGAAGTTGTACAAAGGAATGAGGTTTCGAGTACAGCAGCGACCGTTAAGAACATCGAGGGCGGCAAAGACGAAAATGAGAAAAAAGGCGCGAATGAGAAAGAGGGAGAGGTTGCTTCTTCCGCTCTGAGCTGCATTGTGGTGTCGCTGGGGCGAGGATATGGTTCAAGAGCACCGGGTATTCGACGAGTCCGTTCCGAACGTGCACTCGCACTGTCTTCGTCGTATCTGCTGCGTGGAAATACGCGTACATATATATTGCGCTTTGGGTGATGGAGGTTCGTCGGCCGCATCGTTTTCTGAAAGATTGCTCGCAAACAGGCACGTGACAGGGTATATCGGCGTCGGCGTCGGCGCGTGATGACGTTGGAAGGCCCTATTTAACCGTCAGCATACCACCCTGCCCACGCCCCACCATGTTGGAATAGTGCTCTTTTCCACTTCCTCCTATTACCTCATACCAAAGAAATACTGGATTAGTTTGCAGACTACGTTGAGTTATAGACTTGCAAAGTAGGTGACCTAACATCAACGTAGGCTCCAGGGTGTTCATTTCTTTCTTGAATTTCAAGATTGACGTGCTACCATGCCCTTTGATCAAGTCGAGTTTATCACACTTTTGACAGACTACTACGAATTTTGCAATCGAGTGTTCTGGGATAACTCGATCATCGCACAAGCGCCCAAAGATGGCTGGCCATCCATCACACAATCTACCATGGCCAATCTGAACAAGACTGATGCAGTCATCGACTTGCTTCGCCACATGCCTTTTGTAGACTTTGTTGAGCCAGACAAAGCCTACGGCAAGCACGTCATCATGAAGAACACTCGCATCCAGGATTACCGCAGCGATGCGATGCAGAAACGGATCCGCGACGGCGATCTCGAATACTACGTTGAACCTATCGGCGATCCCTTACCGCCGTCATGTATCTCTTTCGGTAACAGCAACGGGCGCAATGGCTACAATCTCATCATCAATACGGCTGATGGATACGTCTACTGGGGGGAGCCTTGCGGCCTGCCCGACGAGCCAGCGCCAGAGCTCAATGCCGTGGTGCAAGAGCGCTACGCCGGGGACGAGAACGAGCGTTGGCGGGAAGGGTTCAACATCTATCGCCCACGCGAGTTCTTCGCGCTCTGCAAACAACGGTTCCGCGAGCTGCGCTGGATCGGTCTCCAGACGGATATCGTTGAGGCGGTACCGATGTACTGGGAGCTTGATGACGCGGACGACGAGTTCAAGTCGCTTGTGCGCAAGATGAGAAGAGCTGGGTGGCCGGGAGACGGGCAAGGACGGGACTGGGACCGAGATGCATTTGGAGCGGCGCTCAATGTGTATAGCGATGAAGAGGACGGAGATGCCGTAAAGGCGGTGACAGAAGGGTTAGGTGACACTCACGTCCACTAGATGTTTGGCATCAGTATGGAGGGGTGAAAGGACTGTGCAAGCCAAGATTGTTCACGCACCTCATTGCTCGTCGACCAGAGTCTGTCGTCGCGATACAGCATCGGCTCTACAAGGAAACTATTGTCGGTTCACGCAAAGCGTTGTTCCTGAGCTGGGGAAGCACTGCATCCGACAGATAGGCAATATCTCGGATTGTAAAAGGACGAGGGGAGATCATGAAGATTAAGGAGGATCTAGTGGCGCGCTTTGGCTGCGTCGACCTGCGCAGTCTTTACCGGGCTTGGTCTAGGTCGCTGGATGTTGATATGAAGTTCCAATTCTCCGTGGTCTGGAAGACGGTGTTCGGCACAGACTCAAATGCTGTGATCGTCGAATGTCACACTACACAATGCGACGCAACTGCGGCTGTACAGCTGGCTCATCATCTGGCAGATAACGTTCCGGCTTAACAGAAAAAAGAGTGTAGCTCGTTGGAACGTGTCTGTGTGGTTCTGAGACCTGCCTTACCGTACGACATGAGCGGTTGACGAGGCTCACGACCCCCTTGGTCGGTCTTCTGTCGCACCTGCATGTTTTTGCCAGCACATCCCTGATACCCAGAATCCCTTTCGAAATGCAACGAATTCGAGCTGTAAATCACTAAGGTTTCTATGCGTCATGGCTGGATGAGGAGGTTGTCGGGGGCAGGTGCAGAGACATCTTAGGTAGCAGCAGCATCTATGATAAGAGGGAAAAGTGTGTCGCGAGAAAAGTAGGAAAAAAGCGCAGCTCTTGCATACTGCCAAGACTTGTAGGCGTGAGCAGGGTCCTTTACTAGGCCTGCAAGGGAGCGCATACTAGGTTTTACTCCGATGTGGTACACGCTGAAGCATGCGTTACCCTCATGGTTTGCATACTACGAGATACAATACAGCTTATAAGCTCATGATAGACATTAGCTAGAGAAGCGCCTGAGGATGAAGTCGCCAGGGTAGTTCCTCGATGTCTTCTCCATCTCACCGCGCGCTGCACCTACTAGATTGCTGCCCGAATTATCTCGAACATTTCCGCGCGTGTGGATATACCAAGGCCAGAAATAACGGTCTTCCATCGGCATACCTTCTTCAAAATCATTCGTGTCAAAGGATTGGACTAGGAGGAGTCTCGGGACTGTACCACACTGCGACATGTAACTGAAGACCTGGTCGCTGTAATGTTTCATGGCAGCCTCGCACGACGCACGGAAGCTGCGTTCCTCCATCAAAGGCGTTTCTTCAAATGTCTCCGAATCATAAGAAAATGTGATATCAGGCTCGCTAAGTATTTCCATGGTATGAAGACTGGGATGTGCGGCACATTGTGTCTACGATGCCAATCAATAAAGATACCAATACAATAAGGACATTACTTACTAGTACATCTTTGAAAGCAGCACAATCCTGCTCACTTGCTTTGAATTGGAATCCGTCCCCGAGCTCTGTGATATGTCCGAGATCGATAGGTGGCAGATTGATGGCCAGTCCTCTGAGCGTTGTGCACGCCCTCAAAATTACCCCGACTTCGTCTCCCGAGTAGTAGTGCGACTGAGAATCCGGAATTCCGTATTGGGATTTTTCGATAATGACGTTACGAAGCGTTTCAGCGTGAGGCAGAAGACAACTTTTGTCGACAAGTTTGCCGTTGGAGAGGTGTAGTTCGAGATTCTCAAGTCTAGCGCAGCAGACTTTGAGGAAGTTTTCAATGGATGTTGTGGTCTCGACCTGCACTTCGTCTTCAACACCGTTATCTAGGCGGATGCACAACTCCCTTAATTTACCGGGTGTCTCAATGTACGATTCTGAGAGACTGTCGAAGAACAGCGACATCGAGCTGCAGTCCTTGAGATGCAACTTCTCTAACCTTGCAACGTCGAAGTTGTGGGAGAACTGATATAAAGCATCCGGTACCAAGCTCATTGCCTCCATTTTGATCGATGTCAGATTGGAGAATAGGCGACTCTCCGGCGATAGCGAGAGCAGTTCTTGTAATGAGATCGGAGGGTCACAATCGGCTGACAAGTTCAGCCTTTCGAGACTAGGGTAGAGGTCGATAAAGCTCTGCAGATTCCGGTGGTTCTTCTCGACCTCTTCTTCCTCGTCTTCCTCTTCGCGCTCTAGAAGAAGACTAATCTCCTTCAGTTCAGGCGTCAGCGATGCAACCCATGCGCGGTATTCCCGGGAAGCATAATGACAGTCACTCGTCGAGCCAAGGCAGGTAAATGGAGTCGTTGCATAGAAACTCTCTAGCTTGGTCTGCGATCGCAACAATTGCAAGAAAAGCTCATGCTGCATGTCGCCATAGGCCTGGAAAATGCGGAGTTTATCGCGTGGAAGTGCCAAGATCAACGACTCGAGACGGTTTTCCGCATCCTCATCCGTAAAGTCCGCAAAGCATAGATTCCGTACATGTGGGAGGATCCCAGAGTTAGGATCTAATAACGTCGTCAAAGAGCGGCCAGGGGAAGAGCCTTGGTGATCACCCAAGCTGAATTCAAGCTTTTCCCACAAGATAGGGGCCATCAGCTCCCGCCATGAGCGGCTGACGAGACATACAACGCCTTGATCATTCTTTTGCCGGATCTAACAGATGTATTAGCGCTTTCTGGCTTGCAGAGCGGCAATGCCCGAAACTTACGAAAGCGAAAACATTGACGACCAGCTCGGTTGGCAGATCGGAGAACGTCGCGCTCGCCATGGTGGTGTGGAATCGTGAGCGCGGATTGCTACGATCCTAGGTAGTGGAAGGGGGAAGTTTGCGCGTCGCGGGTGGACGGCTCAGCATGAACATGGCTCGTGCGACGACGCGTCAATGTGTTGCCCCACCAACCCAACCTTGGAAGGATTCAAGCAGAGAGAGTCGAACCTTACCTGGAGCTCATATGGCACGCGGATCCTGTGAAGGCGTTGTAATCGCAACACTGACTACTATAACATGCCGGGTGGAAGAGCAACGTAGAATCGAAGTCGAGAGTGTGCCCAGGTGTGGACTAGGAAGTGAGGCCACAGCGCCAAGGCGCTAATGCGGTGAAAGGCAAGAGCGAGATCGTTGAACACACAACGGCTAGAGTTCGAGGTAGTAGCATAGCGATATCGAAAGCCATGTGTTGAAACATACATATATGTGCGGCAAACGCGATTACGTGAAGCGGTGGCGCCATGGTGTCGCTGAACGTCCAAACGTTTGCTCGCTCCTTGCCATACTACCCTCAGCTGCCCACATACCCGACTCCCACACCAAACGCGTCTTCAACATCCCCAGTATCCGCCACTTACCATATTAATCCATCAGATACTCGACCCCGCCATACGCATCACAAGCGACTCTTTATCATCCTGCGGATATCTATCCACATGCACCGCCACTACCTCCCTCTTTCCTCTCGCATCACAAACATACCCCTTATTAAACAGACATGCAGGCCATAGGCACTCATCGAATATTTGATAAGTGATGCTAGGCCGGGTGTCGAAAAATATGGGTGCGGTACCGCATTTCGCCATGAACCGCATGATCTCCGTTGCGAAATTCTGGTACAGGACGCGTGCTAATCGGTGTTCTGAGGCGCTGAGCGAGTCGGTTCTGTGTGCTGTTTCGATCTCTCCGAAATTTGGGAGGTTCAACATGCGGAGGGTGTGAAGTGGGGCGTGTTGGGCGAGAACGGTCTAGAGGGGTTGATGTTAGCTGGTGGTCTAGTGGTGAGGAGTAAGTAGGTTCTGGAACTTACAAGCATGGCTTCGAACTCGGTCTCTACATGTGTGAGACAGTTTTGGGGTCTTCCCAGTCTGAAGTCATGAGCTAGATCGATAAGGGATCCTAGATTCACTGCAGGTAGGTTTAGAGCGATGTGTGAGAGCTCATGGCAGGCGCTCAATATCGCGTTGACGTCTTCTACTGCATACGAACGCCCTCTCCTCTCCTCACCAGTACCCAGTTCCAGTGACTTGAGCTTAGACTGAGCGATGATAGCGTCTTTGTTGATCAAGGCATGGCGCGATACGTCCAAGATGAGCTTGTCAAGTTTAGGACCAGTCTCGAGGAAGTGCTGGACAACCTGGATGTCGTTGTCGGGATGGGGTGAATGGAGAGGGAAGAAGATCTCCAGATCGGAAAGATGGGAAAGATAGCTGCTGTCACTGTTGGCGCGTTGTACCAGAAGGCCGCCCAAGAAGGGGGCCATGTCATTGCAGCCAATCAGTGACAACGTGCGAAGGTTAGCACAATTGATGTTACTGAAAATCGCCTTGTCGCTCATTCCAAGATCGATAAGCTTCAAATGGAGGGTAGTGAGACTTGTCAGAATGGGCTCTTTTATGTCATGCTGTAGGATGTGGTGCATGTCCAGCCGGTCGAGTGGATGATGATCACAGAGCGTGCCGGCTATAGACAGAGTCTGCAGCTTGGGAACATATGTAAGAAGTTTGCGATAGTACTCAAAAGAGCCTTTCGCTAATGTCGGATAGCAACGAGCATATACAGCTAGTCCAGTGAGGTCTTTCAGTGGAGGTTCCATCAAAGGACCAGTTGTGTGGATAGGAAGTGGCCCCTTGCCCGTGAAGGCCTCGTCGGGCCTGATGCGGAAGTTCAATTCTTTGAGCTTCCGCTGGGATTGGAGGAGTATATGGATGGTATGACGGCTGGGTCTCAACGTGGTGGCCATGAAGTGCGTGATGCGATCGTGAGGTAGGGACGTTAACAGTAGACGTAATTTGTGCTCGATTTGGTCCATTTCAAACGAATCGCCCGCGACTCGTCGGGGTGTTGCTATGATAATCCGTCGGATATGAGGGAGTATCAAGCTCTGCGAATTGACAAGTGCTTTCATGGACTGAGATTTGCTTAGCAGAAGATCGGTGTTCAACGTGTACCACATCAGCGGCGCAAGATTAACGCGCCATTTGTGGCAAACGAGAGACACCGCTTGCATATCCTCTTTTCTTCGGATCTCATCAAAGATCATGCTGAGGAGCTCTGTTGGAAGGGCGGAGAAACTCATTTTTGGCGGAAGCTGCGTGGAGTTGAGTCGAGACTATCTCTAGTGGGTTGAAGTTGATAATGGGAGTGGATGAACACAGATAAGCGTGGTCAGCGGTGTCGGTGTGTAGTGCGCAGGAGTCACTGCTAAAACGGCCATAGTCCTGGTTTCACAGACCTGCTTGCTGCCTTCAATTCACTGAGTCGAAGAGTACCTGCCTGCATCACTAGACCCAAGAGGTATGCGCCACATTCGACGACGACGCAGACCTCTTATTCGCACCATGATACCGTCTTAGACTCCATGCGGCGCGACACGAGTATTCGCCCCAGAAAGGTCGTAGTCGGTGTAGTGGCAATATTCCAAGAGCGAGGTTCGGCCGGCGTACGTCAGTTACAATGGCAGGTACGACCAAAAGGGCTTGGGATGGTTGCCACTCGATAGGCATTGTCGCATATTCAGTGTAGAGCGTAAATAGGCAGCCAGTCAGGGTGCAGAGCAGCGGTGGTAGGGGTTCGGATGGTGCAGCGGCATGGGTGTGGTGAGCAGTGGTGCGTCGGCTGATCTAAGAATAGACGGACGATGCTGGGGTACCGCTCAGCTGGCATAACTGACCAAAATGCCCCGAAGCAGGCAGGCACGACCCGCCATAGCACCTGAACGACCGCAAATTACCACCCGCTGGACCCTCGACGACGCGACTCCATAGCGCGCTGCCACGGCAAACGACGTAATCGCCCTCTCGCGACTGCCCTGACCGAGCGACGGCGCTGGGCGCATCGCATCCTATCGTTGGACCTCTTCGCGCTGCACTCGCCGGCTCCGCTGCGACAGCAGGCGCTGCTGAGGACTCCCCTTGGGGCCAGAAGAAGCAAACCTCGGGACTGGCTCTATATCCATGGCCTGCTATTGGCATTAGCGCGGCCGCGAATCATCTCGACGCCCTCATGGCATGCTGACGGGCCGAGGAAGCAGCAGAGCGCGTTACACTGTGGAGAACCATGCAGGTCGACTTTGGCGACGAGGGAGAGACGGAGCACAGCCTGCACCTGACAGCCAACGCCCACCAGCACTACGAACACGCGGGGCCTGGCAGCGGGCCGGCCTACTCGCCCTTCCGGCATCCAGGCGGCGGTGGTGTAGCAGCAATTGATCCGGGACTGGAGCAGAGCACAGGTGCCAGCCGCAATGTGCACACGCCCATTCCCCAGTCCAGTCACCTACTTCAGCCAGACAATGCCCATAACCTCGCCCACGGCTTCTACGCCGACATGCGCAGCTCGCAGACCCCCCCGGCGTCTGCGCATGCCTCGCCGCGCTTCGCTGCCATATCGCCCACCAGCCAGCCGCGCCAGGCATCCGCCCACTACGAGCCCGCCGACCGCGACACGCCCTTGCGCAATGTAGCCGACGACACCATCGACGACGCCTACGCGACCTTTATCCTCTACTGCAACCCCAACTTCCCCACCACCATCGACACGAGCGAACTCGTCAAGCTGTTCCGGACGCCGCCCAAGAGCGACGGCAACGCATTCAACACATGGACCCTCTTCGAGCTGATACGCAAGTTGGACGCCAAAGAAATCAAGACCTGGACACAACTGGCGCTGGATCTGGGCGTCAAGCCGCCGAACACGGACGAGGGACAGAGCACGCAGAAGGTGCAGCAGTACTCAGTCAGACTAAAGGTAAGAGCCTCACATTCGTTCACACTTCTTATATCCGGCAATCGCCGAGTCATTTTCTACACATTTTCCGTGTTCTGGCCCAGTGGGCTCCAACAACGTCTCATGCATGTCATCCGGGTCGTGCGGCGCAGTCGACTTCAGCCTCAAACGCCTCATTGTGATCCGAACCACCTACTTGGTATCCGGCGCAGTGTGCGAACCGAGCCACTCACTATGTGAGATATCTGAGATGTACTGTTCCTCACGACCTGGTCGAAGATGGGGCCTCTGCAGGTCAGAGGGGCCGCGCATTCCGACCTGGCCGCCTATCACTTGTCATTTCATACATCATTCCGACCTTTGCTAATCATCACAGCGATGGATGCGCGCCATGCACATTGACGCCTTCTTCGAGTATCTGCTGGGCAAGCAGCACCCCTACTTCCTGCAAATACCTCCTCCTCACAACCCCTTTCCGGCTGACGGGCGGGATGGCGTGCCTTTGGAGGAAGATCTGGCGATCCGCGCTCTCGATCCCAAGTTCAAACCGAAGCGCGGGCGGCGGAAAGCTGATGACGGAGAGGACGACATCGACTTTGACGAGGGCACACCGGCTCGTAAGCGCCCGCAGTTGGATACGTCAATACCGTTTGGCAACGTGCTGCAGCCCCAATCAGCGTACCCCACTAGCGCCCATCCTCATAACATGCACGGAGGCTTCCTCACACCTCAAGAAGCATGGACTGCAGTCTCAACCGTCACACCCTCTTCGGCTTTAACAGCAGCTTCAGCACCAAGTCGTTTAGGCCAAAGCTTGACACCATATACCGATTCGCCAATGTCTGGACAACACATACGATGGCGACTGAATCCTCACGACACGCCTCAAACCCCTCATCCACTTTCCGCGGTAACACCACAATCCGCATACCCCTTCTTCGATGAGCCCCAGTCTGCTGTCACGCCTTCCAGTGCGAGATCACGCTCTCGCCGGCGTCACGGCCCCGCTGTATCGTCGGCATGGTCGACCAACAACACCTCGTCTACCGGCAAGCTTCGTGGCCGGCCGCCGAGCAATCGATCGTTTCGAGATGGACCGTACAACACGTTTCCAGCCAATCCGAAGACCAAAGAAGGCCCACCAATCGACCGCACTCCAGGCAATCTGACACCGATAGTTGAGCGGGCGCACTCTGACCCTCCAGCGCCCGAGAACTCCTTCCGCTTTCCGCCAACACCAGCGTCTGCCATATCGCCTTCCAAGATGGAAGGCCAGCTCATGGGTGGTGCGCCGCAGAAGCAGCGACTGAGTCTCCAGGTCCCTCCAAATGTCGGCAACCCGGTAGTGCGATTAGTCACACCAACAGTCCTCGTCAACGGAGAACAAAACGACTCTCCAGGCACGGGCCTAGGGCCTTCCCCAATAAGCGCCGCCTCAACACAGGTGTCGCCCGCACATGGCTACGAGCAACAAAGCATGTACCAAAAACAAGACAACAGGCCAACACACCAAACCTACCACGGCGCGCTCACGCCATCTGAAACACCCGCTCAGCATCGACCACCTCCCCCAACTCGCTCGCAAACCTCGCCAGACCTTTCCACCACCTCCCCGTCTCTCCCCTCAATCCCTCTCGAAACACTCAACCGCGCCTTAGCCGCCGAACTAATCCGTGCCCCGCTAACCGGCCGCCGGAAGCGCTTAAGAGGCAACGAAGCAAAGACCCTGGCTACTGCTATCCTCCAACCGCTCTACTCAAAGCCAACATCGGGATTACCGTCCTCCCCAGCTAAAGTCATGTCCGACCAAGCCCTCGGCATAGCAATAAGCAGTTGTCTGGGTCTCACAAGCGCAGTCGGCATCGGTATCGGCGGCCCCACAGGTGGTGTGCGTCGCGTAGAATGCATACGCTTCCGCATCGGAGGTGACGGCTATGAAAGTCCCATCGATGACGATGAAGACGATGGGGATGCCACTGGAGATAACCTAAGGTCTCATCCTGGTAACTCTGGTAGTCGCATCAAAGAAACCTTTGATGTCTTCTTCGCTGTGAACTTTGGCGGGTTAACTGGGGAGTGGGTTGCCAAGGGTTTGGAAATAAGAAATGACAACAGTGAAGACGCGAGTGGAGACCGCAGAGGAGACAGCGATGCGGCATTAGACAGGGACGGTGGTAGTGGAGCGCACATGACGCCCGCGGCCTGGAAAGCCAAATTCCTAGACATGCAGCGCCGGTTATGGGAGAGGGAAGAGGAAGTCAAGAGTCTCAAAGATAGGATCCTTGAGGCTGTGTTGTAAGAGGAGGAGACATCTGTTTCATTCATGTCGGCAAAATGTAGGGCGGACTGATGTTCTCTTTTAATGTTTGTGTATATTGGGCGTATATGGGAAAGGTTAGGTAAGGTTAGGTTGGGAGGTTGGATCTGCTATATACCCCAGTTTGCTGTTTGGTATTCTTACTCTTGGGATTGGGATTGGGAATGGGGTGAGTGTGATAAAGGAGGGAGGGATAAAGCGAAGGGAAAATCTTGGATGTAGGTAGCATAGCGTGTAGGTTGTCTTTGGATTATATGCATAGTATCGTTGTATCTTGATTACATGTTCCTCTTGAGTGCGCATGAATTACCGTCTGCATGTGTATCGTCTCTTGATTCTCAGTAGCTATAACTATTCTATATATGCCTCTTCCCTTTGTGTCTTTTGCTATCCAAGTCCTCGCTATACTTAGCTTTGTATATTGGCGAATTGGACAGCATGAGCCACAAAGGGAAGAGGCATACATGGAATGTATCTACCTGCCTTTGTAACGACGAAGCCACACTTTCTACTTGGTACTTGATGTTTGTATGTACAGTTCAGGGTAAGGGGGGACATTCTTGCTGTCATGGGTAGCTACAGCGCTACACGCTTCCCTAGAACCATTCCATGTATGCCTTCTCCTGTACGAAACCTATATCGGATTGGCAATTCGAATTTACACACCGCTTGCTGGGCCATCGGATGGTAGTTCTGTGTAGGATATTGAATGGGCACATTGGGTTAACATGACAAAGTTTCGCAACCGCTCTGGGCAAGTATCTGGACACTTGCCTAGAGCGGTTGCGAAACTTCATCATGTCGAACTACCATCCGATAACCAAGCAAGCGGTACGGACATACATGGAACGTGTCCATCTCCCTTTGACAACAACGGCGCCATACTTTCTACTTGTCACCCGATACTGGAATCTATATGTGATAGGAGGGGGGACATCACGCCCCATCCTTCTCCCACGGCTTTTTTCTCTTCGGCTTACTAGGTTCCGTGCCTTGGCCTTCTAGTACCGTCGGCGGGATCTCTTTGATACCCGGTACGGGCTTTCCGCTTGTGATTAGCTCGACGATGTGGGCGAAGGAGGTGGGGTAAGGTGCGGGTGGTTCGGCTGTGGTTGTGGGTGGGGGCATGATACTGCCTGGCGAGCTGCTTGGAGGAAGGTCGCTGCTTGGAGGGAGGTCGCTGGTCATGGGGAGGCTTGTTGTGGATGCGTTGGGTGTGGTGCCGGCGGGGAGCATCTCGTCTACCACGGAGGAGGCGAGGACGTTGTGCGGGGTTGGTGGTGTGGGTGGGGGGCGGTTGCGGGCGCTGCGGTAGGCTTTGTAGGCGTTGAAGTCGATGTTTTTGTTGTACTTCCTATGTCACATCAGTAAAAAAATCCTCACTGTCTCTAGTGTTAGAGTCATACCTCGCGTAGTAGAAACACCGCGCCCGTAATGCTAGCTCGGTCGTTTGTTCTGGAGTGCTGTTGCTGCCGATGATGGCCTGCAGACCAGCCTGGAACTCGATGTCATCGTCCCAGTTGTAGCGATCTAGGGCCTCGTAGATATCGTTTAGCCCGTCGTCGGTAACGCTCATGGCGGGGGGTTGGGCAACCTGAGAGCCCTAGGACAAAGTGAAGATTGAAAAGATTATACAATTCACGACCTCAAGGGTCTAAAGTCGACAAGTTCATGGGTGACAAAGCATGGGTGCAGTTGCAACCCGACGAAGACTGCAACGGTGGTACGTGTGGGGTAAAGGCAGCCCGAGGTGCCAGGTGGATGAGCGAGGCTCCAAGCTTCCAGACTACGCCTCGCTAAACGTGCGCCAAGTTTCTGCAGCTTCAGCCCACGACCACGGAGCTCTCCAACCTTCTCTCACCCCTCACTCCTCCACCAACCACTTGCACCCTTCCCAACCACTTTCCCGCCTTCTTTTCTTGTTCATTGAGCTTCAATTCCTTCGATACCCGTTTTGATACCCACGTTACACAGCCATGTCCGAGTTCATCGGGTTAGTCGCAGCTCTCCAATTCGAGCTGGAGCTCCAGCTGACGTCGGACGCGTAGATCTCGCATTTCTCTCATCTCCAAGAGTGACATCCGGTGAGTCTTCCATCGCGTGAATGCATTGCGCGACGCGACTAACAGCCCCCAGCTATGTCGGTACCCTCGTCGAGATCAACTCAGAAGCCTCCACAGTCTCGTTAGACAATGTGCGCTCTTTCGGCACAGAGGGCCGCAAGGGCGGCAAAGACGAATACCCGCCGTCAGACGTCGTGTACGAGCAAATTGTCTTCCGAGGCAGCGATGTGAAGGATCTGCGCATCGAAGAGCCTGTCAAGGAGAAAGCTCAGCCTGCCATGCCGCAGGACCCTGCCATCATCGGAGTAAGTCTACACAACCACCCTTTCTTTTCTTTTTCGATGATGTAAAATTTTCGGATGTAAATCATTTAAACCACCGAGAGCGCAAAACCGTGTGGATATTTTCCGTTGCCTTCCTTCTGAGATCCTTTACCCAACCTGCTTCTGCTACATACTTCACGAAGCCAAAGCTGACGCGACGCATGCGCCACAGGTACAACAGCCCCAGTCGCGGCAAGAGGGCAGTCCACAAGATCTTGCCGGTCGTCAGCAACCACCGCCGAACTTTCCTCAACCAGGTCAATTCCCGCCTGGCGGATACCCTCCGTTCGGTGGCCCTGGGGGCCCTGGAGCATATGGAAACAGATTCGGTCCTCCAGGTGGTTTCCCTGGTGGTCCTGGTGGCCCAGGTCCTTTCCCTGGAGGTCCACCAGGCGCGTTTGGCATGCCGCCGCCTCCATTCGGAGCGCCTCCTGGCTGGTTCCCTCCTGGTCACGGCTTCCAGCAGCCGCCTGGTCCCTTCTCGCCTAATATGCCCATTGGCCCCCCAGGCCTGAACCAGAACCAACCTCCACAAGGCCCACGGGGTCCTCAGGGTCCCCAAGCAGGCAAGGATGAGAAGCCGGGTCAGGTTCAGCAACCGAAGGTAGCAGAGGCAGACGGCGCACCATCCAAGCCACAAGCCAAGAATGGTGCGAAGGCATCACCAGCTGCATCAGACAAGCAGGCTCCCCCGCCACCAGTCGACTCGAAGCCAGATGTATCGGCTGCGTTGGCGCCACCCCACCCCCAGAACGGTCAACCACCCGCGAAGGGTGCGCCTAGCGGACCCAAGGGTGGTCGAATCATTCCCGCTGTACCAATTCCAAGCCCAAGGGCGACAAAGGCGGCTCCTCAAGCACAACAAGGTGCCGGCCCCTCTGCCGCTCCTGCGCAGATGCCCACCGCTGCCCAACAGCAAAACGCTACTCAATTAGCAACCGCTGCTGTCGCTGAGGCCATGGCCAAGCTCAACCTCCAGAACAAGGGTCAGGCACCAGGTCAACCGCAAGGTCAACCACCTGTCTCGGACCCCATGAACAACTTGGCACAGCAGGTGCAAGGCATGCGCGAACAGCAAAGCCGCCAGCACCAGCCTCGTCAACGAGGAACAGGAGAGTTCCGTGGTCGGGGCGGAAGAGGAGGACGAGGTGGTGCTCACCCTCAGCACCCCAAGATGGAAGTGCCCACAACCGACTTCGACTTTGAGTCGTCCAACGCAAAGTTCAACAAGCAGGACTTGGTCAAGGAAGCCATCGCATCTGGATCCCCAATGGGCGATGCCCCGGCAGTCCCTGCTGGCGAGGCTTCCACGGAGAAGGAAGAGGTCGTCATCCCTGGTGGATCCATGTACGACAAGAGTTCTTTCTTCGACAACATCTCGAGCGAGCTGAAGGACAGAGAAGAGGCTGCCACCCGTGGTCAAGAGTTCAGGAGCCAGGAGCGCCAGAAAAACATGGAGACCTTTGGCCAGGGCAGCGTCGATGGCTACCGGGGTGGTCGAGGACGTGGCCGTGGACGCGGACGTGGTCGGGGCTTTGGCTACCGCGGCCGTGGCGCACCCAGAGGTCGCGGCGGCGCTGAGTTTGGTGCCCAGCCTGCCGCTTAGTGGGCGGGAGGACCTGCCAATCCAAACTCATACCTCAGCCTCGAAGGCGTTGCGCTTTATTAGCATTTCCTTTCCGTCCATTTCTGCAGCCTTGTGCATAGCTTCCAGCACGGCGAGCGTATTTTGTGTCTTTTCCACCCCCCAAAGCCCTATGGGCACGACTGTCTTGCGTTTTTCTGGGGTGGCATCTTATCTGATTTGCTCCGCTCTGTATTTGTATCTCTCCATCGTGGCGATGTGAAGCGGGAGTCAAAAGCTGGGAATACTAGGCTGTGTGGTATACAGGACAGGGCCTGAAGGCATACGTGCTATGACATGCAATGAAGATTATGAAGACCCACACTTTGTCTTTCGATGTTTGTGCTCATTGACGTTGAGGGTTTACCCTGCTGCCCTGACCTGAGATAGTGTGAAAGGTACTACAATCGCTCAACATGTATGTCTCATTACTAATTCACTATACACAACAGTTCTGACACCCACCGGTATTCGTCCCGCCCATAACATCGCTGAATGAATATATACCGTGAATAACAACTAATCCCATATGCGCACGATGTCCAAAGATCCGCCTGTACACAGTCCTCATATTCTCTTCACAACAGTGCTTTGAACCCGCAAAGACCTGTCTAATCCCTATCCCGCCCCGCGCCTATCCCAACCTCTTAATAGCATCTTTCTCCGCCTTATTGCTCTTAGCCCAGGCCTTCATCCTCGCCGCCTTGTCCACCTTGTCTTGCGCCCTCTTATCCTTGTCCTTTTTCTTATCGTCATCCTTCTTCTTCTTCTCATCTTGCTTCTTCTTCTCATTAGCCAGGGTGATGCAGCGTCGGCATACATTGTTACCCTGCCTATTCACTTCGGGGGGGTTGCGACAAGGGCCCGCTGTTGCTGCGGCTGCACAGGGTTCGTGCCAGTGTCTTTCCTGCAGAGATAGAGGTACGAAGTCAGTATATGTCTCACACGCACTTCGTACGGTCAGAACTCACCTTCATGTAGGGCTTGTGCAAGGGACCGCAGAACTTGCAGAGGGGACAGATTTCTAGGACCATTTGGCACATGGTTGGGGCTTGGGGAGGGGGTTTGGTTGTAGTTGTGGTAGTTGTAGTGCTTGTGGTTGTGGGGGGGTTTCAGTCCTGCTGAAGTCTCGTGTGAGGTATTGGAGATGCCTGAGGATGTGTTTGACTTGTAAGTGGTAAATATAGTATAGAAGTATCTATCAAAGGCTCTTGTGATATAGTGGTTATGCAGACACACTCTGGGGACAAATGTAGCAGATATATATACATATGAGGACTTCTTAATTTTTCTTCACTTGTACATTAAATCGAGTCTGTAGTTGTAACAAGAACGCAAATGACAAAGATAACAGCGTATTAACAGATGATAGTTTGATTCTATACTCACTGTAATGTTCTGGAATCACGAAGCGCGAGAGCGACAAGAGCTTGTGCAGCATTGTGAGGTAGGCTACCACAAACGTCAAATGTTCATGACAGAATCATATATGTGGTGTACATGAATCTGTGCACGCTGTTATGTTGATTAAGAGTACAAGTATTTGCTAGCGGTATGGAAGATTCAGTGTTGTTAGAATTACCCATACCTACCGTGAACCCAGATTCCTTAATGGGAGTTCACTGTATGGCAATCGAGCTTATCAGTTCCTTCGACTATGCGCGAGGCATACTTTGGCACAATGTACACCATACTTGCTCTTGACACCCAAAGTACCACGCTAAGTCACTGCAAAAGGATTATCACGAGACGAGTGAGAACACACTAAGGCTTGCTCTTGACTCGCCTGTTTGGGGCGCATCCCAAGGTATTACCCATGTCCTCCCTCTGCTTCTGATCCAGTGGTTCTGCGACGATCCACAAATGACTAGCTCCCTAGCCACTCACGGCTCGCGCAACTCAGATAGAGGGCAAATGCTCCGGTGTTGGCTGCTGGTGACGTATGAGTTCGACTGGAAGTACCATAGACCCACAGTAATATCGTAAGCCAGGGTCCAGCCATGCTTTCGAGTGTGAGTGGCGCTTTCCGCTTCTATCACTAGCCTACTTGAGTAGTGACTGCTTTCGTGGAGCCTCCTACATAACTTCTTCGCAACTTCCGCAAAGTACCTCTCGTCAGACACCGCCGTTGGTACCTCAGTAAAGCGACACATTGGAAAACTTCTGCCATGGACGTCGACATGACATCCCCAGCTCCTGCAGCCATCCCCGACACCACCCTCATCGATCACTTTACTTCGAAACCTCGATGCGCCGACAAATATACGTACGCGACAGCAATCCACATTAAGTCCAAAGCCCAAGCCACAGCCTTTGCGCGCACCACCTCCACCCAGCCTCCCGATCGCACTCTCATCCTCTGGATCAACAGTAGCGTCAGCGGGGACCTGCGCAACGAACCCTGCGCCATAGCAGTCGGCTACAACTCACCTACGACTTCTGCCTGGACCGCCCAAGTCACCATCGCACACTACACGAACGCAAACGAAGCCATCCTACTATCCATCGGCGAAGCCCTCCGCACTGCATCAACCCCAACAATGACCGAGCACATCGATCGCGTGCTGGTGTTCTCAGATGTGCAACGTATCCTGAAGAGTATGAGGATGGGCCATCCGTTCGGGTTGGTGAGGGATAGATGGCTTGTAGACGATATACCCCATCTCACCAAGCAACTAGCCGAAAAGAGCGTGGAAGTGGAGTTTCACTGGTTACCTCCTTTCCCCAGAATGGAGCCCCATCAACGTGTGAGGAGCTGCTCGCAGCGGTTCAAGAAGCTTGCTCTAGCTGAGTACCCGCCGGAGTTACTCGATCGGAGCGTTATCTTTCCGCCGGTGAGACTAGAAGGGGAACTGGTCACGGGATGTGCGGGAGAAGACTTCGTGGGTGGATGGCTAGGCGCTGCGCTGAAGGATATAAAGGTTTTGCCGCGAAGGGAGTTGAGCCGTGATCTGAGGGTCCAAGCCAGGCAGGCTATTAACCAGAGGAGGAAGGAGAGGAAGGAGAAGGCGAGGGCGAGGAGGATCAAGGATAAGGCGGAGAGAGAGATTAGAAAGATCGAGAAGGAGATGAGGAAGTTGATGCGTAAGAGCGGGATGGAAGTGGAAGAGCAGGAAGTGCTGGGTCTGGCGCGTGAGAACGGGATGAAAGTGGAGGAACAGGAAGTTCAGGGGTTGGCAGATGACAGTGAAATGAAAGTGGAGGAGCAGGAAGTTCTGGGTTTGGCAGATGACAGCGTGGCGACTGCATACGAGCTTGTGGGAAAGATTGAGGAGCAGGAGAGGCAATGTATGCTCGTGGAGGAGTTTGAGAATATGGATTTAGTTTGATGGTACTGTGGTTTGAGGAGCTTCTTGTTTCATGTATGCGGTCAATTCAGCTTAGCTATCAAGTTCATTCCGGTCTCTTGTCGCTCCCGGAGACTACACCCCCTGCAAGTATCGCTGATATTTTGACAGCATTCCTAGCTTTTTGCATACCTTGAATCTGCGTGGTCAATGCCAACGACATCTGTCCTTGGCCGCTTACCTGGTGGCGCGATCGCAGAATTCAACATCCGTCATATGTACCGGAACGGCTACAACGTGCTCTCCACGTATACTCCAGACTGATCCATATGAGTAGAAGTATCGCGGCCATCGGTGGCCATCGTCGTCGAAGCTAGGCCGTTCCATGCCGTCCAAACCGTCAGGTGAGACGACCAAGGTTCTGAGTTTGGACCCACGTTGGGCGAGGTAGCGAAAGACTTCCTTCGCAAATTTTTGCATCATCACCTGCGAGGTGTGAACATAATCTTCCGTGAGAGTGACACGGTCCTGGAAACTTGGATTTGGCACTATCCCACAATCGATGTAGGGAACTGTGAGTATGCGCAGTGATTTGAGACTTCGGTGTCTCGCGATACAGTCCTGATTCTTTTGTGAGCAACGATTCTCTGCCCAAGGGTGAATACATACCAGATAAGACGTCAGTTCACCGTGTTCTTCACCAGCTTGCGCAGGCAACTTGAACTTGGCAGCTAGGTACTGTACAGGACCAAGACTGACCGGACAGAGGTTGACTGCCAACTTTTCTAAATCAGGCGCCTGAGCGAGTATTTTAGCAAGGTCGGAAACGGTGTAGTGGGCCGGTGGTTCCAATTTGGATGAAGCCGCCAGAGTCAGCTGCCGCAAGGACTTGCTTTGTCCACTCAAACACGATACGTCGACCGCACGCCCCCTGCCCACATCTAACCACACCTTCACCAGTGAGGGAGAGGAAGACACCAGGGCCTCAATTGCTCGTGTGTCCCTGTCTAGCGGTACCCCCTTACGTCTCAGTGATATTTCTAACTCTCTCAGCGCGGTGGCTTGCGGGACTGCTGCGACGAGAGCAGTGAGGAAGGCTTCGGTATTGCGGCATTGGGTGATATAGAGGATGCAAATATTAGAGAAGTTGATGCATTTAAAAAGAGATGCGGGGTATGGCCTGAAATCTAGCCATAGTAGGTGAAGGGTACGCAGCTGTGGAGTCGGGATAGCTGCCTCCTCAGTATACGGCCCTCCGAAAACATCGTGCTCATGCAAGTCGTCCAGAAGTGAGGAAGCCTTATTTGCGCCTTTGAGGCATAATGACCGTAGGTTTGGTGTGCTCTTGAGAAGGTAGGCGCTATTCTCGTATGCGTGGGGATCCTGAACGGAGAGGGGAATTCGGAGCCTCCAGATGTTGCCGAGTATGGGTGTAATCCAAGAACCATGTGTTGCAAGACTCATATTGAGAGCGGCGCCTTCATCGGGAATGATACTTCGAAGCCCAAGTACTTCGAGCGAATGCTGGTTTTGCAGAAGACTTAGCACAATAGACATCTTGATCCTGATGCCGATACTGATACCCGTAAGACAGTTCTTTGTGAGAGCGCCGATAATGAGTCTGACGACAAGTCCAAATTCGGAATTTGGGTCGAATTCCACATTTCCCTTCGTTTCGGTATCAATGTCAATGAAGCGCACGTGGGCAATCACTCCGTTGTCTGCGCTCAGCAAAGAAGCCAGGTCTCCTGGTAACGTAGTAGCAGCTCTCAACCTGAGAGTTTTCCAGAGCAGCGGGCCCATCACATCTCTGAATTCGCGGCTTACCAGGCAAACCGCTCTTCTGTGACGGTTTGGACGGATGTAAGCAAAGACGGCCGCCTTCATCTCAGTCGGGAGGTCCGAAAACGTAGCCATGACGCCAGGGCCGCCGGCGCGAGAAGATAGAAGCGCCGAGTGTAGATGAATGGGTGGAGTGTAAATCAGTTCAGGTGAGCTTGCTCTTTCCAGTCGGGTGAGTGGGTCGTTTATAGAGACGCTAGTCCTGATTAGGCCGTGCCCTGAATATACTGCACCCTGGTGGTCTTCAGAGAGATTGCCGCTTCCACTTGCCATGTATCGCGTTGCTGAATACACTGTATTATAATCTGATAAACGTATGCTACTCAAGACAACGAGGTCTTCTGATACGACTGTTCCGTTTAGGCTTGGGTATCGCTTCGAAGCCTTCATCAGGTACTAATCGTGCTGCTTTCTTGAAAGGCGGGAAAACTATAGTGCGATTCCATCTCTTGGTCGCCATTCACTTCACCCTATGGTACTGCGATGACGCAGAGCGAAGCGAGCCACTCACGACTCCCGCAACACACACGAGATATGCTCAGGAATGAGAGAAATCGCAACTATAATATACTGCGTTCAACGCAAACACGAACATGAAGCCTTGCGCCGGCTGGATGCAGCTCTCAGCTTTCTTCCCATTCTACCGCAACCAGAACGTGGTCTCTGCCATTCTACAGGTGGAAGGAGATTGACAACATCATTGTGTGCGACAAGGACAGGCTCGTAGTGAACGTGGATATTTATTTGGGTTTGGTTCTTGGGTGAATTTCCCGGCTACTCATGAGTGACGACTAGTTCGCCCAGCCGACGATGTTAGAAGAGGGGATGGGAGGCGCGACTTTCGCTCCGTACTGGCCTTTGTAGTTACCCACTGGCCTTTGTGGTTACCCGATGGAGCGTGATTGCAGACGGTTCATGTTTGAACCTCTCCATCCAGTCCTGTCGACCTAACTCGTTGATCAAGAGGAGGAATGAATAGGGTGCGCCTTTGACTTAGACTGCGGTCTAGTCCTTCGGGCAGGTCATTAAGATGGTACTTTGGTATACGGTATAATTGCGATAGCTTTAATGTTGTTCGTTGGAGTGCTACTGGTCTGGTGCATCACCGCAGTACCGTGGTCGTCGGCGGGGCTGATGATTCAGATCAAGAGGAGGCTGTCCAAAGAGACTACACAAAGGTTGCTGGAGATGCGATACTTCTCTCTTTCGTAGACTATTTTCTCGCGTAAGATTCATATCAAATGCGGGAAGTGTGGTTGACTCGTCTTCTCTGGGTCGCCTCTGGGACATCGCAGATGTGCAGAACGACATGTGGAGGAGGTTAGAGAGGATCAGGATAAGAGTGAGAAGATCAAGGGCAACCAACCTTGAGACCCTTGCTCGATAGCGAAGGATTTTCGTCCAGCTACCAGTCCGATGTGTGGAGGGGGGTAGAGTGTTGCCGTTATGGCCATGCTCACAGTCGAACTGTGGCAGGAGGCTTTGGCACCGACGATTTCTCCTTGACGAGGTCCCCGTTGGGTACAGCCGGCGAACGATGGGAATATGCCCCACTAGGGGTAGCGGGCACTTGAGACGGATGAATACCAAATACGAAGGAAGGCGCTGTGTGGCAGTTCCCAGACAAAGTAATGGGTAGAGAAGCTTGGTAGAAGGGGGAAAGTGGGTTGCTGTTACCTTTAGGTGTTGTTCGATACATCAGCCCGCCACGGCAAGCGCCGACCCTCGCCCTTTCGCTCAACAAGATATCCACCCACGCCTTCTCCACTTCTCAACGTTGGTCTCTGCCGACTCAACCTCAGCCTCGTATCTTCGCTACCTCGGGCCCATCGAACTGCTCGGTAGAGACGGCACAGCCTTATCGCATGGGCAGTCTGCGGGTCGCTTCGGCGACGAGCTTGGCCATAGAGTGCGCCTTTAACTCAGACTGCGGTCTGGTTCTGGGTCGGACTTTTCATCAATCGCAAGGGCAATACGTACGCTGACAACGTGTCGCGTGCTCATACAATGATTGCGATTCGATCGCTTCCCAGCCTCAATTCCGTTCCACGGTACTGCAACAACCAACGCGCGACGAACCATTCACGTTCCCTGCAATCCACACATTTTTGACGAGATTGGTCGGTATTTCCAAATGATAACCGTCATGAGAGCAAGTAAGTTTTGTCTTTGGCTTCAGCTGATTTACAGAAATCTCAACAAGAAACCTCATCCATCCCTTGCTTACACTGGTATTTATATGCTGATTTGGAAATATTATAAGACGACTCACTTTCACCCGTAGAACTCTAAACAGTTCACTCCGAATCTTCTCCAAACATTTCCACCAGCTTTCCATTCGAAAATGAAGTGGTCTATTATTCCATTCCTCCTGGCTTTCTTGGCCATCTACATTCATGCCGCGCCAGTCGGCACCGAAGCGGCTGCTCCCAAGCCAGTAGCCGAGCGCTATATCGAGGACCAATGCAGCGGTACGTACTCCTCCCTTCATCATACCATCATAGATCCGCGCAAACGCTGACTTGGGCTTCACAGATTTCCAGCGCGCACAGATTCAAACGGCACAAGGCCAGTGCGTGAAACTAGCATTGCGCGCTGCCAAAGCCGCATATGAAGACTCCAGGTTCCCGGCCTACTTCCACTCGGATTCGTCAGACATCAGGGCGAAGGTTGCTTCCCGTTTCCACGCAATAGCAAAGGAATGCACCAAGCCACGCTTGGGTTACCACTGTTCTTGCGAACCCGACCAGTGTAAGCCCGGTGAAGTGGCATTCTATACAAGTGAGGACGACTTCGGCGTGACGTTCTGCCAATCCTTCTATGGCATGCCGCTAGTGAACCCGAAGCCGACAGGTCAAGGCGGGGACCGGGGCACCGTGATTCTACACGAGTTAACGCACAGTCCTGTGATATATCATCCTGGCACGCACGATTTGGAATATGGCTTCCATAACACGACGGAGCGAGTAAAGACGACCGAGGCGGCGCTGGACAATGCAGATTCTTTCGTGTTGTTCGCACAGGGTAAGCTCATGTACCCACACCGTATAGACTATGCTAACTATGCGGCTAGACGCTCTTTATAACTCCTACTCATTAAATGGGCAAGTAGTGGACTGTTTCCCTGATCCACATCTTTGTTATATCGTTCCTCTCGAAAAAAGAGAAGTATCGTCAACACAAGAGCTTGGCGTTCAGCTCACTGCCGCGGGTAACTCCGCCGTCAAGGTCGTAGTGACGAACAACGGCGATATGGCTTTGAACCTTCTCAGGAGAGCCACTCTCTTCGATGAGAAGCTACCCGTCGAGCGCATCTCGATGTTCGCTAGCAACAGTTGTAAGTTCTACTTAGACCTTCCAAATCCAACGCGACTGAAGACAAACTATTACTGACCAACATTCAGCTGTCAAGGTTCCTTTCGAAGGCATCAGCAGGGTTCACCTTGATACCGACAACCTATCCACAGACGACTTCCTTGTTCTTGAAGCTGGAGACAAGAAAGAGTTGACGATTGAAGCTGCCTCTCTACACGATCTCAGCAACGGCGGAAGCTTCGATGTGATCGCAAACGGCATGCTGCAATACGCCAACACCAACTCGACCGAGCTTGTTGGCCATCTCGAATACAGCTCCAACAAGCTCAGCATCACTGTCAACGGTACCGAAGCGGCTACTCACAAGCCAGTAGCCGAACGTTGGGCCGATCCCTACTTTTGCCGACGTACGTACTCCTTTCCATCACAGACTCGCACAAACGCTGACGCAGGCTTCATAGCTTTCATGAATGATCAAATCGCCGAGGCACAAAAGAATTGTCAAAAGCTAGCATTGGGAGCTGCAGCTGCAGCTCGAGCCGGCCACCGCCATCTCGAAACCTTCTTCCACTCGCGAACACAAGCTACGAAAGATGCGGTTTCTGCCCGATACACCGCAATAGCGCAAGAATGCGCTAATCCTAGTGCAAGCTTGAATCTCTACTGTCATGACCGTATCGGCAATTGTAACGGTAACCTCGCATACTACGCCCGGCTTGGTCTCGGCATCACGTTCTGCGCTGATTACTGGGACCTGCCGGCAGTAGCGAAAGGGCAATGTTCAGCCAAGGATCAGGGCACTGTACTTCTGCACGAGATGACGCATTCTTCAGAGGTGTATAGCCCTGGTACCAAGGACTGGGCTTATGACTACTGGCCTTCCGTTAAGCTGTCTTCCAGGAAGGCACTGAACAACGCAGATTCGTTCAAGCTGTTTGCAAACCGTAAGCTGATGTCCTTATACGACCGATCAACTATACTAACTATGCCGATAGACGTTCGTTGGGGCTGCTAATCTCGGAGAACGCCAATGGTTTTGAGACTTCATATGCGCAGCCGAGTCTTAAACACTAGCGCTAGGGAAGATGTAGACACCCGCGTTATGCAAGGTTAGGATGTCTGTCTCGCCAGGACATGTTGTTTTCGACATGTCAGACTACGAGGAGACGCCTGGTACTTCTCTCAGTGGATTGAAGGCGTTTACGACTCTGGTTTCCATTACCAATACACTAGACACCAGCCTTCACCTATAGATACCTAATTCTATTGTTGTCTTAAACGCGCAAGATCTTGATTACTTAGGCATCGCACCCTCGTACTTCTTGCCCTTCTTGCTTTGCTAGATTAACAGCCGCGTGCCGCCTTCTTATCTATCTCTTGACTGTTGCGAGCATGCGAGAAGCCTTGCCCTGGCTAAACTACGAACAATGAACATGAGTGTCCAAGACGAAGGTGACTTCCCAATCATGTCTAACCTGCAAACGAGGCATCTGCGAAGATCCTCAGGCGTAACGCATACCTAAATCATTCCTACAACTATGCTATCTCAAGCACTATCTGCCAATCCAACCCACTCTTCGTAGTCTCAGACAGACTGCTTCGAAGCCCGACTATTTCACATAAGACCGACTAAAACACGAGTCTTCGGGCAGACCCGCAGCCGGCAGAGGAACAGCCGCGACTCTCCCTGCACCCATTGCATCGATTGTACGACCGCGGGTATAGAAATACCGGGGCCATAGATGGCCGTTGGTATCTTTCCTTGGTCGGGCTATAGGCATGTACTCGGCGGAAAACCCGAACAATGTTATACCCGAGCCAAGCTTGTCGAGGAAACGGACGACGGCTGTAGCAAGCGACTGCATGGTCATAGCTGCGCTAGGCACGAGTTCGTCAGTTATGCTAATTCGATTCTGGAAAGTAGGGTTTGGTGAAAGGCCGTAGTCGATATTCGGCAGCGAAATCATGCGCAAATTTCGGAGTGTTGGATGGCGCGCAATACAAGCCTGTCGCTGGTTATCAGATTGTTCGATACCGATCTTGGGCTTCGAGGACTTACCAAGAATGCTTCCAAGGCATTAGGTACATTATAAGAGCTCGGTATTGCGAGCGTAAAATCCGTGCCGAGAGATTGGGAACTGCCCATCTCGATTGGAGATATGTGTACAGCTAGTTGCTCTAGGTACGGAGCGGATGACAAGACAAGAGACAGATCTTGTGCGGAATAGTATGTCGAGCCTTCCGGATTAAAGCTCAGACCGAGCTCTCGTAATGTGCTACCATGTCGAACGATGTATGAGGCATTCACCGTTCTGGCCCGTCCTGTGCTTATCCAGAGGCGTTGAAGACTCGAACAGGACATTAGCACATCTTCAATTAGTCGAACGTCTTCATCTGGGGTGATCTCGAAGCCTCGCAATACGATCTCTAACCCGATCAGATTACAGATTTGAGAAAATTGGGCCGCAAGCGCTGCAAGAAATGGCCCTACGTGACCACAAGCGTCGATTGAGAGCGATCGAAGTCCAGAGAAATTGATGTATGCGAGTATAGTTTCGGGCCGAGGCAGCTTCAAATCGACTCGTAATTGCAAGTGTGTTAGCTGCAATGGCTGCACAACGACACCGTCTGCAAATGGTCCACCAAAAGCGTCGCATCCCTTCGAACTACCGAGAGAAGCTTCGTGGTAACTTCTAGTAAGTACTAGAGGTTCTTCGGGCATGATGCTGAGTTGACGAAGCTTCGGAGAGTTCCTTAGCAAGTATGCACAGTTTTCGTGAGCGCAATCCACCGAGCCAACGTGTACCTGTAGCCTCCTCAATTCGCGCAGCGCAGCGGAAACCCAGGACGCATGCGTAGAAACTTGGAGATCGATCATTGGGTTCCGGTCTGATAATCCTGTAGGTATCTCGAGACGATCAAGTGTCCTCTGATGGCGGAGTAGGTTGAGCAAAAACCCGGGATCAAAATTCATTGACGTACAGAAAGAAAGTAGAGTGTCTCTCGGTAATGCAGTTATGATGAGTTGGATCGCAGACTCGAACTCCTGAGAGTGACATCGGAGCGAATCTCGTGGGCCGTGGTAAACTAAAATTCGACGGACGTGGTGAAGTATACGGTTGTCCGGATCTAAAAGGGCCATTGTCTTCGCGGTTGACATCGTCGTGGGTGTTAGGTCGAGCGAAAACCACAATTGGGGCGCCATGATCTCTTTGCACTCGCGGCTCACAAGACAAACAGCTGCCTGTTCCTCTTTTAATCTGATGTAAGAGAAGATGCTTATCTTCAGTTCGTTGGGAAGACTCGCGAAGTTGGGTGCGCAGGCCATATTCGGTAGCAGTTGAGGATTCTCAACGTAGTTCATTGCTGGTAGTGCTCAGGTGGGTGGGTAAAGTTGCAGGCAGGAGCTCGTGGTATTCGTAGGCAGAAGCAACCGGGGACCGTGCACCCAGCGTTCACTTCCAAGTTTACTAATAATGAAAAGCTTTTGCAGAGCTGCGACGTCCAGCAGCACACGAACTCTCGAACCTGTGTCGCGTGTTGCTACATAAACACTATGATTTGTTAATAATTGTATACTTTCTAACATGATGTATAGGTCTGCGCTGTTGTCTGATTTTCGGGTAACGTTGCCTACTAGGGAAATTGTACGTCGACTGAGAAATATAGGAAGAGGCCACCATTGCTAGGTAATTGTAACCGCTTTATACAGCTCATAGGAGGTTTGGTGTCATCGCAGCAAGCTGACAAACCTTTGAACGCACAATCAAGAGGAACACAGACTGAACGACACGTGTGTCGCACGTCCCAGACCGTGTATACTCCCTTGACATACTTGCATGTGTTCTCAGTACGATGCCGACGTTTCGTAACCAAGCGCAATCGATGAAGCATCAGGCAAGTCATTGACGCAACACCAGGCCGTGCTCTGAAAGCCTTACGCTTGCTCCTCTATTCTTCCTTGTATGTATTGCGGATCGTGAGGCGCAAGTGATCTACGTGGTTGGGGGTCATCGGACTGCGAAGGACGAGTAGAGGGGCCGAGGCTTCCGAGGTTGTACTGCGATGCAACATTAACTTTCACCAGTACAAGCTGCAATGATACGCCACCCGCAAGCTATGTTGCTGCAAGTCTTCTCCAGCATCCTCGTAGGATGCATGTCTTCATTATGGCGTTCTGCGCGTGGGTACCCAGCCCATTCCAGGGTTAGACGAATGGTGTCGTGATGATGCTCAAATGTCGTGATGCGCGATAAGGATTCTGGTGGTTGTGTTGCGCGTAGGATATGGTGCATATTGTTCGCGCAGCGTGTACACCACGGTGCGCAGAAATCGGCGTGTAGGATGCGTGTAAGTGTAAAGTACCTAGGTAGGTTGAGCAAGGGTGTGAGAGATGGCTGGGCGCGCGAGCAGCCCAGGATGCTAAGTGCCAGATTACCTAAGACAGGAAGATCGTCATCTCGCAACCTCACTTCTCCCACCAAAGGTTCTTCGTGAGCGCTACTTACAAGTACTTCAATTCCTCTAGTCTCCCTACATTAAGATAAAGCGAACACTTTCCAATATACGAAGACCCGGGGTAGGTATCACAGGGCACGATCAGTCCATGATCTGAGAATCTCCTAATCTTCTAAGCTCATGCTAAATAAGTCTGTAGACGTTCGCGCATAATCCTCGTACCGATAATAGTCATGGTCATGCAGATCACAGCTCATTCTTTCGCATTTGCGACGAGATCTGCCAGCTTGGACGCATAGTCCGCTAATAAAAGATCGTGTAGTCTATTGTCCTCCTCATCAAGCATGAAACGTTCATGATAAGATCAGGCTACAGTGTCGACCTCTTTTAAGATACTACTTACGATGTGCTGCACACCCTTCGCCGATAAGTAAGCTCTTGAATCGACACATCCTTGCATTGAGCAATCGCTCCTGCGATTCTAGGAAGAGTTGGATAGCCCCACCTGTAATCTGTTCCGCCACAATCTCGACCCCACAGTCCAAAAATTCTCATTGCAATCTTTCGTTAGTCACCACCTTCCAACTGCGCTGTCGAAGTGGAGGCGTGCTACCTCGCTCGCGTCGCATGACGGTAATATGTCCGGCTTAAAGGTATGTTCTTTCATCGAAACAACAATCTTCAATAGTATAGTGGTCAGTATTTCCGCTTGTCATCTCGGCCTTCTGGCTCTTGACAATTGCGCGGGAGACCTGGGTTCAATTCCCAGTTGGAGAGCTTTCACGATTTTCTTTTTGCCTTTTTTTTCCTGTCCATTCTCTTTGACCCTGAGCTCGTGGGGAAGACACAGCTACGGGCAGCAGCCATTTCTTTTTTTGCAAAACTACATGTGATAGACACCTACAAGACAATGGCTGGGCGGCTACTCCCCCGGCACCGTGCTTACGCCTGGAGCGCGCTACTGCGCGTCAAGCCCTTTCACCTTGGGATAGTGAAAGCCACAACACCGCTCTCACGGTGATATCGCACTACCGAGCCTTGGCATTACCCTTGGTCGCTCAACCGCCCTCGCCCTCGCCCTCACGGTTACATACTTTCGATAGCCCAAAACATCGCGGACACCTCGCGGTCCACCCAGATTACCTAGGTACCGGCGCCCACCGACACATTGATCAAAGCATAATGCGAACACCCAGGAGCCTACATCGACACCAGATTTTCAGATTTGCTTGTTCTACCCTATTGTAGTCTGCAAACTCTGCCGACATGGCGACAGATCATATTGGCCGACTGCCCGCGGAGCTGAAATGCGCAGTGGTGCGATACCTACCCGCGCTCCAGGACCGAAAGACCATGTCGCTACTCAGCAGAGACTGGGCGGTCGTAGTGATGCCAATCATGTGGGAGATCTTTACTACCGACCTCCTGGCCAAGACTGGCTCACGAAATGTGCTAGGTCTAGCATCTCCCGCCTCGAACATTGTTAAGCACGTCCGCAAAATCAACCTTCTGGACAGACCGAACGCGTTCAAAGAAGCGGATCAATTGCCACAATTGCTGGCCGCTATCCCTCGCGGTCAACTATGTGGTTTCAAGAGCGGAAGCGGCGTGCCTATCAGTACGCTCGAGCTCCTACTTCAGATACACCCGAAACTCGAACATTTTATCATCCCTGGTACCCAGATGTCGCAGATATTACAATCGCCGTGGACTGGCTCATCATTATCAGGCCTCACCCGGATGGTAGTCTCTATAAATACTCTTACCCCACGAGAGTTTCGGGAGCTATGGGTGCGATGTCCTAAGCTGACGCATATCCATATGATGCAGGGCGAAACTGTCATGCCGACGACAGCGCGGGTGAGCTTGCAGGAAGGTCATTTCGGGGCCGATACAACATCTACAGTCTCGCAAGGTGGATCAGAAACGACCCAATCGGACATGGTCAGCCTCCAACTAAGCTGCCTTTCCATCGGTCCTCTTATCCTTCCTGCGACTTTTGGCACCATGTTCCAGCGGATAGACATGATCTCCCTCACCGAGCTCGTCCTCGTTGGTACCGAACGCGTCGCTGAGCTGCTGGAAGCTATGTGCTCTGTATTCCAGAAGCGAGAACCCTCTCTGAGGAAGCTGCGACTTCTCGAGATGAATGAGGACGCGTCAAATGACATTCGCTCCCAGCTAGAGTTGTTTCTACTCTCTTTCCACGGACTGAGCCAGCTACATTACCAGTGCGGCAACTGCGACAAGATCGACATTGATGGCATCATCAACCACGGGGAGACACTCACGGACCTACTCGTCGTCAACGGAGGTGTCCACCGACAAGATGCCACCGAATGCATGAGCGCGGAAGAGCTGGGCAAGGTCGCCATCGCATGTCCAAGCCTCGAGCAACTCTGCCTCAACCTATATGAGATCGATCCGGATACACCAGAAGGAGACTTCCTCGGCCCGAAAAGTGCCATACCTTCAGAATCAACCGCTTTCGAGAACGCTTTGAGCGCTATTGCCAGCATGAAAGCGCTACGGCTACTACGCTTAACAAACCCGCCGAATTATCGCAAAGCGTACCACCGCCAAGGAGAGTTCATGCGCTTCTTTCGCCGATCTCTTGAGAGCGGAGAGCAGCGCTACGCGTTCCAAGCCAGAGCGGACAGCATCGTACGATATATGGGCGATCGGGAATCGAACATCAGACTTCTCGCACTCTCCCCCATGGAGTCGCTGACAAAGGCTGCTACGGCGGACAAGAACGGCCATGTTTGGCCCGACTACTTCTACACCTGCGAGCGGATGAAGGGAAACCGAGGTGCGGAAATTTCAATCGCAAGGGCCGTGAGAGACTGGAAGACAGAGATGCCGGACGCTACTATCCTAAATGAATGATGAGTTCGATCACCCTGGAGCCTACATTGGCCTTGGGTCGACTACTTTGCATGTTTTCATTTCGATGTAGACGGCAGATTTGTTCAGGATTTTCCGGGTATGAAGCGATGCAGCGACGAGCTTGCGCATACGCATGCAGTGTACAGTAGTCGTGAGAGACGATCCAAGTCAAATACCTTCGCAATGTCAAATGCGCTCGAATGCATCACGATAGCTATCAGAAACATTGCGCGTGAGTGTATTCGCCCGTGTCGTACCTCTTCTGATCTGTGGCTGCAGGTGGCGTTGCCTGTTGCCTGATGCCTGGAGTGAAACTGGTCTAGCGTAATGCATAAAGGCAAGTACAACTGCGCCAGATGAACATCCCGTCTGCCTGTCCATATTCCCCCACCACCCCGCCACTCGCATTATGGCAAACCTACTTGCACTCCCAGCAGAGATATTGCGCACAGTTCTGATACACGCCGTCGACGTCCGAGGTCTCAAGCGAGGGTTACGATTGAGGCTGGTGAACAGTATGCAACAGCAATTAACGCGCAGCCGTAATGCGGCCTGCTAATTCTTCGGCAGAGGAGTTCTCTCAACAAGTGAAGGATGCGCTTCAAGAATCCGAGCTACTGGACGACGTACATGGATATCGCTTTGGCTTCTCCCACTCGCCCGAGTTTGTCGCCTTTTGGCAGACATTCCTCACCAACAAGATCATAGGGAAGAAATGGGCCCATGTGGACATATGCGAACGCATATATCGCGCCGCCGAGCGTCTTCGCCGGATTAGCCATCCCCAGGAAACTAACGAGAAAATGCTGCACACGATCTTGCGACAATACATCCATGCCTTCTGTTGCAATCCAGTGCGCATATTGTCGAGAGCACGTTCTAAAGATCCAATTCAGTGTCGGATGTACGATCAAGCATGCCTTCTGGAGATGGCCATACTCAACGACTGTCCAGAGGGAGTAAATTCTCTGCTCAATGACCCCATCTTGGACGAGATCATATCGCATTGTCTCGATCCCTGGTCCAATCCGTGCGGGACGCGTGAAAATGGACGATTTTTAATACACTGTAAACAGGACATTGTCTCTGTTGCCGCTGAGAACGGGGACACGAAATTACTCGAACAGATTTTCCTGCATCCGAGTTTCCAACAACAATCAATATATCATCGACATGAAGCCCTTGAGGCTGCAATGAGAGGGGGTCATTTGGACGTAGTGAGGTTCATCATGGAGCCGCGTTGGGACTCGCCCGGAAAGGGGCCATATCGCACTCACAATTTGTGTCAGCATACACTGGTGTCCGGGGTCTTCAAAAGTCCATCGGCTGATTTCGTCACTCAGCTCCTTGGCCTGATAGCCTCTCGTCCGATGAAAACCCATGGTATCGAGGCCGTATATCCTGGACACGACACACTCTTGTGCCTCGTCGCACGGAAGAGCCCGCAAAGAGTCGATGTGGCAGAACGACTTCTCGAGCAAGGAGCTTTACTTAAACAGAAGGCGCATGTCAAGAGACGAGGAGCTGAAGCCGCCTACACTGGTCCTGACAGTCCGCTTGAACAAGCCATCAAAGGTGGCAACGAGGAAATCCTTCGCCTGCTTCTGAGTCGCGGTGCGGATGCTAGGGTCCTTGACAACGATGGTTTGGAAGTAGCTGTAAAACGAGGGCGTCTGGATATAGTGCGCATGTTGGTAGAGAACGGTACGCGTGTCACACCGCGGCTCCCATCGAGTGGTCGCAAGGAGCACTGGAGGTGGACAGAAGACAGGCTGATGGCGCACGCCGTGCTTACGGAGAACGAGGCACTGTGCCGATACCTGGTCGAACGTGGTGCTATCGTCAATGAACATGCCTTGTGGGCGGCGGCCGATGCATCGCTGGTATCGATGGTTCGATTTCTGGTCGACGTCGGGGCCGAGATCAATGAGCAGATGATCGAACGCGCGAAACGTTACAGTCATCCGGACGTTGCGACCATACTGCAAGCACATCACAACAGCACCTAAAGTCATCCACCTCCTTCCAGAAGCGCGTTCATCCGCTTCCACCTCCAACCACATCTCGCCGCGCCCGTGCCTCCGGCAAATCAACCGACCAAGCGAGAAAGCGAAAAACGCACGCCCACCCCAGGAAACTTCCGCGTGCCAAAGGACCTACATCGGGCGCCGAACCCTGCTGGCGATTCAAAATTCAATAGCCCATCAACAAGACCAACAAAACGCGTCGCGCGCACAGAAGTCCCTGCACAGCTTGTTCAACTCAAAAGATTTCTCAACACGTAACTTTGGCGAAGAAAGCTATCGAACAATATTTGATTTGGACAGGGCGGTGAGAAGAGAGAAGAGGCACTAAGCGCGCAATGCCCTTGGATGGGGATATGTAATCGTCAGATCTGACATTTTAGCACCGACCGTGTCCGAGTTAAGGAACTGGGAAACCGCTGCTGAGATGCGTGCTGTCAGCGAGATTCGAGAAGACATCCGAACATGGGAGTATCCTGGTTTGCACTGGTGAGCCGCATGGTCCTGGTAAGAAAGTGGTGATTGTGGTCACGAGGCCCAATGTAGATTTGACAATACGACGTATCCCTCCTTTCGTGGCGCTCGAACCTTGACCTGCGCCTTTTCACCTAGCCAACGTACGTGACGGTGACGTTTTCCATCGCGCATCACGCGCTAGATAGCGGGATAGACGTTTACTACCGTGATGGTCTGTTACGGCTGTTGTTTCTCCTCTGGCCAACTAACCGCACCCACGGTATCTCCAATTCAACTATATTTCCCACCCTGCCTCTCCATCTCCCATAGCATGTCACCCACTCACCCTCCCATCACCCTTTCTCATCTCCCGAGGTCCTATTCCATCCCATCCCATGCCCTACCTTCATAATCACCCATCCATCTCCTTAGCATTGAGCCCGTTCCGCTTTACGCCCACCTCCGAAGCTAACCAGCGGCTGTTTCATGATTATCCCTGACCAGCACACACACGCACTAGCAGAAAGAACAGACCCATGATGGTCCCTGCGTCAAATTGATCAATGGAAACTGACTCACGGGCTAACGACGTTTGTTTCGAAACTAGCTAGGGTGTCGCGACAGGCTGTAGCGAGTCTAGTGATGAGTGGGGAATTCGAGTGATGGATGTTGGGTGCTGGGATAAATTGGTAGCTTGGTAAGCTTGGTACTTACTTGGATGATTTGGATGATGATGATGATGCGGTCGGTGGTGGAGGGAGAGGAGAGACGAGAGGGGAGAGGTATCCTAGTGGTGATCATAGAATTTTGCGATACGATAATGGATGGTTGTCGTGCGTGGGTTTTAGCCCGAGATGTTGTAAAGGACGGTGGATACTAGACTATTGCTTTCAAGATCATCACCGCAATGCGTCGTTCTTGCATGAGATGGATGTTCTGTCCATGTTGACAACCTCTCCACATCCCGAATCACACTCTTCACCAAGGCCCTCAAGATCACCAACTTCACATCTATCACATCCATCACACCTGCCAACCCCCCGAAGTCCCTCCGTCTCCGTCTTGTCCTTGTCCATCGTTGATGCGATTTGCCCGCCAAACGCGGTCGGTCATGGTAGTCTCGTGACAACTGCCAACCCGCTGTATCCTCAATCAATCTGTTACATAGGGCTGCATATCCCGATCTCAAGTAGATCTTCGATTTTGCGCTTGCGCAGGCATGTTGATACAGAAACAGCGGGGACGGAGAGAGATCAACAACATCCGCGGAGGAGACAAGGTCTACGATGACGAAATGATGGACAGGAGAGGTGAACATCGCAATTCCTCTCCTTACCACTACCATGTTGAGAGGTGTGATGCGCGTCATTGCTATTGTCGCGTGTGTGTTGGGTGTGGAGAACAGGGGAGAGCGGGGGCATGATTGGCATTGCATACATACGTGTAGTCTCACGTGTGCGGTGTGAGGTTGAATCCGGTGGTCTTGGTACCTAGGTATACCGGGGGCTAGACTGTCTCGGTGTCTTTTCTGCGCATTCGTTGTCTGAGGTAGCTAGGTATGAAGCACACCGACTTGCAGACTAGAAAATACGATGTGTTGTCGTCCAATAGCCTTCCGTAGTCTAGTCGGTCAAACTAAGGTATTGTCGCGTGTCACCAATCAACGCATGCAAACCACGTCGTCACGACACCGAAACCATCATAGTTTGTAAACTCGGTGCAAAAATTGAACATTCTTATTGTGGCAGCTAGGGTAAAGTGCGTCACTGTGCGTGAGCGCTACTCCGATCAAACTGTTGTCCTGCCTCCTCTGTCGCCGATCCACTAGACATTTCGCGCGTGCTTAACAGAATTAACACACGATTCTCAACAAATCGAAAAAGGTATTTCCTCCACATTCGGGATATGCCAAAACAAGAACCAAAAAAAGATCCACCGCCTCAAAAAGGAGTCTCGGTTTCAGTGGCGAAGTAGAAAGAGAGATCAAAAAAAGGAAAGGAAGAAAAGTGAGAATGGTCATGAGACATGGTGTGTTTCAAGACGGCCTCAGCCACGTATAGCAAAACAGTTGCTTTGCCGAAAATGCCCATCATCCTTGAACTCATATGAACATAATCTCCAGAATAGACTCAAACTCAAGGTTTGAGAAGATGGTAAAAGGAAACAACATATGGAAACGGCGGTGCGTGCGTGTGTCTGGGTATAACCCTGCGGGTCTAGAATTAGACCGCTGGCGCTTTTTACAAAGACGTATTGAAATCAAACATTGCGAATACGAAGGGGTAATAAGTTGCAGTGTTGAAAGCGAACCTGCAGGGCTGAAGAATAATAGTGGTAAAGCGAGAGTGATGTTGCGCCGTAAAGATGAGAATAAGTTGCAAGTTTGTCGCTGAAATAGTAATTATCGAGATCAAAGCCGAGGCCGGGTATCATCATGAGTGAAATAGATCCCAAGCTCTTGCGCACAGTCCAATGAATTCTTCCTTCTTCTTGAGTTGAGTTTCTGGTGAGTCCCGTCCGGCTCCGAAGGGGCCGAGACGAGGTTGTTGGCGACCCAGCGGCGGGGTACCGTTGTCTTGTTCGTATTCGTCGCGGCCGCGTCTCCGTGAGCTGCCACTGCGGTGCAGATCAGGCCGCGATGGGTAGGCTGATTGTCCGTTCTTGGGCATTGGTGACGGGGGTGTTGGGGGCTGGTGGCCGCCGTAGTGGACTAGACGGGGCAGGAGATCTTCGCGGCCCCCGGATAGTTGTTGAACAGCCTCCTCTGCGGACTTGTACTCGCGAGGCCTTGAGGTTGGGGGCGGCTGTGTAAATTGTGGGGGCGGAAAGCTCGGTGAGGGCATTGGGGGCTGCACGTTGGAATGCGATGAGTGTCCGGGGCTGCCGTGGTGGTAGGGGTTGCGCGCTGTTCCGAGGGGCTCTGGGAAGACGTCTGAGATGGGCGGTAACCGGTTGCTGGTCTGCTGTGCGGGGACGTGGTGGATGTGTGATGATTGCGACAGGTTAGATGGGCCATTGGCCAGCTGTCGCGAGGGAGGTGCGTTGCCGCGCAGACCCGTGAAGGTTTGGTTTATCGGCGCCGACTGGATTACACGGTCGCTCGAGAAAGTCTCATGCGAGGGAGGCGCGATGGAGAGACCCGGTGGTGGCCCCTTCCGGCGGGAGGTGGAAGGAGTCTTGATTGTGCGTCCAAATGCACCAATCTCGGTGTTCCTGGTGTCTTCCATCTGGGGTGGTCCGCCCTTGCCGCCCTTCTGGCGCGCTTCGATGATCTGCCTTTGACGCTCTCTTACATCCAAGCTCCTTTGCAGCTGCTCGCGCATGCCGGGGTCCTGGGTGTGGAAGCCGGGCGAGAGGCAGGCCATGCCGACATCGTGCAGGTTGGCGCTGCCCTGGCCTGAGGGGCGTGCAGTGAGGGCACCCGAGGAGTGCACGATGTTGTGGTTGGCTAGGTTGAGGCGCTGGGGGCGGTGCCGGGTGGTGGCAGGCATGTCTGGCGACGTGGGCTCCTTCTTGACGACGATCTTGGGGGCTGGGCCGCGAGACCTGCGAGAGGAGGGACGGTTAGACATGAGGGACATGATGTCTCTGTGGGGAGGGGACATGGAGGTGGAGGTGGGAGAGGAGGCCGAAGGAGGACGGCATGACGAGGAAGAAGATCTTGAGGAAAGACTAAACGACGTACGAAAAAGGTGAGGGCTTGGTCTCGGCTCTGTGGTGTGCACCTGGACTGGAGGAGGTAGGTGAAGCATCCTGAGGTGGCAGCTGAGAGCGAGACTTGGGCGTCACTTGGTGGGGAGAGAGAGTCGAGGGCGCGATGGGAGCATATGTCCTCGAGGAGCCAACGCCGTCAGCGGGCGCCGGTGCCGCATGCTGGGCAGGGGCCGGGGGATTGGCGACAACGGTGGTCATGGTCGCGTGTGGGCGTCCGTGGGTTGCGGTGGGAGGGGCAGATAGATTGTAGGAGGGTGAGGTGGCAGGGTCTTGTAGGAAGTCCGCTACACGAAGCGTCGAGGGCTGCGGGCAGCCTGGGCGGGTTAGAGGCTGGTGCAACACTAAGCGGGCGCAGCCGGGGGGATGGGCGGGCGCGCGTTATGCACTGGGGCGGAGAGGGTAAAATAATTCGACGTAGGAGCAGCGCGCGCAGTCGGCGGAGAGAAGCAACAGCACAGCGCGCTCTTTTGGGGCGCGGGTGTGGAGGGGATAAAAATGGCCCGCACAGACGTGTGTTTGCACAGGGAGCCTTGGGTACAGCGGCTGGCATGCAGTAGACGACGTGCCTCCAGACGCCAGCCGGGGGGCGGTTGGCGTGGGCCGCCCTATCGCGAGCCTCGATGCCAGGCCCTCCATGCGCTGCAGCAGTTGGGGACGCCTAGGGCGAGCAGATGGTCGCGTCGTCTGCGGGAGCTCGCTGCACCAGACACACGCCACCCACCAACCCACTGTTTCGCATCCGCGGCCTGCCATCCATGGCGCCCACTGTTAAAATCTGCGCTGCTAACCTGCGACCGTCGTTTCCGCGACGATATTGTTGTCCATTCACACTATCCACCTCGTTCACACTATCATGCGCAGTTGTCGAGGCTGACTACTCCACCGCGCCGTCCCAGCTGCCTGTACCTCGTCCTCAGCACGACTGGCCAACACCAAATATTGGCAATGGGCCTGTAACGCGCTGCATGGCGCCCCCAGCCAATCGCACCCCCGCCAGCGCATGCCTGCCGACCGGCCCTAGACGAGCCTTCGACTTGTTTCACGCCGGCGCATCAGCGGTTTGACCACGCTCAAAGCAGCTGCCATCGACACGGACCGGAAAAGGATTAATTGGCCAGGAACATCGTTCATGGCCTCGCGTTTCAGCGAGGCCAACTCTCCAATAGCGCTAGCCGATGTTTGTTTCTCACAATCTCGCCCCCTCGCCGTGTCGGGGCTGCCCTTAGTCATTCACCCACAACCAGGGTCTGGCGTCGGCATCTCTCACACGTGGCCGGCAACGTTCGCCCGGTCCTGGGAAAGAGCGCTCCTTGCCTGTCACATGTCCTCCCAATCCTGGCCTCTCCTGGCTCCAAGTGCGCCTTCCTCACCACGGCCTGTCGCTCCTTCCTGACTGACTCATCTCTCACAAAGAGCCCACTCACCAGAGCCGCAACTCTGAAACATACACTCTCCGTTGCCACAGCTCCCACGCCGCCCACCACCGGAGTCACATCCTACAAAGTATTCTCCGACCGTTGCGCAGAAACTGCCTCAATGCCGTGTCTATCTAGACCCTCGATTCTGCCGCTATCCTCCAGCCATGCTTCGGCTAGCACTGTCCGTCGCGTTTCGTCGCCGACCACCACATTCCCGTGAAATGCCAATCATTTCTTTGTTCTCCATCACGGCAAGACCCTGATATATCGCCAAGTGCATTACACATGCTCATCTCATCAGTGACACTCTTTCCTCTCGCTATTCTCCGCTCCGCTCAGCCGCCGGTCTTTCTGAATTCTTCCACATCCCCAGTCGATAGGTCGATCAGGTACCGACTCGACACCCCTCCAGGATAATTTCCAGCAGTCCATCCGCATCCGGTAATCACACCATCGCTTCTCCAATATGGAACCAGTGGGGCTTAACACCTGCTGCATCCAACCGAGCGACCGGGATAGGGCTGTCTGTCGCACTCCGTCCAATCAAGCAAAGGATCGCCCAAGGCTCTATTTTGGGCAGTGATCGTATTACCTCTAGCCATGCTGCACTCTAGCACGCGTGCCATTACCCTGCCCTTGGGAATGAGCAATTACTGCCATCTGTTGGGACAAGTCTCACATAAACGCTCTTGGCACACTGTCAAAGGTACTTGATTCAGGCTCGGGAATGAAGCCGACGCTTTATTCTTGTGGCGTAGATCAGTGAACAGGTCGAGAGAAGTGACAGTACCTTCGGCAAATGACATGCTTCACGGCCCGCACACAACGTGTACAGCCTGCAAACTGCATGCGGCACAGAAACCTTGCCAGCGCACCTTCGCCCCTTGCTATTTCTCTCATCACAACGCCCGACTGCGCTTCCCCAGATGCAGCCCGCACGACAATACCCGTGTGCGACCTTCTTCGCTGGGTAATTGCGTCAACGCAGATCTGCCGTCCCACGTTTCCACTTCACGTTCACGCACCCGCTTCAAGCCGAATGCACCCGTTGCGGCGAGCATCTGTCGTTGTACCAATACTTGGTCGGCTTCCGTAGTCGTACCGAGGTGGGCAGCGCTATGCAGTTCGACGGTTTGGGATCGAACCGCAGGAGCATCGTCGTGGGTGGCTTGGTAGATGGGTGTTTGATCTGCGACGTAGATCATGTTCTGTCGTGCGCCTTGAACAAAAGCAACGTCGACGAGGCTTGCCACTGAGTCACCGTCAGTGACTCACTATCACAATGGCGATCAGGGTCTTTGGCGTTCGTCAGAGTCTATTCCCAACTGGCGGTTTCATCGGAGGCAGATCGCGCGAGAACTTAGATCACCCTTTTGATGCCTACGCGCGCACGAACGACAAGACTTCGGAGATTTTGCTTCGAACGGTTATTGTGCGACGGTAACATGTCACTATGCTGTCTGCAGTGCTACTACTACTACCCAGCATTGTAGGTATCCTCCGAATGGACGTGTCGATGATACACAGCAGATCGCCTGCAGGATCGCCCTCGTCATCGTGTTCGCTCTACGTACGCACTCCGCTCACAACATGGACGCTCCGGTGGAACGAGCATCGCGGGCGAGAAGACTACACGAACGCAACTCCCAAAGCGGCACCGAATGGCCGACCCGAAGACCTTGGACTCACTCAACGAACCGTTCAGGATAAGGCGGGACGCGGTACTCGGGAGATCACCGCGCAAGCGACCGCTCAACAGGCGTTACAGCGTTGTTGTCGTCATTGTCCACCTGAGGCTGACTGTTCAGTTAGCGTATGCGTAGTTCACTTCGCTCCGTATCGCTGCGTATACCCATCTTGACACCGTGCGACGGACGCTAGTCTACCCCCTTCGGAGTTGCGCGTCTCCAAGATGGCTGTGGCAATGCAACGACATGCTTCGGAGAGGATACTCATTTCACGTGTTAGAAGCGCGCCTGTGTCGCGTCGTAAGCTCCAACACGATGCCGAGTATATCAAGGTTATCTCTGTGTGACTTAAAATTAGGCCGGTTCAGCAGTGTAGGGATGATGGGCATCCCAGCACTGAGAGATGAAGGTATCCGCGCAATTCCCCATAGTGACGAATCCAAGGTAAAGACACTTCGGAACATAAGCTATCACCGTCAGTCGTAGACTTCTCGCACCCTGTCAGTGTATGATTACTACTCACTCCCCTATCAGACGGGAATGAAGACCAAATTTCGGACCTTACCCCGCTGTCCAGTGCGAAAAGCTAACATGGAGGACTACACGATATTAAGGGCTGATACTATGGAAGTTTGTAACAAAACATCATACTCCAATCTCATCGCGTAGCCGCTTCAGGTATCCAGTACCTACTACTAATAAGATAAGGACCGGATGGGAACCTTAGTACATGAGGTGAAGCGGATAGACCAAGCGTACACATCATTGTCGACCGAGAAGAACCTGCTCTTTAGATTAACTTACTTCAGTCAACAATAACAACGAGAGATAACTAAATTGCACTTGATATACGACAAAGGAAAACCTCGTTTTCGGGATTTGCACTACATGGTTCGGCGAGGGACAAGAGGTCATTTCAAGCAGTGCAGGATATCACTCTATTCGCTGGCAGTTAGCCTTTTTATCGTTCTGGCCTTCTGGACCTTCTTGTTAACATTCATTTCAGGTTTGCGAACACGGATAAAGTTCTTGTGTGCACTCTGTTAGGCGCCCATAACCACATCAAGCGAACGTTGCAAGAAAGTGCCTCTAAAGAATTGTAATATTAACTCCGATCCATATGCGTCTCCATCAAATTTCTTCAACAACATCCCGACATCCCACATCCTCCCCCCTCCTCTCCACCACCCTCTTCAATAGCCTATTCAACATCCTCAAGCAACAGGTCCATGGCCCGTGGCTCGGATCCGACACCAGCAATCAACAGATCTCGACAAATCGCCTTATGTGGTGACTGCGCCGCCTAACGGACAAAGCCTTCGGATCCGACACCAGCAATCAACAGCTTTCCATAGATTGCCTCATATGGACCGCGCCAACCAACGGACATAGCCTTCGGATCCGAAGTCAGTAATCGACGACTCTCGACAAACTACCTCATGTGGTGACCGCGCCACCTAACGGAGATATCCTTCGGATCCGAAACCTGGGTTCGAATGAACTATGCAGAAGGTGGGATGGTGGCCGCCCTTGATGTCTGCTCAAAGCTACGTTGCACGGCTTTCAAATTACTGGAGGAGGAAGAGGGGATTGTGACGCCTGTGTGGGATGGGGATAGTGATGTTGCATGTCGCGTTGTATTAGCAGGGTAAGTATGGTTATGATGTCGGCTTTTTCAAGCTAAATGATTTGGGGATCGAGATCTACGAGGTTCGTGGGTAGAGATGTCAAAGATTGTTAAACATGACGATAAAGGACGGAGACGGTGGAGAGCCTGCTATCTCGTGGATGTGATTCGTGTGAAAGCTATACTACTACAACCGCGTCTATTCTAGCTCGTTCTGAACTCAATATTTGAGTTGTGCAAGCTACGAAGAGTGAGCTTGTCGCTGATTTATTCATGATGTACTGCGCAGGCACCAACGAGGGCGACGGTGACGGGGTGAAACTGCTGGTAAGTCCACATTTATTGACTCTCACTTTACTATCCTGCAAGTGCAAGTATGAAAGGTGGCAATAACAAACGAGGCTGGTACGCTCGAAGCACTGATGTGTTAGGGGATGGCGGGTGTGGTATCGAGGGCTTGATTGTTCGTAAGTGAGAATTGTTGTTTTGTCTTTTCATCGCAATACGAGCAATTTTGAGGTTTCGAAGAACGAGGCTGGTGTTGTGCGCAGGGTGCAGAAGTAACGAGGGGGTTGGTGCACACAACCTTTTGAGCATCGCGAGTACGAGGTCAGTCAATTCTTCTTTGAACACTCCAAGCGATAAAGAGAGTAACAGCACGCGATGTCATGTGCGACCCGCATTAGCACAATGCGGGGTGCTGGCATGTTCCTGGCTGTTGATAGGTAGGCATCGGCGACCAGGCTGCGACAGGGCGGCTCGAGCAGTGCTCGGCCAAGGAAGGAAATCAAGAGGTTGGGATCTAGGCGATGAGTTGGCATTCGCGGTGTAGTTTGAAGTTGAAACTAATTGAGTAGTTTTGTGAGATTCCGTGACTACGATGCCGGGTTTGATGGGGGAGTGCCTGTCAGGGTGCAGGAAAAGCACCCCATGAGTGCGCAGAGACCGGCGCAGCGGTGAGGCTGGAGTATCACAAGTTCTTGCAAAAGAAAAAAGCACCATAGTTACCCTGCGTCGAGCACATCGTTTCGTGATTGGAGCGCATTCCGTCCTCTGTCTGGATGCGGATGGGCAATCTGAACGAGATGACCAGCGCAGGATCGCGCAAAACCCCAAATCTCCAGTGACTGGCTGAGAAGCCATCGAAGACAGGAAAATAGCCCGTCCCAAAGAACTGACAGAACTACTGTTCACCAATCTATTGCCTACCTTTGGCCAGAACACGCCTGGGCAGCCCGCATCTCCACAAGTCAAACGTCACACTTACCTAATCCCCGTACCCCTACGCATGCCCGTCCCTCTAAAACACGCACACCCAGCCCCCCCTTTCCCAACACAGCGCGTATCGCACACACGCATCATCCAGAAGCGAAATGACATGCAACGCCAATGCCCGTCCAAAACCTGCATTGGCAGTGGGATGAAAAATGCGCATTGAGTTGTTCTCGATCTCGTCGATGCCTGGCTAGCGGGTAAAACTAAGCGGGGATGCCAAATGTGCGACGGGCGGGAGAAAACAAGAACAGGGGTACGGGTCAAGGAAGCGTGCCGCCTGGCGGCGCAGACGTGCATCATACCCGTCTCTTTTTGGACGACTGGTCGCGACGGAAAAAGAAGCTACGTCATACGGGGCTGGGACAAGGCCACCTCGCGCAGGTTTGGGAACTGCGTCTTAAAGTTGGCACTGCCACATCTCTCTCTTTGTCCTGCATTACTTCTAACCTTTTGCCATCTACGCTGCATCTAATACCATCTACCACTTTACTAATTCCTACGGTATTTCGACGTTGGGACGTTGAAACTTTATTCGCTCGAGGCTCATCGCGCAATCGTCACCCGACGGGAACACGGATAATCGATCGTCAACGGTCGCTGATCATCTCATCACATCACCGAGATAGAACCGCAGAAGTCATGTCTGGCGTACAGGAAAAACAGCTCCATGAGTACGTTATTTCGGCATCTAATACGCCGCGACGCGCATCGTCGCGTTCGCGATGAGATGGGAATTGCGCGTAATCTGCATTACCAACCCTTGCGCAACGAACTAACACACCAACCACAGGCTCCTCTCCCGCTCCATGGTCGACATCTACGTCGGCCCCGAGAACACGCACTGGATCCTGCACGAGAAGCTGCTGTGCTACCACTCGCCCTTCTTCCGCAAGATCTTCTACTCCAAAGCCAACTCCGCGTCGCGCACGCAATCCTTCGGGCTCCCGGACGAAGAAGATGCGCCCTTCAAGACCTTTGTCGGCTGGCTCTACAGCTCCTCGCTGCCCGTCCCGCGCGAAGAAGCCGACCTAGGCGTCTGCTTCGACCTGTACCTGATGGCCGAGAAGTTCGAGATACCGGGCCTCGTCGCCGACGTCCTGCAGGTCGTCCGCGAATGGTACAAGTACAGCGATAGCTACCCCGGTCTGCGTCGCGTGCAGTACATCTACGCCAACACCGAGGAGGGCAGTCCCATGCGCCACATGCTTGTCCACGCTGTCGCGCGCATGATGGTTATCGAGAAGGGGATCCCTGCGCACTGGGACAAGGCGCTGCGTAAGAACGGCCAGCTTGCCGTCGACATCATCAAGGCGATCCAGGACTGGCGTCTTGAAGAGGAGGTTGTGCCTGATGCGCGCGAGGAGCCGGCTGAGGCTGAGGACCTCGTCGATGTGGAGCAGGAGACGCAGAAGTTGGATGAGGAGGCTGAGCAGGAGATCGATGATGATGTCAGGGCTGAGCGCGCGGAGGAGGCAGATGACTCTGAGGATACCGTTGTCGAGAGCCCGACTAATGAGAGCAAACGCCCGCAGCCTAAGTCGAAGCAGAGTGGCAAGGATGTTGGACAGGACTTGAAGAGCAAGGATAATGGTCTTGTCAAGGACTTTAAGAAGTTCAGCCTCAAGGAGATGCCGAATGAGATGACGAATGCCGACTACGGTACTCTTCGCGCGTAGGCTGGGCCGTCTTATCTTTCGCCACTTACCTTCACATTTGGATTCAATTTGCATGATTTCTTGCTCTGTAGGGGGGGAATATATATCCGGCGTTTGGGATATGGGGTTTTCGGGACATTTTTATCTTTCTCTTCTTTCTTGGTAACTTTCACTTCGAAAAAAGAGAGAATAATGTCTTAGTAGCCTTTAGGGATTGGGGGTTTTCTGTAGTTGGAAGTTTGCAATTGTAACATCATTACCATCATCATCTTCGAATGTGTCCCTATTGCACACCAAGTCAACTCTTGACACAAGAAATTCATATTAAACTAGAGCTACGGTAAAGTTTACACATGGAAAATATAACGGGAACTGTTCAACCGTCACCCCATAACAGTCTCTCCCCTACCCATCCCCCTAACAAACAACGCCCTCGGCGCATTTCCATTCGCACAAGTAGTTACCGCATTCACGCAAATACCGCCACCACCTCTGCAGCACGTATTTACAACACACAGCTGATTGGTCGCACAGTCTTCATTGACCTTGCATTGGGGACTGTTGCAGGAGGTAGATCCCGGCACACACAGACCGCCACCTCCAGCGACGGAACCGCAGATGCATCCCGAACCGCAGTAGACATACTTGGTGCAGGAAGAGGTGGCACAACTTGGGTTCGTGCACAGCCCACGAGCGCAACCGCCACTTGCGCAGACATTACCACACGCGCCGCAGTTGTTGGGATCGGTTTGGAAGTCTGGTCCTGCTGTAGTGGTGGCCGTTGCAACAACCGTCATAGTCGGGGTCAAAGTTTCCATTCCAGCGATTTTCTGGGTCGCTGTGGTGGTCACAGTGACGACGATTTCGGTGAAGACAGTAGAGGTCGAGATGCTAGTTTCTGTGGCGGTGCTGCTGACGACTACAGTGATAGTAGGGGTTGCGAGGGAGAGGCATTCGCAGGCTTTGGTGACTTGCGCGCATTCGTATTGCTGGAGGTTCTCTGGGGCGGATGGGCAGAGTGTTGGGGCTGGGAGGATGGGTTCGGGTGTGGATGATGGTTCGATGGAAGAAGACTCTGTGGTGCTGGTGAGTGCCGAGGAAGATAGCTCTGCGGTGCTGGCAGGTGCGACGGATGATGGCTCCATGGTGCTGGAAGATGCTGTCGAAGTGAACTCCACTGAGCTGGGAATGATTGTGGAGGATGATTCCATAGTGATTGGAGTGGTTGCGACGGATGACTCCACGATGCTTGAGAGAGTCGAGTAAGCCGGCTCCATCATGCTCGAGTACGCGTACGACGCCTGCGATGCAGTCGAGGAAGCCAGATGCGATGCTTGCACTGTACTCAGCGAATGCGACGATGGAACTTCTACCGCACTGGAGGGCTTCACAACCGGGTAGCTCGCTGTGCTCGAGCATTTCGTAGACGTGGACGAAGGAGTCACAGTAGTCGAAGGCTTCCTGCTTTTAGTGCATGATGTGCTGGTGGAACTGAGCGTCGGCACATAATCGCGTTTGATGGGTGCTTCGGCTGTCACCGTTACTATCGTCGCTGTCGCTGGGCATAGCTGTACTTCGGTAGTCCTAGGGATGTTAGAGTGTGTAAAGTGCGGCATCCGTACGAAGTGACTTACGTGGTGATGGTTACCGAGACTGCATCGGCTGTCGAGGTTGTAGTGCCGGTGACTGTAGTCTCGTCGGTGTTCGTGAGAGATTCTGTGAGTGTAATTGTCTCAAGGATGTCTGCAGTTGAAATGACAGTTGACGTGCTTATCGCGCTCGAAGTGACGGTGATGGTAGGGATGGCCAGGAGCGACGAACAGAATCCCGCAGCTGTCGGCACCGCTCGTAGCTCATCGACAAGAGGCGAAATGAGTTGACACTCTGAGCTTTTCGCGTCAGTGAGTCCAGGAATCTCTTCTTGGGCTGAGCTGGCAACTGCCAAAGAGAGAAGGAGGGAGGTGATGGATGTGCGCATCTTGATGAAGTTTTCCGATTCTGGGCCGACTGTGGATGTTTGTTCCTGCCACTGGAGAGGAAGATGAGTTGAGTGGATTTTAAAGTAGACGGCCACGGCAGCATGTATAAAACTTCCAAAGACTTTGCATGCGGAGCCATTCTCGTGGCGCTCGACATGGCTGAGCTGAAGCAGGGCCAGACGAGGTCATTCGGGCATTCCGACGGCGAATTTGCTCGCATTGCTACCACTTGCAAGTTCTCAACGACCACGGAAGCGAAATGGCTTCCAAGCTAAATCCACGAAGGTGTAAGCTCCTTGCTGGAATGCCAAGTTCTGGACAGAAACTTGACTCGAATAGGTCTCTTCACAGTGAAGAGGCGGTAATACTAGATCAAATAACCCAGAACGATCTAGCACATCTACAAGAGACACGCAGGGACTTCGTGGCGTATCGAATGGACATTGCGTAGCGATGGAATTGGTTGGTGTGAGGCTTGAGGTTCACCTGGCTAGTGCAGATCTGGGGAAAGCCTCGTCTAGGCCGCCATAGATCTCGTCCCCCTGTCTGTGCTTGACTGCGGACAACGCGATAGTTGACGCCGCATCTTACGATAATCAGATCGTGCACTCATCAATGACTCCGTGCGTAATAGCAAGATATGTTCAAGGAGAATGGATTTGAAGAATACGATAACAGAGTTGTCAGATCGTTGAAGAAGGGGTATCTTTGATTGCAGGTGGCAAATATTGAAAGTATTCGAAAAGTGCCCGTACAGACTATTGAGCAGTACGGCGCTCGTCGGGCATATTCTTCCGTTCTTTCGCCGTGACCTTCTTGCGACGGCGTTCGATGACCTTTTCGCGCTGCTTCGATTTCATGTTCTGGAAGCGATCGACCAATGCGATCTTCTTTTGCTCGGCTGCGATATATTGTCAGTACGTGCTTGCTGGAATGGAGGGTATGCAACAACTTACACTTCTTCAGGAAGAATGGCTGCTTGCCCTCCTTGACAAGCTCCTTCTCCTTCTTCTTGTGCTCCCGTGTCACCTCCTGTAGCTTGTCCTTGTTCTCGCGGGCCTTTTGTTGCGACTCCATAGAGAGTAGCTTCTTCTTCAGCTGCTCCTGCTCGACCGGGTTCTTCGTCTTCTTTATAGTCTGGCGCAGTTCGGAAATCTCAGACTTTCGGTAGTCGTTGAGGAAATCGTAACGCTTTTTGACCACAAACTCATCCGGCTGGGGTCCTGAGGCATTGTCGAACCGGGGGTCACGGAAGACTGGCTTCTTCACATCGACTACATTCCGCTTACGTGACACCGCACGCTTGCTCGACTGGACAGCGGGTGCGTGTTTGCTCGAGCGCGCTTTTGGAGCTGCGTCGGAGTCGGAGTCTCCATCCTCGTCGGCTTCCTGAGTGTCTCGTTTGCTCTCACTTTTGCTCTTGCTCTTCTTGTCCGTCTTGGCTTTCTTGCTGGGCTGTGCACCGTTCGCAAGCTTTTCAGCCTTGATCTGCCGTAACCGCTCCCTCAACGCTTCCAGCTTGTCCTCTTGCGATTTAGATGTGTCGTCGCCTCGTTTTCGCTTTCGGTCTGCGGGTTGTTGTTTTGAAATGGCGTCTTGTGCTTTGGCTAGTGCTCCAAAAGAGACTTTGCTCATTTGCGCTTTTACTTGGTCATCGTCGGAGGCGTCTGACTTGGTGATGTTAGCGGCATGCGCTGGCAGAGTAGAAGTCTTGGAGGCTTACCATATCCTCGTCTCCTGATTCTCCATCCTCCTCGCCATCTGAACTAATCACGTTACCGCCCTCATCTGCCTCGATTACAGACGCAGAAGAGGATCGGTCGGTGACCTCGTAGTAGCTCTCGGCGTCTGAGCTGTCTTCGGCTGCGCGCAGAGTGCGATCCAACTTGCTTGCGAGCACCATCGTAAAGCCTAGATTTGAGGATGTCGCCGTGAAAGCGCTTGTTGAGGGTGTATTGGTATCGGGTTCCTGTCGCGTTCTTCTTCGCCGCGGTCTACCAACATTTTTGTGGACCCCACCTGCCGGGGGTTTGATTCGCCGACAGGGCCGACAGACAGGCAACTGCGCCCAAATTTCGAGTGCGCCTTCCACCGTTGGGCTTCATGCTGCGTGCTCTCCGTCTTCACCTCACCAGGCTTTTCACCGCTCACCTCTCCCGTCCCGCCGAGCGTCTGTCGCTATCGCACGTGCTCCATGGCCGCAGTCGCATCAGCTCGGTACAGCATCCCCCACTGCGCTCCAGTCGCAACTTCCTCCACTAACACCGACAACTTCAAGACCAAGACAGGTCGAGACAGCACTCCTCACGGGCGCCCGCTCTTTGCCTCCGCAAGCGCCAGCATGAACGAGTCATGGAATCCGAATGCGATGCCCTTCCGCCCGGGCGGCTTTGACCGTCGCGAGCAGAGCTTTGGCGCCTTCGAGAACCAGCTTCCACCACCACCCCCTCCTCAGTTCCAGGGACCACCACCAGGACCATACGGGCCGCCGAATGGCTTCTTCAACCAGAACTTTGCGCCGCTTCCGCCGCCGCCCCAGCAGCCCCCGCACATGTTCAGCAACCAGCACCATGACTTCGCAATTCACCAGCAAGCCATGGCATACCACCACTGGATGGTGCAGAACGGCCACCCGCATCACCCACCGCCGCCGCCTCCTTTCCCGCTAGGTCCAGAGGCCTTTGCGGGGCGCCCACCTCCACACATGCCGCCTCATGGCCAGCCGCCGTTTGGTGGGCCGCCATTTGGCCAGCAACCATACGGACATCAGGCGCATCACGGTGGGCCCCCGCCTATGCCTCACCAGCAAAACCAGATGTACCCGAACCGCCCGCCCTACCATATGATGCAACAGCAGGCCAATTTCCCGCATGGAGCGAGGAACGAGGACATACAGTATGCTTTCGATGCCTTGTTGAAGGGTCTAAAGTCAAAGAGCCGCACCGCTAATACTCAGAACAGGGCACCAACTCCTCCAGGCAAGAAGTCAAAGTCTGGGCTTACTGCCAACGGGCAAGCTAAGCAGAAAGAGTATGGTACCCTCCACCGCATTGCTTCGTTTGAAGCCAAGTGCTCTCGAATTAACAAACCTCACAGTACTCCCAAAGCACCCAAGGCACCCAAAGCGGCCGGCGAAAAGAAGGGACGCTATGGTGATGAAAAGATCATGCTCCCTGCGCCGCAGCCTACGCAAGAGTATCTGGACCAGGCCGCTGCGGAGCCTACCACCAACGAGACACCGGGCCAAATGCTGGTAATTTTGGATCTCAACGGCACGGTGCTCTTCCGCCCCAATAAAAACGCCAAGACTATGATCGAGCGCCCATACCTGAAGCCTTTCCTGCGCTACCTCTTTGAGAACTTCAAGGTCATGGTGTGGTCGAGCGCGAGGCCAGACAACGTCAAGTCTCTAGTCAGCCAAGCATTGGACAACGATCTACGGTCGAAGCTCGTTGCTCAATGGGCCCGCGACAGTTTTGGACTCTCGCCGACAAACTATCAGCAGAACGTACAGGTATACAAGAACCTGAAGCTTGTGTGGAGTCGAAGTCAGATCCAGTCTTTCCATCCAGATTATGAGGCCGGCAGTCGCTTCGGCCAGCACAACACAGTGCTGATTGACGACTCTTCGCTTAAGGCGAGTGCGCAGCCGCACAACCTCCTAGAGATCCCCGAGTTCTGCGCTACGCCAGAGCAAATGCAAGGGGATGTGCTCCGAGAGGTAGCAGGTTACTTGGAGGCATTGAGAAGGCAAGCAGATGTATCGCAATTCATCAAGAAGGTTCCGTTCACTGCCGGCGGAGGCTGGACGTTCGACTGGCCTGACGCGGATGCTGGCGGTGGCGAGATGACCAGCAAGGTGTCTGCGGGTAATGCTCCTACTACGAGTAAGAAGAAGAACAAGAAGAAGCAGGCCAACGCCGCAGCAGCTGCAGCAAGTAGAACTAACACTCCTTTGTCACAGACAATTGATACCCTCGCAGCCGTGTCGCTAGCCGCACCTGCGCAACAGCAACATCAGCAACAGCAGCAGCAGCAAGCGCAGTTGATGCAACAACAACAGCAAATGCAGCCCCAACAGCAGCAGGCGTAAAAGCAATTTCATTTCGACAGATGGAGAGGGAAGGAAGTACACATGTACAACTTTTTACGCGAAGGCGCGGTTTGCCGACTGGGTGCAGGTGATTGCATAGGTAGCTTGGATTTAGCGGATGTCTTCTCTATGTACTAAAAGTATGCGATATGACGGCCGATCATAATGTACAGCTTCGAGCTGGAAACTTCTATACCAACATGACTAAATGTATTCACATTGTCCTTTCGCGTCGGGTAGTGACTTCCCTACCATCTCACACCAGCAAAAAGACAGAACAACTTGCCAAATTCTCGCGACTCTTGCTACTAGACTTTGAATACTCTTTTGGACATAGAATTCTCGCAAAAAGGCAAAAAGAACAGCTGTGAATGGTCACTACGAGGGTCGAACTCGCGACCTTGGCGTTATTAGCACCACGCTCTAACCAACTGAGCTAAGCGACCAGTTTTTGTTGTTGTTCGATGAAGAAATAGCAAACAAGATATCTAATAATCACAGCATATTTCCGGGAAAAGGCGAGCTCATGTTGAGCACTCACTCCTCCTCGGACTGGTGAGCGAGATATCATGGTAAGGGTCCTTCCTTCCAATGTGGATTGAAGCCAGAGGTGCGGGGCAAGGCGGGGCACTCGTCCTGGATATGGCAGAGGGAAGTCACCACCCGACGCGAGGGGAGATCTGAGCATGACTTGTCCAGGGATTAATGGGGACAGGCTAGGAGGCTACGTTGCCTTGGGATATGGTATAATTTTGGGGGTTGGATTTATCTATGCTGCACGCCTGTTTGGGGTTTTATTGTACGGGTGATATTACAAACAAGGCAGAAGTCTACATTACCTTGGATAGGTGCAAAGCTCTGGTTCTCACACTGATGTAGGCTACACGCCTGCGTACTGATTTACTTGTGCGAGGTAGAGTGACACATGCGCGAAGCAACAACATGAACGGCTACTAGTGACTCCCGACTGCATTTCAGACAATACTGTCATAGTAGCTCCCTGTGTGCTCTTCGAGACAATTCGCGGTTGCCTGCATACGTTCATTGTTCATGTATACCGTACTATCATCCCGACATGATATGATGCCTCCTAGGCCGTTCCTACACCTTAGGTACCGCATCCCCCACACTCCCCATATCCATACTCAGCGCATCTCTACACGCGCCACCCTCACATACCATGACACCCTCACTGTCTTTATCCATACTCTTGACAAGCGCGTTCCGCTGACTCAACCACTCACCCATCCCCTTTCCCACTCTACTAACGGTACCAAGACCAGCCGGCCGCTCCCGATACCTCTGCAACCATTCATCCACCCTTTGACCTTCGCCCGTAATAACGCTATGTCTGATGCCGAGCTTGCCAACAACGACCGCATCCATCATACTCGGGAAGAGGAATGGGTGTTGCATAATCTCCGCTTCGAAAGCAGACGCCGTATCCCGTGCTTTCTTAGTATACTCCTCGTCCTCTAGCAGCGCACCCAGACGGTCCAGGTTCTGTGCTGAAACGCCATTCGTGCCTGGTTCAGCGTTATCCATGCCGTCTTTCAGCCGCATGATGAGGTCCTGTTGGTTTTCGGGCGTGGAGAAGAATCCGAGATGTTGTTTGTCCCAGAACAGCTTTAGCTGTGTTTGTTGGAGGTCGTCGGCCCATTGGAGGTAGCTGTCGTTGAAGGTGGCTTCGTAGAGGGAGATTAGGCCGGAGATCAGGTAGGCGTAGTCGTCGGCGAAACCGGGGGCGTCGCCGCGGCCTTCGCGGTAGACGCGGATGAGGGTTTTGGTGGAGGGGTCGTAGAGCTCTTTTTGCAGGAAGGCGGCTGCTTTTTCGGCGGCGGCTAGGTACTGTTTTGAGCGTGTGGGATCTTGTGATGAGAGGGCGGCGGATGTTCGTGCGAGGGCACCGATGGCGAGACCGTTCCAGGATACTACGATCTTGTCATCTAGACCTGGCCGTGGGCGCTCCTTGTTGCGGTGCTCGAGTAGCTTTTGCCGGCCTTCTGTCAGTATCTTGCTGACCTCATCCTCTGACAGACCAAACTGTTTTGACAAATCTGCTGGTGTCGCGGTGATGGCTAGTACGTTCTGGTTGATGAGCTCGTCATGCGCATCGTGTTCGGGCTCGACATTGCCCTCATCCTTGACATTGTAGTATCTCGCAAGAATCTCTGCGTCTCGGTCGCCTAGTATATCCTGGAACTCCTTCAGCGTCCATACGTAGAAGGCACCCTCTCGCTTCTCCTTGTCGTTTGGCCGATATAACGAGTCAGCATCCTCTGACGAGAAGAAGCCTCCACTCTCAGCGTGCATCGGCGGGCTGGTAAGATATGTCGCGATGTCGTGGACCGCGGACAGATGTTCAGGACTCTTGGTCATGAGATATGCGTCCAGGTATACGGGTAGGAGTTGCGTCTGATCGTACAACATCTTCTCGAAATGCGGTAGGCTCCAATCCTTCGTGACAGAGTATCGCGCAAAGCCGTTTCCGATTTGATCGTGTATGCCCCCTTTGTTCATCGCGTCTAGTGTCGCCAGTACCATGTCTTTCGCCTGTGTGCAGTCCTTTGCTCCGAGCACTTCTCTGACCGCATTCGGATATTCGGATAGCTTAAGGAGGAATTGGAGGTTCGAAGGTGTTGGGAACTTGGGTGCGCTGCCAAAGCCTGCGTGCTTCGCATCGTATCGCTTCTTGAAATGCTGTCATGGATTAGTAAACGGTCTTTAACAAAGTCCCCCATACGCACCTCATATGCTTCATCCAGAAGATCTAGGTCAAGACCTTCATGAGCTGCGCCATCTTTCCTGCTGATGTTTCCGTCCTCAGCAAAGTCTCGCAATTGCGCTGTAATTTCCTTCGCCGATTCCAGACACCTCTGTCGCTGATCCCTCCACACATCGCGAATCTTCTTGAGTATGCCAACAAAGCCAATGTGCTCTCCCATCGCCATCGTGGACCCTGGACCGGGCCAATACGTCCCGCCGAATATCGGTTCCAGATCTGGTGTGATGAAGGCGTTCAGCGGCCACCCTCCTGAGCCTGTTGTTGCCTGAACATAGTTCATGTATATGCGATCAACATCCGGACGCTCTTCGCGATCGATCTTTATGGGTATGAAGTTCTCGTTCAACAGCTTCGCGACCTCTTCGTTCTCGAACGACTCGCGCTCCATGACGTGACACCAATGACATGCAGCATAGCCTATGCTGATGAATATCAGCCTGTTCGACTTCTTCGCCAGCTCAATTGCCTCTGGTCCCCACATCTGCCATGCGACCGGGTTGTTCATGTGGCCTCGAACATAGGGGCTTCGGCTCTCATTGAGGCGGTTCTTGAGCTTCAAGTCGTCGCCTGCGGTGGCGGACCCGGCGGAAGAACTATGCGCGTCCATTCTCAGGATAGATGTACGGAAGTCGCGCTGTTGCGCTCGCGATGTGGATGGTGGGGTCGCAGTAGCTGGAGCTGGTATACGGCGGGGTGGCCCGGTCGCGATGGGGGTGCGGGCAGATCGACAGGAGCCTCGAAAATTGAATCTCACGGGAGGCATACAGCAAAAAAAGAGTTATAGTGAAATCTGGTGGCGCGCGGCTCCGAGGCTACTGGACGTTATCAATCATGCGAAGTAGCTCCGCGCCCCTGCCGAATTGCCCCGCATCCCGCCAACGACGTAATCTCTAGAACCCTGAGTGGCTGGGGATCAGCGCGGAGATTCGGTTCTCTGCAATCTGCATCCCTTCTGACCTGCATCGATTTCGCAGAGTGGTACACGGGTTCATCGCGCCAACGTAAACTACAGTGTCATGACGTGCGTTGTACGCCATTTCTAGAAGCTTCCATCTGCTCGGCTTTGGTAGCGAAGCTCTTTGCGGAAAGCTTATCAACAACGCGCGATAGACAAAGACTATCTGTCATAGACAACTTCGTAGCCTGATATGGCCACATCTGGAGAGATAACAAGGGGACAGCAACGTCGGCTCACGCATGTTATGTCTGTTCTGGGACGCGATGTCGCACAGGATTGTGACTTGATTGCAAAGAACAAAGAGAGAAAGGGTTAAGATGATGTCTTTGGGGTTCGCCCGTGGTACAAATGCTGAATCTGCGCCTGAAGCAAGTAGGCTGTTGTGTTCAAGAAGATCTTATCACGACCGAGGTGGGTCGATCCTTCCTGCGTAACGAACTCGAGAGTGGTTTGTAATGCCCAGCTGTGAAATTACCTGGTGAGAAGTAGTTGCGATCCGTAACGCGGTCTAAGATGCCGCATCTGCCTTGGTACTGGTTAAAAACGTGAGTAGTCTGTGTGACAAGGGGGCAGTCGAGTACGAAAGGTATATCGGAATTGACTGGAGCCTCCATCGATCGCCTAACTTGGTTTGAGATGGACGAAGGTGCAACGGACGCAAGCGTCTCGACTTCGGTGCTGCAAATTCTTACTGAGACGCTGTTGACAGTTATGCCATCCGAAAGCAGAAGTGACTCTTAGTACTGCCAAGGAATGACCTCCATCACTACCATGCACAGCCATCAGCTTGTGACCGCCTGAGCAATGGCGAGCAGCATCCGACTGCCATCAATGGCATCGCCTCTGTTACAAATGCCCTCGTCTTCTCGCGATGATAGTGATAGTGGCTTCCCAGGTGCGCTCGGGTTGTCTCTCACCTCGTGGTAGTCGCTCCTGCCTCACCGTAGCTACTCTCGCCTAATCCGGTACTGATAAACAATCAACAGCTTCCCTCCTCCCTCCCATCCACCACGATTTGACTCAACCACCCCACACTCCTTCATCTGTCGCTCCCTCGATTTCCTCCTTGCGCAGCTTGTCTGACAGGATACACTCTCTTTACATTTCGTGCAACTACACTCACTTCTTTATTCTAGTCGCGCCAGTCGCACTTCAGCACCTCACAGCTCCCAGGGAGCTAGCAACTAGGTAGGCACAGTACTCTTCGTCCTGGACTATGTCTAACATGACAAGCAGTCTTTCTATCCTCTCCTTACGGTGATCTGGTCTCGACACTACTCAAGACTACTACGTACCCGGGCGCTTTCAGTCACTCCAAGATGCATCACTTCATTCTTGTCGCTTCAGCTCTGGCCGCTAGTATCCTCGCTCATCCGCACATACATGCAAGGCAGCCAGGAGTCGTCTATGAGACCAAGATGATCATACAAACGGTCGTTGTCACGGTTACTCGAGGCTACACCCCGCCGACATCCACCTCTTTGGCGCTATCCGCTACCGCTAGCCCCGAGCCCACTCCAACCCCAGAGCCGATGCCCCAGCCTGCCCCTCAGCCCGAGCCCTCGACTTCCAAGGTTCCTGATACCCCCGTTATGTCCCAAGCACCTATGCCCAGCGACAGTCCTGCGCCCAAGCCTGCCGATCCAGTTCAAAAGCATCCATCGGGCGAAGACCAGGCCTACCTCTCTTCTGGACCCGACTATGAAGCTGCTATACTGTTCCATCACAACGCCGTTCGTGCGAATCACGATGCAGCTCCACTGAGCTGGGATTCCGCCTGCGAGGCAAATGCGCGTATTGCTGCTAGCAGGTGCGACTTCGAGCACTTCACCCCACAGGGCGCCGGCCAAGGTCAAAACTTATTTGTTGTCTCTGGCGACGCATTCAACGTTACTGCGGGCATATCGGAGACCTGGTACCATGGCGAGCTTCCCCATATGACACCTTGGTTTGGCAAGAGTGACCTACCTCATGAGGTCTTCGAGAAAGTCGGTCATCTTACACAGATGGTGTGGAAGGACACCACCAAAGTCGGATGCGTCTCTCTTGACTGTGGCGGGGCCATGACTGTCAACGGCATAGGTTCGGCCATGAACAAGTACACAGTCTGCAATTACGCTCCGTCGGGTAACTACAAAGGCCGGTATGCAGCGCAAGTCGCCCCTCCTATCCCATCTGCCAACTTTATCGGCTGGGCAGACTAGTCGTCACTTCAGCTGATACGTCCTGTCTTTTCGATCTTCCAGATGATATGGGCTATCAGCGCTTATGGCTATACGGATATCGCTCGGCAGATCATGAGCATGGGACGCATGAGGCAGGCCTTCCCTCGCTGTTTCCTTTCTGGCATGGTTACTAGTCTTCACCTAGCGTTCACTACTTCCATCAGCCAAGTGCCAAGTACCTCAGCGAATGCATATCGCCGTACATTACGATGTGCGACCAGTCTCAAAGTGATTCCAGACGCAGCTTATATCGACATAATGTCCATGTCCGTGCCTCAAAGTGCTCGTGATGCGTGGAGCTGAAGGTTGCTTGCTCGTGACATACTTATATTTGTCCGTCGCTTCAGCTTCACACAAAATCGGTGCAAAGATCTCGCAGTAGTGATAGAAGTGGTAGCGGCGAAGTTGCGAGAGAGCGGACCCTTTCGACAAGCGCTGATGACGTCGTGGGCGAGCCTCGGCCGCTAGCGACGCGCCTTCTGTCCACGACGCGTCGCGCTTTCCCCACCTCCTTCGTTCACTACATGATACCAGCCATCGCCAACAGCGCTGGCGGAAGTTATTCTATTGTTTCTATCTCTAACGTACAGATTCGTGCTATCGTTGGAAGATGGTGATGTCCGCGCCTGCTGCCAGCGCGTAGAGTCTAGCTACAGCTTCTAGCCGATCTTTCTCTTCGCGATGCGAAATTGGCACGGGGTAACGTCTACACTTCTCGACGCTGATTAAAGAGCACATCGGAGCAAGATGCAAGAGATGTCTGTAGCTCACCGCTGGAATTCCGAGGTGCGGTGATGGCCAGGCCAAAAGCTTTCGATAGAGGGTGCTCGAGACCTTCTCTAGAGCGACTTTCATCAACTGTCAGGACTTGGCGCTTTCACTGGAGCAGGAAGTGAATGCGTTCAGCGCCAGGTCCATGCGCGCTCGTTTCTCGGGTAAAGCAGCGGACCTGCGCATATCTAACTACTGTTTCGAACTACCTTGACTTCTCTACCGCCAGAGCACTGATCTTATCTCTACTCACATACTAGGGCTACCTTCAACCATACATTTCCTTGCGACCCGCACCACCGTTACGTGCATCAACACCCTACCATGACAGCGCCTAGCATTACTGATCATACCAAGGTCTTGCCGACTGAGCTGAGACACATGATCTGCGAACTTGTGAGCAGCTTTAAACGCTTCCTGTCTTTATGCGATGTGACGTGCAATTGCTAACGGAATTATAGCTTCCGCACGATGATCAAAAACATGCCCGCCTGGTCGACAAAGCATGGAGCTCTGTAGCTGGCACAGTACTTTGGAACACCTTCACGACCAATCTCGATGAAGACAGCACAATCGATGCGCTACTTCGTTCAGATGATATTTTGGACATGATCAAGGAGCTGGATATTGATGGATGCAACTACGGGGAAGGACATTTCCCCACCACTACGGAAATCTCAAGTCGTTTTGTACAGCTTCTGTGCGCGCTACCGCGAAACAGCCTTCGAGCGTTTACGACCACGCTAGACTTTGACGAACGTACGGTTGGTCTTATACTCAAGACTCAATCTCAGCTGTCGAAACTTTCGTTTCCCTCAACGACCCTGCACGACAAGCTACTCACAGGAAATCTAGATAAGCTGGAAGATTTGACACTTCTACCACAAGAAGCAGATCGCCATGCCGATGCCAAATGTTTGGCTTTCACTCCCGTTCTCCGAAGACTCGCAATCAAACCCAAGGCTCAAGATGCACACGACGGAGGACCCTACACCTGGAGTATGCCAAAACTGGAAGTGCTCTTGGATCTACGCAATATCGAGATTCACTCTGCGTTCATCGAAGAGCACGAAGATTGCTTCGGCGGTATGACCAACCTGAGTAGCCTACAAAATCTGCTTCTGAGTAACTGTTCGGATATGCCGCGCACCGTACAGTGCCTCGCCGATGAGTTTCTCAAATGCGATAAGCCCACCCTCAACTCAGTCATCTTCCGGCAATTGAACGGTCTGGAAGGAGAGAAGCCATTTAACACCGAAATCGAATACTTTCTTGAAGCCGTTCCGACACTCGAGACTCTCTGCATCACCACAATCAAGGCCATGCGCCCATCTATTGGTAGCATCTGTCGCCATGGAGAATCTCTGCGCTACCTGCACATTGATCACTTCCCTAATCTTTACGAGTACAGAGGTCTCTATACGGGAAATGTCGAACGATATACGCCTCAAGAGCTTGAAAGGCTCGTGGCAAGTTGTCCGCACATTGAAGCGCTCAGTCTTAATCTTGTTGATTGGGACCTTGGAGACTATACTGCATATGACACTTTCAATGTGCACGATACCGGACGAGGTTTACAGGAGGATGTGAAAGTTTCCGATCTCTTAGTAGGTGTTTTGCGATGACGCCAACACTGGTCGTGAATGTCACACTAACTTCATCATAGCTACCTCTCACCCAACTACGCAACCTCCGCAATCTCCGTATTACCTATCCTTTGTTTCAAGCACAAAATGAGGAGCAGGAGGAGACATATGACTACATCATCCACAGACATCAACTCCGCTATCAACAAGTAGCCAATGTCATCATGGAGTTTTTTGCGGACCACAAATCGTTCATCGAGATTCTTGCCTTTGGTCCGGGCTACTGGCCAGAAGATACATACTCTTCAGCGGGCTTCATGGACATGAATGGGCATTCATTTCCCGATTTCTCCTACCGTCGCGGAATACTGACAGTAGCAAAGCGCGGAGGAAAGCAGGTTTCGCGCGCTCTTGCTGTTCCCATGCTAGGACAAGGGCAACATGAGGACATGCTTTTCTGGAAGTAAGCGGCTGGAGACAAAGTGGCCGGGGGATATTCGCGGTGTGTTATGGTGGCAGAGCCATGAGATGGAAGAAAATGCATCCTTTGGCCTAGTATGGTCGATACATTTCAGGAAACCCGAGTTTCTTTGTCGCGCACCTAGTGTTCGGGAGAGTTCTGGGCGTATCCTGTCTCCTTTTAGAGTGTAGCAGATAACGCATGTTACTATACAGCTAGGAGGATAGTACCAAAACGTTTCAATACCACAATTTCCATGTCCATTCCTCAAATCCTGCGAAATGCGCGAAATATCGTGATGAGTATTGGGCGAACAGCTCGCGATGACATCACGCGTCGTGCTTTTCCAAATATGGATAGCGTGGCGCACGGGTGCTTGCTGAAGTCAATCTCCGAGCCCCCGAGACGCCTTTTCGTCCACCATCATCTCGCACCATACAGTCGCCTTGCCGCCAGCTCTCCTCAGTTCTCGCAAATCTGTAGATACTTCTTGTCTTAGTCATATGGCGTCCCCAGGTTTACCATCGTAGCGTGATTTTTCTGTCTCGCGACGCGTCCCGTTTAGCCTTCGGTACCCGCTAACCTGACGTACCTCGAACGCTACCAGGAGATGGGCAGTGGTGCTTCCAACAGTTATTCGTGAGGCTCATTGAGGAATATTATGACCAGATATTGGTCGCTTGATGCAGTGCTGGCAAGTACTTCCATCATGATGTCTTTCGGACGCGCTTTACCTTGGGCCCGGCTGGAACTGCATGAAGCAGTGACTGCAACCTACAACTGATTATCCATGTCGTCAGTGAATGGGAACTTTCTCGTGTTGCTCACGCTGCGGCCTTTTGTGGCTGACTTCAATTTCACTCATTCTACGCTCCTGCCGGTGCAGGGACCAACGCGCGCATCTATCGAATAAGAACCTCACCTGCTCCGGCTCTACTACTCATCGACTGATCAACTGACCACACGACTTTACCCTGGACTGCACCATAACCAGCGAATTCATCAACCAAAATGCCGCAAGCATCAGGCGAACTCGACATGGCCCTAGTACCTAGTGTGCAAGGTTACATTGGAAAGCTACCACAGGAGCTGCGGCTTCATGTGTGCGAGCTGGTAAACAATCAACAAGATCTAATACTGTTATAGTGCTAATGCAGACGCAGTTGCCAGGCCGAGCGCTCAAGAACCTTGGACTGGCCAACAAACGATGGCGAAAGTCTAGTTCAAATGTGCTCTGGAAGACTTTCAGCTCCCATCTCCTTGAACTAGGTCGCGATTTCGACGCGCTACTCTTATCCCCACCTAATGGATTCCTCGATAACGTCAAGAATCTTAAGATTACCCTGTCTCCCGAGGTTTCCGAGAAGGTGCTGCAGCTGATCACCGTCCTTGCCCAAAACACATTACGCATCGTGGAGCTACCGACTGTGGACCCCAGGACCTTGGGCCTTTTGATTCGCTCTCAACATATGATTGAAGAGCTTGCGTATCAGCAGCCTGCAAAGCAGCATGGCTGTAGCTGTCCGGACTCTCGTTTCCTTGTAGGCAACTTGCAAAAGCTTCGGAAATTGACAATTACACCCGCCGACGACGACGACTTTAGTGCATGGCTTCTCAACATACCGGCTTTGGAGACCCTTAATATTGCATGCTACAACAGTGGTTCCATTCGATCCAATCCCGAATTACGACAGCTGGCTTCTCTTAAAAGGTGGAAATGTCCTAGTACTTTCATACCTCTGAGGCTTCGACACCTTCGCCTGTCGTACATCAACCTATTCGATGGCCCTTACCATCTGGGGAAGATCACTGATCTCCAGTCTCTCGCAGATCTTGAGATAAGATACTGTATCAATGTCTCGTCCTTTTTAGAGCATTTGAGCATTGAATACTCCGCACTGGACAGCTTCGCTTTGAAGTCGCTGTGTCTGATACAATCCTTCGAAGAACCAAACTTAGTCAAGTCCTTAGATCAGTTTATCGGGTGCTTTTCAGGCCTGGAGAGGCTGTTTGTCGCGACTCGAAACCCCCAGCATGTCAATGTGGAGAAGATATGTCAACACGGACAAACTCTACGACTTCTCCACTTGGATCCGTTGTATCGTCCACATAGCCTTCCGCTACCCGAAGCCAGGAACCATTGCTACACGGCTAGCGAGCTCGAGACACTTCTGGTCGGATGTCCAAGGATAGAGGAGCTCGGTATTCATGTCGCTGCTATCGACATCAGGTCTATGACCAGTGGCGTACCATTCCTGTTTCCTCGGAACGAAGACCTTGCAAAGGCATTGGACGTGATAGCCCGATCTCCTCTGCTTCGCAGCTTACGCTTTACCCATTTGCTAGCACTGGACGAAAATATTGAATTCTACAATCCAGTTGAACACGCGGTGCAATACAGTCAGTTGGCGACCGAGGTCCTACGATACCTAGTAGCGCGAAGTTCGCACGTCGAGATTTATGCTACCAGTCCTACAGTCCCCCCGGATTACCTTGATGCACAGGACTTCCATGGTCATCAGTGGCCTCACTTCTACTACGTACGCGGATCAATGACCTTACCGTTCCGCGGCCAGCACCGTACCGAAGTCGTGGCGGTAGCAGTCAAGGAAGAGGATATCGCAGGCTACGTTCGGCGTCCATCAATCTTATATAGGAAGGAACCGATCGATGAAGTAATATGGTAGTAGCTGGCCGTGCGACGATCATATGTTCGCAGTACTGTGCGCTATTGCATACATCTACGAATAAGATATGCCGGGTTTGCCAGACCAATGCCCTGCAGCGGAAACAAGTGCGCGCCTAGGACCCCACTAGCCACCGAAGTTTGGGACGTAAATAATGGGATGAAGAACTAGAAATGAGGGAGAACGAGGAACGAATGGGTAGCAGACGTGAATGAGTATGTATGTACCCTTCGGGAGCTAAATATCTGTTCTTCCCCACATCGCTTTGCACCCCAACATCAGTACCGATTCGACAGTCACAGCAATAAGAGCAGCTTCATGTAAGAAACCGGAGAGCCTCGTACCCACCGGGCGGCATGATTTCACGTCTCAGGGCCCCTGGAAAACAGGACAGGCGAGCACATGAGGATCGCTTTGTCCATGTATACATATGGATTGTTGGATTTATAAAATAGCTTGGAAACATGTGACGGCCATCGAACAAAAGCTGTCGTTCTTTTAAAACCTTGCGACATGAGAGGCGAGCAAGAGCATGGAAGAGTTGTCAAGGATTTTTGATGCGCACCCATACACTCCTCAGAAGCCTTTTTTGGTGTTGTAAACTAGCTGGTGAGTTTGAAGGAGGAAGAGAACACCGGCGATAGTAAGAGGTATTTATGAGCGACTGAAGTTTCATAATCATAACAAAGTGTGAGTGTGTTGTGGGAGCCATTGGTTTTGATGTGTGGTGCTTTGCACTTCGCGGGAAGACAGGCAGGCAAAGACATTAGTCATTGTTGCATGTGTTTTGGAGCAAACTTCATCACATTCTCGTATAGCTCTTTTGGGGTAATCTGGACAGAAAGATCGAGTGCGTGAAGTAAAGGACTTGGAGCGACAGGCGGGCGGTATTTATGTCTATCCGTAGCGACGCAGTGTGACATGATTGTAAGACCATCTTGCGCAGCCATGTAGGATATAAGTAGCGGCCTCTAAGTATTCAGGCACATTTAAGAAACGAGAAGAGAAGGCGCAGACATAAGCTGTTTGTCTCGTGCTTTGTTCCACAGTCATGTGGAAGGGTGCCATTGGTTTTGGTATGGCAGACCTCCAGGCTGAGAGTAGCAAATGAAAGATTCGAGGCGACTACTAAAGCATAATCGTGTCCAGCCGCGGTGTCGTTGTTTGGTAGAAAAGCACGGAAGAGCAGGGAGACCATAAAATTGGGTCGTATGTTTTGAGGATGCACTTCGCGAGGGAAAGAAAGAAGAGAGAACATCGAGAGTATATGCTGAAGTTTTGGTGCACACCCATGTTCCTCTCGTCCTCGGATTCTCGGTATTACACACCGAGGTGTAGAGTACCTAGGTATGAGAGGGAAGACAGAAGTTCATGAAAAGAACATATTTATATCCAGCGGCGGCACCATATGGCACGTCGAGACACCTCTATCTTTCCGGCCATCTGGTCTAACGTTCGTCCTTTGGATGCGCGTCGAATGTTCTCCAGACGCAAAATCGTGCCGACCATGATGCTTTTCAGTAATAGGTTTGGATTTAGAAGAGAGCGACAGGCGAGGCCATGAGGTCGTAGATTTTGTACTTTGGCGCACACTCATCTTGACGATCCTTTCAACTTTTGGTATACTCCGAAAAGTAGTCGGTGGAGAATGAAAGGCAAGAATCCTCGAGAAGGAGAGGTATTTATATGCAAGTGCCGCGCCGTGGCGTGCGAAGAAGAGCGCGGGATCTCACCAGCCATCAAACATTTTGACAGGAATTTGAATCCGGAAGGCGAGGCAGACCAGAACATCACAGCTGCATTTTGGACTTTTCGGGTGCACACACATAACCCTTCATGCGTTTGAATTTGGTCTTTCGTAGGCAAAGAGGTTGGAGAAGGAAGAGAAGATCATCCAGACAGATGCCATCAGATTCTTATACTTCCAAGAGGAAGATGAGAAGTAGCAAGAGTGAAAGAGTCGGTGCTACTCATGGCGTCTAAGAGTCCTCTTTCTCAAATCGGTCCAGCGAGCGGAAGGACAGGCGAGAACATTGGCAAGTGTTTCAAAGTTTTTGGACTCGCACTCATCACGATTAGCGCGTGTCAGTATTGGGTTCCCAAACCAGTGCGTTAAGGATCGTAGGAGACAGCATTCGGAAGGACGAAATGAGTAGCTTTTATATCGCAGCGAAGTCGAGTGGTGTAGTAGGCAGAATGGGATGATCGTGCTCGACATAAGGACTAGGCACTGCCTTTTTGAAACCAGAAAGAGGGAGGCAGCCGGAGAACATAAGGATGTGACATTGATTTTTGGGTTCACACTCATGAGTGTGATAGTCGGTCCTTTTGGTAATGCGTACGTGCGGGTTGGAGATAGAAGGAAGAAGTCTCTGGAGGGACGAAGTTTGGGGTATTTATGTCGCAACAGACTAGGAGTAAGCGGTCCATGCGGTTTGAAGGTGCGATAGTGCTGGCACATAAATGAATGCGATGTAGTTTTTAGACCGCGGGAAGAGAAGCGGAGGAGAACACAGCATCCGATTGTATGTCTTTTCTTTTGTGTCCGCACACACATGGCTTTTCGGTTGCTCTGTTTTGGTAGTGCACACAAGAAGGGTAATAATAGAAGAAGAGAAGAAAAGCGGCGAGGGAGAAGTATTTATACGCAACGGCCGTGTACAAGAGCACGGTCATATCAGGTAATAACATGTGTTTGCTGGCGGACGAGATGCGTGAAGAGCAGCGGATAGGAGAACAACATGAGGCGTTAGGCTTAGGTTTTTGAGTCTGAGAAACTGTTGAAGTCGCGCAAGTCCTCTCGCACATATCGTGGGTATTCATTGAGTATAGTTTTCGCACACACAATATTGCAAAGAAGTCCTTGGATTCTGTAGGCTGCACAGGCACTCCAGCACTCATGAGTCGCTATCAAACAGCGTCTCACAAACATCAGATTGCCTTTGCTAAGTTTTGGTGAACAGAATGCCGAGAACGTTGTCTAGGAAGTTGAAGGCCAGAACCGCACATAGTACTACGGATGGGTCTTTTAAGACCGCACCAGCCGTCCTACTAATCATTGTGTTGTTTTGAAGTATTATTTGGATATACGGTAAAGCCAGACTTTTCGGCACACACATGGTTTGATTGGCTGAGATTTTGGAAAGAAGGGAAGCGAAAGTCTTCTCCCAGAGACATGAACCTTTGGCAGTTTTTGTTTTTGGTGGATAAAAGAAGGGAGGAAGACGAGCGAGTCATGTCAGTGAGTCTTGTGGGGTTTTCAAGCTCTCCACATGAATGCATTCTCCAGCGCTTTTGGTATTCTGGAATAATAGTATAGAGATAATGCGAGGAAAGAAGACGAGCCACGACGTAGTTTTATACCGTCCAGAATGCCGCTAATGCCCGTTTGGGTGGCAAAGGAGCAGAAACAGAACATTTGACTTATCCTTTCTATCTTCTGCAGAGGGCACAGCAGCAGACCGACAGACATGGTGTGGTCTCTGTTAGCTTTTGGAATTCTCAGACATCACGGTGTTGTTACTCATTTTTGGTCCAGCATCACAATGTTCTCGATGGCTTTGTAGAAGGCAGAACAGCAAACCAGCAGACATCCTGCTGGAAGTTTGCCTTTTCAAGTCTCCAGACATCCGAACTCTGCTATTTGCTTTCTAGTCCAACATGAATTGTGACCATACGAGTTTTTGTAAAAGGCGGAGATGCGAACGAAGGACATGTTCGCTCGTCGGATGAGTTTTTGGAGTCTCCAGACATTCGGTGATGATGCGATCTTTTGAATAACGCAGAGGAGGAAGATGTAGAAAGAAGTCTTCGTCCGCGGGACTGCTTTTATAGCCACTGCGACGGAGAGAGCGGCGCACTCATGGTAACAGATTGTATCGTTTTCGTTTTTGCGTTCGCCACAACCCTCTCAACCGCTCGCATGGAATGCAAGCTACTATCTTTCGAAGCAGATCATAGTGAAGAGTTGGAAGTTGTTTTTTGTTTTCCAGGAGACCGACGGGAGAGCATGGAAATTGGCCTTGCGGTTTTTGAAACACACCATGAGCGGGTGCAAACGGAGTTTTTGGTATAATATCGGAGAAGAAAGGATAGTTTGATGATCAGCCGAAGAAGCAAGTCGAGACACCTTTATATAGCCACCAAGCTAGAGCAACTAGTCAGCACACCTGCATGACCTCGGGAGCTGCGGCAACTAAACGTTTGCCCCAAAAAACTGCGGGTCAGCCGTAGCCTCCACTCATACCCGTCGCTCGGAGAGATCACCACCATGATTCACGTCGTGGCAAATTTGGACAAAACGTCAAATGAAGTTATGAATGTGTAGTATATAGTACAACACCACACCCATCTTCCCCAAAGTGACCCATTCATCTACGAGATCAGTAACCTCTTCCCATGGTATTCCAACCAGAACCCAGAGATGTCTGCCCATGTACGCCCGTACCGAGAAAAAAAAATCAGATCCCGTCAAAGCACCCATTGTTTCATGAGGTAATACAGTAGTGGTAACCATACCCCATCGATGCCATGCCTTTTGCCTAAGCAGGTATTTCCCAAGAGGATAAAGATGAGCAGTAGAAGCAAGCAACAATGACAACAACCGAATTAAGACTCCAAGCTCTTTTTGGGGGTAAAGTGTGTGAAAGCGATACGTTGATTTTCGTGGCCGTTCAATGATGGAACGTGACGGTAATCGTAGTGATATGTAACAATGAAAGGCAAAAGTAATAAGTATGGTATATGGACAGTAGAATGCAGGTATGCCGCCGACCCTGGCAGTCAAGTATGGATGTGTAGAACGGAATGTGTGGCGAGTGACGGGTATCGTTCACGGATTACGAGGCCTATGTGGGCGGTATCTCTGGAGGGCGGGATGCTCTATAGGACGGTGTCCTCGATGCTGACACCGCCAGTGGCGTTGGCGGCGCTGTACTTGCCATTCGCAAGCGCGCTATGTACGGGTTCGTCGACGGTGGAGTTGTTCGTGCTTGGGTGGGAGCTGCTCTGCGGCGACTGCGCAGTGCTGCTGAGAGCGGGTGTGGGCATGGTCGGAGAGTCGATGCGATCGTAGCGGAACATCTTCTTCTCGACCTGGGCATCTGTTAGTCGACTGTCTTGAAGAAAGGCTAGGTCACGCGACAACTTACCGAGACACATTGCTTGCCGGGAATGACCTTCTTAGCCTTTTCAAGCTCAGGCTTGAGTGCTTGGACGAACTTCTCGTAGTCATCGCGGTTGAGCGTGTCCAGCATCTTCTGGATAACATAGTTGCCGTAGCCGTCTCTGAGAAGGTTCATGACGTTTGACTCGCCTCGCTCGTTCTTGGCAAGGATGACCGATACAAGCTCACGGCGTTGCGCGTCGTCGCTGCACTTGAGGCACTGCTCGACCACATTGCTGGCGAACTTATGCTTCGAGAACAGGAGGAACTGCGCCTTGATCAGAGCCACAATCTTAGCCCTGTCTTCAGGCAAGCCGTGCTCGATGACATGCTGAGTGACGTAGTTGCCGTATTGGTCAGTGATGAGCTTGGGTCCCTCTGCGTGTAGCTCGTTCAGGATGAATCTCCGTTGTGGCTCCGGTACCTTCTCAAGTAGTCGCTGAACGACACGGCATCCGTATGAGTTGACCGAGAGTACGCCGACGTTGCCTCTGAAAGCCTCGACCACCTTCTGAATGTACTGCATCGGTACGCGGTCAATGACCTTCTGGATGACGTGGTTGCCGTTCTGGTCCTTCACCGTCTTGAGAACGTCCTTCTCGAGTTCCTTCACCATCTCGGCTTGCTGCTCGGTAAGTGCGTGCTCAAGTGCCTGGTGCGGTTAGTATCTATGCTCAAGTCGTGGGGAAGAGGAACCTACCTTTTGAACTACTCTGCATGCGTACATCTGGTTGGCAAGCGCAAGTACGTGACCCTTCATCTTTGCAACAAGAATCTTCTTTTGGACCTGGTCTCCATGCTCAAAGAACTTCTGAATGACGTAGTTGCCAAAAACGTCCTGCATGAGCTGCAACGCGTTCTCCTCGAGCTCTCTGAAGACGCTCTCCTTGACTTCGCTGTTGGCTGATTCAAGCTTCTGCTGGATGAAGCGGGAGCCATGTTGATCTCCGGCAAACTCCACCACATGGCCTTTGATGTCGGTAAGCTCCCATCGCTTGCTCTGCTTTTGCTCTCTCTTGAAGTTGGACAGTTCAATGCTCATAGCGCCGAGCCCATCACCGACCTGCTGCTCCCGAGGACCCCTGGGTGGCTGCTGTTGGACAGGTTGCATGGGCTGCATCGAAGGCACGTTCATGTGCTGTGGTATAGCGGAAAGGGGCAGGCCGTTGGGGAGACCATACTGGTACTGGTATGGGTTTTGCAGCTGAGCTGCGGGAAAGAGGTGCTGATACTGTTGCTGGTGAAGTTGGCTGGGAGATATGAAGTTACGCCGTTCCTGTTGCGCCATCTGAAATCCAGCAAGTTTGTTCTGGAGCTGCGTGACGCTGTTGGGATGCGCCAACATTTGCTCGCTAGTATACGGGTTGAGACGGTCGTAGACAGGTGGTGTGCTCATCTGAGAGTAGAACGGACTCTGACGAACGCCAGTACCGTTTGGCACACTCCGACTGTTGTCAAGCTGAGAGGAACGTAGCTGCGAATTGAGCTGGTGGTTGGGATAACCATCTGGGGTGTATGTGCCTGCATTGCTGAAGTTGCCGTCGTCTGCTCTGGAGAGCGCACCGTTCACATCCTGCCCGGGTGTTGCTGCTGGCGTGAATGCGTTGATGCTAAACGACCTATTCGGTCCCATGCGCGCGTCTTGCTCTTGCTCGTGGCTCAGCCTTCCGAACGTGCCAAACGACTCGCTTTGTATCGATCCGCTTCGTTCTTGGAAGGCGCGGCCACTGGCCATGGAAAAAGACGATGCTTGACGGGGAAGCTGAGAGAGCCTAGAAAAGGCATCTGCTGCCTGGCCGAAGGGTGCGGGTTCAGCACCATGCCGGGACGGAGGCAGACTTCCGTTCTGTGAACCAGCTCCACTGGAGGACGCAAAGTACTCTGAGTTTGCTACGCTCCGGCGGTCCTCGCTTGGGGAATGGACTGAGCCTGTGTCTGGCCACGATGTGACGCCGGTATCAGGGCGCTGGGATGTGGCATCTGTCTGGCCGAATCCAAAGTTGGTGAAACCAGTGTTGAGTGAGTCGATCTGGTGCGATGTGAAGGTGGAAGTGGTGGGGTCAAGGAATGGCTTCACCGGTCTCGCGTGTGAGCCTTGGCCTGCCAGCGAGCCCCTCGCAGAGGGGAAGAAGGAAGAGGGCGAGTTGTCGCTGTACTGCTGGACGGGCGCTTGAGCGACAGATCGCTTCCGGGCTGGTGATACGCCGGAGCTCCTGGCATTCGGTATGCTGCCGGATCGATGTTCACCCCAAGCAGGTCGGGCGGTGGGTCTCCATTCGGTCTCTGAGTTGGCTAGGAGGGAACCTGAGCCGGTCTTGCCTTCGACCAAGTCTGCGGAGGCACCGTTCTCTGGGCGCGGGTCAGCGTTGCACTTGTCATAATTCAACAGTGGCATACCTCGGGGACGCGAGTTGTCTCTGCCAGCGGAGCCAAGCCCAAACGAGCCGATGGAGTTGTTCCAGATAGTCTTTCCCCACGGGGATGCGTGCGAGCGCTCGGCGTCTGTGCCGTTGAGCGAGATGCCGTTGGAGTAGTCGCGCGGTCGAGACTGGAGCAAGTGTCAGTACGCCATGCTGCATGCATAGGGAAGTGGCTACCCACATTGGCGGACATGACTGCCATGTTACGGCTGGAATCACCGGGCGTGCTGTTCATTTACAGGCGAGAGTGACGTTATTAGGCAGCGGAGAATATAGTGCAGTCCGGTGGAGGATGCGCGGGGTGGCTTATGCGTGCGCGAGTGCGAGGGTCGGACTAGGCTCAGGCGTCAGCGCAGACAGGGCAGGTGCGGGGGCAGAGAATACGGACGCTCTTTCCAGCCGGTATAGTGAGGGACTATGAATATATTGTGCGGCGGCGCGGTGCACACGGATGCGGCGGCGAACAAAGAGAGGTGGTCGCGGACGTCCGAGGGAGGAGGCCGTGGGTGCGGGCGAGGTATGCAGGTCCGGGTGGGCGATGGGGTCTTTCTAGGCACAGTTCATGCTAGTCTTGAAGCAATGATGTTGCGCGCCAGGCGGGGGACGCATACGGGTGCGATGACCAAATGCAGCGGCGGGGAGTGCAAGGGCGGGAGGCAGGGCACGAATGCAGCGGTGCGGGAGGAGGATATAGATAATGGGCGGGCGTGCGGGCGGTGGGCGTGTGTGTGTGGGCAGGCCGGGCGCGCGAGTTTGGTAGCGGGCGCAGAGGTTTCGGGGCGCAGCCTGAGGGAGAGGGTTGCGCCAGCTGTGGGTTCGGAAGATGTGTTTTTGGTGATGAAGATGCGACTGCCCTGGAGGATAGGATCGGCAACTAAGGGCAACTAAAGCACTGGGGAAACGCTAAGGCTCAGGTTGTACCGAAAGCGTCGCCTAGAGGTCTTCGGGTGCTTGGATGCAGGCCAGGCTTGGGGAGAGGGTCGAAGGTGCGATTGGAGTCCAAGGCACGATCTCCCTAAGAACAAATATCCTCCGTTTTCTTTCCTCTTGCGCCCACCGGCTGCAATGCGCTCGCGTGTGCCAAGAGCGAGTCAGGGACGATGCGGCAACGGAATCCGGACGATCCTCTGTGATGCGAGGTGTCGTTATGGCAGCCTGAGACACTCCCCATGCATGGATAGGAGACCCTCAGCATTATCTACAGGCCCGTCGTGTTTCACCACCACCCTGCCGCCACGTCCAAGCGCACCCTCTGCTACGCCTTCACCCTCCTGCATGCCAGTGTTTGCCGTCGGGACAAGATTCTTGCTAGCCACAAGACCTTCGGTAGCCAACCCTCGCCCACCATGTGTTGCCCTCGTCGACATTTCTGCGATGACCAATTGACCTCTGTCTGCTTACTTGGAGCGAATTGGTCGACCTCGATGCAGCCTGAGTGACATGCATGGACATGAGGAACTCATCGACGTGATTGCCTGGAGGCACAGCAGACGATGCACGGCAACCACGGTCGCACTCGCTGTGGGTTTGATCGATGAAGAAAAGCCTTCTCACGCTCGTGACCTAGATCATCCATGGATTGTCCTCGCTGCCAACACTCCCTGCAAATATAACGCCTCCTAGCTGCGGGTTTGCGCTGCAAGGCTGCAAGTCGGATGCGAGGCGTCCAGTGAGCCTCCCATCTCCGCTCTGTGTTCATAGCCGTGCTGCGCTGGCGGGCCAACAGGCAGAGCAAACTGCTGCAATCGCCAAGTACTTTCTTCGTGATAAAGTTCCTCCTCTGACTGTGTTCGTCATGGAGCTTCACATCTACACCGCTCTTGTTGCGTTGACTGGTGTTACACACGATAAGCCACCGTTGATCGCCGCGAGGTCACGATGGAACACCATCCAGTGCCATGTAGCTGTCTGAGAAGAGCCGGTGACAGCATTTCCCCTCAATCGCAGACAGTTCATCGCTTCTAGAAGACGACATGCGACAGCCCCAGAGTCAAGGGGTCACTTGGCGTCAGGCAGGCGGGAAGGCATCAAACGTCCCGAAGGCTCAAACGCAGGGCCTGACGATGAGATGTTTAACGGCGGGGACAGGAACCGAGTGGGCGCAGTGGAGAAGCCAAGTGCCGGCCTGGCTGCATCCGTAGGACCATGACGAATTCCCTCGTGTCACTTGCGCGCTGCTGACGACTGCGACACTGTAGGTGGAGCGGAAGCCTTATGCCAACTTTGCGGTGATGAAGGGCTGCCTCAAGGCTTTGTCGAACGCAAGAGAGACGTGCCTGAGGAGGCTCGAGTTCCATCACCACACGGTGCTCCCTGCGCCAGCCTTGGAAGTGGTCCACAAATCCATCGTTCATTACGCGCGTTGCTGTGGCATGTGCTATCGACCAGCATAATCCTGCATCGCTCCGCACTCGGGCAAGACGTTCGTCTCAGCCAGCGCTGTCAACTCGTCTCCACGCCGTTGTCACAATCAGTCTAAAACACGTCGCGTCTCGTACTCGATAAGCTTAACGCAACATCCAGATTGGCGTCGTGAGGGTGACAGTACATAGTCTGGGGCGGTCGCCTCAACCGAGCGCAATAGGAGTACGTGCTGGCCACGATCCACTGGCGATCCACACCGGAGAGTCTCGACCTCTGGCTAAATCCTACCCCCGTCATTCGTTATTACCGCCCCTTGCATGTCAGAAAATACTCCACGCGCTATAACCGTTGTTTGTTTTGCTCTGTTTGCGGCGACGGCGTTTACTTTGGCTCGGGTTTGGGAACCATCGCAGAAGGACGACCCTGATTGTTGTGGTCTCTTGCGGCAGCGGCGGGGAGATCGCTGGCGCCAGCGAAGCCAAAAATAAGATCGAGAGGATGAGCGTGCTACCGTCATCTTATTGTGCCTCACGGACGCAGCTTAGCGTGGGCGGCTTCCACTCCTAAACTAGGTAAAGAGGAAGGTGCGCGCCTTAGTGCCGATCGCTGATTCGCTATCAGTGCATCGTACCTGCATTTTGCATTGGTGACCGCAAGGCGGTTCAAAATAACGTTGGTTCCCATCTCGACCTCCTTGCTCACCTCCTCCACGGTCTCGCCCACCTTCACTCATTCTTCCCTCGTCGACTTATCGCTTCACTCTTTCAGCGATATCTCGCATTACGCTCTTTCCCACCTTGTGTCTCTCGTTCTCTATCAATCCACCAGCTTGCGAACCGACGGTGCTATCAGGTGCGTATCCGCTTGTTCCCGTTGGCGTCCGTCACGTTCCGCCAAGCCTCTGCGCGAATGTACAACCACAACACCAAACAGAAGCAATGCGAGCGGGACAATGAGGACTAACATGCAAACAGCAACTACACTCCTTAATCAACACTACCAACCTCAGAGTTATCTGCACGCCATCGACACGCCCTAACGAAACACAATACCACCCATATCATAATGATGAACATCAACCTTATCAAGCGCAGCGAGGATGGCAGCCTTAGCTCTACGCACCTCGCCCTGCTCGTTACCCTCATGATGCTTGTTCTCCTCGGCATGCTGTGCATAGGAGGCCTCATGTTCCTCCGCAGCGTCCGCAGAGGCAGGAAACAATCCCAGGCCGACCCAGAACTCCCCGTCTACGAGAAGCGCCAATCAAATGTCAACCGCCTCACTATCACTGCGATGCCGTACAAGGGCCGGGAATCCGTCATCACCTACTCCGAAAAGCAGAACCTCATGGACAGCCCTACCAGCCCGGTACCCGAGATCCGCATCACCTTCCCCGACGAAGTCGACGAGTCCGGCAAGCAGCAATCGGGTCGCGTTGTCGTCGTTCGCGTTGGAGACCACAGTGTCGGACTGGAGCCTGTACAAGAGGACCTCCCAGCCTACCAGCGCGACGCATCGGACCGCTTCGACTCGCTCGACCTGGATCGCATGGGCGGACTGAAAGAGAAGGACGACAAATACTACTCATGAATCTCATGACACCAACCTCAACACCCGGCTAGACTGCTGCTACGGAAAGTCTAGCAGCCCGGGCCTCCCAGCCACTTGGCTACGACCGACTACCCTTGATGACGGCTATACCGCGCTGATTGTCAGCTTCTCTGTTCCTGCTGAAGCTGTGGCATAGCCGGCAGGGCACACCATTTATGTATATTCTCGGAGTTGACTGGCCATTTTGCTGTATACCCCCTGATGATTGGCCATCTCTTCAACGAGGTTTCTGCACCTCTTACATAACTCTTATTCACTAATGTATGATATGCAACTCACTCTCTAGCGACTGCGCAGAGCAGCATGAGAGCCAATACAATCCTTTGTCAAGACATACAAAACGCGTGCATTTGATCGTGATGTAAGATGGACGCGAATGAAGCAGCGCATGCAGGGTCTTTGGGTATTCTGGTACGAACGGGAAGCATGCAGGCATGATGTCAAGGCTCGTATTACAAGTCCCAAGCACAGCTAGCGACGGGCGCGAGGCGCGTACCTCGATGGCGGATGCATGACATCGGAGGCTCGGCGAAATGGGTGATCCACTTGTGGATGCTTGCGACACATCCTCACTTTTGTAAACAGCGCACCAACTTTCTTCCCATGGATTCTGTCGCTCCTTGAGGCCTCTTCAGCCATTTGAATCCCATTGAATCTCCATTTGGCATTTGCTAAGCGCCAATTGGCCACCCCTCTCTATCCGTCATGGAGAACGGCGAGGTCTTCACGCCTCTGTCCGACATCACCGCCGGCCGGAGCACCGCGCCCAAAGTTCAGAAGCCGGCGCAACAGCCACAACAGCAGCAGCCGTCGCAAGGCCAGCGGACAGCTGTACACGACCCTGATAAGGCGAAGAGGCTTGGGCAGGTGCACTTCAAGGCTGCTCATGGCATCATTGTCGCTTTCTTTACCTTCATACTGTAGGTTTCTCCATCGCAGCCCTCTCCCGGCGTTCCCCTCAAGACATGCATCGCTAACGGTTACCAGAATACTTCACATCCTCGGTATCTACCTCTTCACCAGCGGCTTCCTTCTCACGCGATTGGTGCTCGACCACAAGTCAGAATGCGCCCTCCCCCCAATCGACTCTGCGAACGCGTACACACCGGGCGACGCGGAAAAGGGGTGCTGGCACCCGAAGACATTCAACAAAGCAGTCGTCATCATCGTCGACGCGCTGCGATATGACTTCACTGTGCCCTTCCCCGAACAATTCGAACCTGTCGATCTCGCTGTCGAAGCCGAGAACCCGTCCCAAGCCCCTCCAATCGCCCCGCGCCATTTCCACAATGCTTTCCCCGTACTATACGAGACAGCGAGGAATCAGCCCCAGAACGCGTTCCTTCTGCCCTTCATCGCTGATCCGCCGACGGCCACGATGCAGAGGTTGAAGGGGCTCACGACCGGTACTCTGCCTACGTTTATCGATGTGGGCAGCAACTTTGCGGGCCAGGAGATTCTTGAGGATAACCTGGTTGGACAATTGAAGAATGCGGGAAAGAGGATGGTTCACCTCGGTGACGACACATGGCACGCTCTTTTCCCGGACTACTTCGAGCCGAACCTCACGCACGCGTACGATTCGTTCAACGTCTGGGACCTACACACTGTCGACAACGGCGTGAGTGAGCACATCTTCCCACTTTTGCAGGCTGAGAATGCCGACAAGTGGGATGTCATATTTGGTCACTATCTGGGCGTGGACCATGCTGGACACCGTTACGGACCCGATCACCCTGCTATGGCCGCCAAGTTGAGCGAGATGGACAAGGTCTTCCAGCGCATGATTAGGTCCATCGATGACGACACCCTGTTAGTTGTCATGGGCGATCACGGTATGGACGCAAAGGGTGACCATGGAGGAGAGTCGGATGATGAGATCCAGGCGGCGCTGTGGATGTACTCGAAGAAGGGTATATTTGGGCGCAGCAACCCTGCCTATGTCGCACCCCCGGCCAACGCAAAGACCCGGCCAGTGGGACAGATCGATCTAGTCCCGACTCTCTCGCTTCTTCTAGGCATGCCCATACCCTTCAACAACCTCGGAAAACCCATCGAAGAGGCTTTCATCGGCAAGGACGGCGCTGACTACAAGAATCTGGCTACTGTCAACCGCCTGACAGCGGCGCAAATTCACAATTACCAACATGAGTATGCCAAGGTTCGTGGAATCGCTGATAGCGCAAGGGCTTCTTCGCTTGCCCTCTGGAAGAACGCAAATGACGCGTGGAACTCGCTCGGAAAGTCCAAGGCCAACAGTGACGAGATGCGCCAGGCGTACGAGGCTTTCGGTGTCTACCAGCGCGATACGCTCCGCATCTGCCGCGACCTTTGGGCTCGATTCGATGTCCCTAGGATGGTCAGTGGTGTTACAGTATTGGCCGCCAGTTTGATCGTAGTCGCGCTCTACGCCAGGATTCTTCATGGCGATCGTGCTGACGTTACTCCCGTCTTCTTCACCCGAGGCGCCATTGGTTTGGTCCTTGGAGGTATCGTTGGTGTTGGCTTTACTATCTTCATGCCAGTGGACGCCAAGTCGCACGTCCTTGTCCTCTCCTCTGCTCTCACTGGAATCGTCGGCTGCGCTTCTACTTTCTACTCGCTGAGTTACCGCCTCATGCCTCCGATGCCAAACAGCATTTGGGGATGGACGAGTGTCATTTTCACTCTTGCGCTGTCTGGCGGCTTTGCAGCCAACTCATTCACCATCTGGGAGGACGAGATTCTCCTGTACTTCCTGACCACCTTTGGTGTTCTTGCGCTTATCTCGTCCTTCCGCCGAAAGAGTATTTCAGACCGGACTCTGGGCGCTTACCACTCCATCTTGTTCACCATCTTGCTAAGGGTTGCCAGCTTTTCGAGACTCTGCAGAGAAGAGCAGATGCCATACTGCAAGTCCACATACTACGGATCCGCTCTGTCCACTACATCAGCACCGTGGCAACTCGCCATTCCCGTAGCCGCCGCCATCCTCATCCCCACATTCATCAAGAGCTACTACGACGGCACCAAGAGCTACCAGCACTACGCGACCCTTTGGATAGGTCTCGCACTGCGCTTCGGCCTAATGATGTCCGCCGCATACTGGGCCCTCGACGCCGCCGACGACGGCGAATGGGCACCGGGCTGGGAAAACATCATCCGCATCACCAAGCGCTTCCTCGCCCAGATCGTGCTCGCCATCAGCATGGCTTTTGGGTACTCAATCTACAACTGGTCCAAGCCCCTCCTCAACGTCATCATCAACAAAGACGGCGGCGTCGACGAGAACGGCGCCCCCAAGGAAGAAGTCATCATCCACGGTTTCGCAAACGTCCACGGCTCGCGCTACGCCCTCCTCATCACCATCTGGTACCTCGCCGTCGCCGTGTTGCAGAAACCCATGGGCGCAGGTGCAATCGGTATCTTAGTCTGGCAACTCTTCTCCCTCTTCGAAATCATCGACACGAATAACCTGCGTCAATCCGCCATCGGCCCCGTCGTCCTCGGCCTCCTCGGCTCCTTCCACTTCTTCAAAACAGGCCATCAAGCCACTCTCTCCTCCATCCAATGGGAATCAGCTTTCATCCCCTTGACCAAGATACGTTACCCATGGACCCCCATCATCGTCATCCTCAACACGTTCGGCGCACAGATCCTTTGCGCCATCGCGGTTCCGGCGTGTGTGCTTTGGAAGGTTAAACCCCAGAAGAAGGGCCTGCTTAGTGTGGTTACGAAGGCGGTGGCTACGCATATTTTGTTTTATGCGACTGTTAATCTGGCGACGACGATGTGGGCGGGGCACCTGAGGAGGCATCTTATGCTTTATAGGATCTTTTGTCCTAGGTTCATGGTTGGGGCTGTGGTGTTGTTGGTTGTGGATGTGGTGTTGATTGTTATTGCGTTGTGGGGGACTAGGATGAGTATGTTGAGTACGGCGGAGGTGTTTGGGTTTGGGGGGTAGATGGGATGGCGGTGAGAGGTTGGAATTTGGGGGAGAGGTCGTTGCATATATTGGCGGGCTGGGTTGTTGTTGTATTAGCATCGCTTGCAGCGTCTTTTCTGTTTCTTTGTATTCAATATAAGAAGCTCATGAAAAACATCACATGTGCAACTTCCTGATTCGCTCCTTACTTACACCGTCTTCTCGTTCCAGTATCTTGATCCTTGCCGTTCGCTCCTGCTCCTTCCGGATTCAAACGCGCCGGAATGGTCCAGATTGGCCCCGCGCGACACCGCTCTCTTACCTCTTACCTCTGGCTATCCTCCTGCCAATAGATTGGCAACGCATTACGTCATCTCTCGCATCGATAACGCGAGGTAAAGGTAAAGGCAGTCGCCTCAGTCACCGCTGTTCGTCTATATCAACGTCTCAGCCCTGAATCTCTGTCTTTCCTGCACCACACTCGGAATCTACTCAAAAGCAAGTACTATTGCCCAACCTTTCGGAACATAACTCATGGAGTAACCCTCCTCACGATATCCCTATCAGTCGGCAAGTCAGCCATCATCGAGCGGAAGGTATTCTCGAACGAGAGAATTAGCAACTACGACGCAGTTGTGCGCTCGACGAGGTTGCGCATCAAAGCGGTGAGTCTTTCGTTCTCGATACACCCCGAAAACGAGTTGTACTGACTGGCGGTAAAGGTCATCACTAAGACGGCGCCGCTCCTAACACTTGACCTCTACTCCTAACGATAACTCACCTTATCTCGACACTACGTCCCACTCCAACGGAAGCACATCCATTACCCCGGTAATATGGCTTCACAACTGCAGCATCCAGAAAGCGCGGCGACTGGGAATAAACCTTGCGAAGAAAGTCCCTATGGCATCTTCGTGGATGAAGACCTCATCGATGACTCGACCGGCGTCGTACCAACAAAGGGTTTGGGTATACCTCTTAGCCTCAAGGACCGCTTTTTGAGGCGCCTATCGAAGATGCTAGGCACCGCAGCGAACATACGAGAGGCACCCAACGTCAGCGTCATGGATATCTTCTTGACGAGAGACAAACAGTCGCCCCGGCCAAACATTGCGCTCGATGAAGGACTGCGGAAGTTTGTGCGCGAGCTCGAAGATGGGCTGGCCGCTGTTGCGATGCATCCTTCCGGTATGCTGCATCTGACTACAAGCGTTCGTCGCTAACATTCCTAGGACCGCCACTCGATCGCGCATGTTCAGAACTATGGGATGTCATTCTGATACACAACTATAACAAAGTCGAACAAGTCATACAAAGTATACAGGAGAGTTTCGACGAGAACTGGACTACATTCGATGAGCTCGTTACGAGGATGTTCGGCATTGATGACGCCGACAATAGAGGCTCAAGACTGGATCGAGAGCTTGGTGACAAGGTCATTAGGCTATCTCACGATGTCCATGCTTTCGATGGCTCAATGAGAGATTTGAATAAACTCGTCCAATTCGCTTCAACTATGACTAGGGTAAATCACAATCTACGGGACCGGCTGCGATACCTTCTAGAGAAGACCTACTTCGCCAACAAGTTGTTCGACCTCATCTGCGCCCTCGGCTTTCCCGAACGTGTCTACAGCACCTTGGTCAGGGCTGCTAGGTCTTCGCAAACGTTCAGGAACGTCAACTTCCACTTGAGGCCTCAATCGCCGGTAAAGAACGTATCTTTCGCGACCCCGATGGCGAGTGCGACGCCACCAAACGCCGTTAAGTCGTCCTCACCACCTCAGAAGAAGAAGTCGAAGCGCATGCAGCAGTACGAAGCGACGGCGATCGAAACAGCAATTGCGGTTCCTACTCTTCCCTCTCCTCCTCTTCCATCTCCTCCTTCTGAGCCAGCTGTTACCAGCCTCGGTCCGCTGATGACCGCGGTGCAGCCTTACCTGAACCAACAAGATCGGAATCTGCCTCTTCCTTCCCTGCAACCCGCAACCAAGCAGGAAACGGCGCAACTAATTGGCACCATACTCCGAGAGAGGCTACTATCTACCCAAACCGCCGCATGGTATTCGTTCGGTTTCGTCACCGCCAAGGATGAAGAGCAAGAAAGACAGCTAGCCGGGCTTTACGTCGCACTACTCAAGGAAGCCAAAGATCCCGAAGCAGCATTTCGCGAACTGCAGACCGCCCTGGAAACGAATTCGATAGTCCACCTCTTCGACAAGTACGAATACAGCCATTTCCGCGGCCTATTCCCCTATCTCAAGGCGTTCCTCTCAATCCCACCAAACAAGCGCTCCACCGTCTGGCGTCTACGGCAATTCATTCAAGACCCCACCGATGACGAACCGCCTGCATGTCTCCAGCGCGATTACGGCTTCAAGTATTGTCGTCAGCGCGAAGAAGTCCTCCGCGTCAAGGAAATCTACGTTAACATACTGAAGAAGCTGGGCCCGCAGAAGTTGGATATTGCATGTGTGAACGGCCGGCTATCTGAGACGGCGATGAAAGAGGGAGTTCATATTAATGCCAAGGACAGGCGGTTTCTGAAAAATGACTATGGGTCCCCGTTCCTGGGACTGGACTGCGAGGGCGGGCTTGAGAACTACCGCGGCCCGTTCTACAGGAAGCCGTTGAAGCTTTAGCTGTGGGGTGTCGGAATGAGCATGGCGTATATGCCGCGCACGGCGGCGAGCCTTGAAAACCCGCTTGACGAGCTATTGGAGAAGGGCGTGAAGCGAGGACTAGGCTTCTGGCATACCTGCGATTAAGGCTGTATGACGCGCTCATACCACGCGGACGACAGATCATGGTATGAGTTTAGCTTCCGGATTTTGCGGGGTTGTCTGCGATCATTTTATGGAAGTGGTGGCCACAAAAGGGCGTTGCGATATACCCATGGTTTTTGGTGCCAGGCGAGGCGGCAGCGTGGACATGACTTGGGCGATTGACTTTCTGATATGCTGCTTTTCTCATTGGCCTTTCCAAAAGTTGGGTTTTGCGTGCGGAAACTGGTATTCAGGACTTCTTTTAGCATCAAAATATGCAGCGGCTGAGGCATGCAATCTACTCATTTTAAAACACACCTCCTCTTGATCAACCATGGTCATCTTCAATGCGCGTTGATGGACTGCTCATGCTTTTCTGCGTCCTTGATGTTTGGAATCTGGACTGATTCACTCATTCCCGCCATCGCCGTCAAGAGATTGATGCACGTAACGTGGCAGCCCGTGGACGCGTATATAAACCCCCCTCGACATCGTACCTTCTTCTCCATTACACACATTCCCACTGGGCACTCTAAAAGACGCCGATGAAGGATACATTGCGCTTCGTCCAAAAGACGACATGGTTATGACATGTCCGTCCCTCGGTCACCTTCCTCTTTCCAGAATGCCTGGAAGCTTGCCCGCATGTGCAGAATAGAGATCTTCTCCTCCCAGCCTTTCCGACGCCGGTAACTAAAAAGCAACACTAGATGGCTGTGTCTTGTCGAAAACACACAAAGGAGTCATGACAATATTATGGATGTTGCGAAACCCAAAACGGAGAGCTGAGCTGCCCATGTGCTCGCCTGCTTTCCACAGACACGTCATCTACGTCGACTTTGCGATCGGTCTTGTCATCCTGCATCCTTCTTTCCCTGGATTGCAGGAAAACCAAAATACTGAAGCGTATAAGCCATGGTTCGCTGGACTGGTCGATCAAAAGACAGACTTGGAAACCGGCATGTTGCGCGCTGTCTTATCCTTCTTCTCTCTTCAAAACTAATCGAGTCACTCGATATGTGAGTGGCTGAAAACCGTCCGCGGCCCTAAAATGTTGTGCGGACTTGCCCGCGCGTTGACGCAAAACGCATCGCAAAACGCCTCTACAGGATGATGATGTGCCCTGTTCCGACTGCGCTGGCTCCACTGTCGAGGCTGGCGTCGATGGCGGGTATAAAGCTTCGATCGAGATTGTGAGAAGTTTGTTATCGCACTCTCTTTTCTTCCTTTCCTTTTTTGAAATCGTACGACACAGTCTTTATGTGTCGATCATGAAAGTGGAACGGTAGACCGCATGGTGTGCGCTCGCTCTGCCTTCTAGGTCTTACATCTAAATCGCAACAATTATGAGCTATAGCGTTCTAGAAAACTTTGGTCGGAGTTGACATGTGTGCGTCCGTGGAGATGGGGCAGTACTTCCGATCCGATGTCAAAAAAACAACATGAAGTGGACGATGTCCTGCGCATCCCGCCTGCGCTTTATCAAAACTCGACAACGAAGAAGATTACGACGAGAGCGTCGGATGCGGTGCTCGAGTATAAAACCTGCCATCTTTCGCGCGTTCTCCCTCTTCTGCATTAACTCGGAGCTGCGGGTGACCGGAACCACTGGCTCACGAAGTGATGTCCTCGTTCCGAATGCCATTGTCAAAATCTTCATGTTCCTGTGCTCTCTCGTCTGATCTTCCTCATCATTAGATATGTACGACGTCATGACCATGACGCTGTCATCGTGTCTCGAACATAGGGGATAAACGCGTCATGTCTGAAAACCGTCAGAATCCGAATGTATGGGTTGGCGCTGGTTGGGGTGGTGTTCGTGTGGGTACGCGTGCCGATGATGATGATCGACATCAGGGTTACGGAATGAGGTGTAGCCATGACCAGGCTCGAGTCTGAGTCAAAGGCGCACTCTGTCTTTCATCATGGAATGAGGTTGGGGAATGAGGAATGTGGCTGTGGAATGAAGTTGTGGAGCGAGGTTGTGACATCGTGGTGGAACCACCGAGGTTGATGACGTAAGCCCCTAGCGTGGTATCGACGCGTCACGTCTCCGACCACCATCGTGGTGCTCCGTCCTTCATCATCGCGTGTGTTGTTCGCCGTTGCGTGAATCGTACTGCTCGGTGGTATCGTTTCCAACATACCATTATAGTATTGCATATCGCTGGTCTTTGCGCAGGCCGCCTTTCCTTCTACTCCTCACCCACCATCCATACGCTCGGCGCCATCGTCGCCACATCAGTTCCAGCGCATGAAAACCATTGTACCGTTTTTTTTTGTATTTTCATATTTTCGTCTCGCTATGTATACGTCCGCATTCTCAAGTCCCACCATTAACCCTCCGATACTATAAACACACCCGCTGTACAAAGACTCGCTCTCACGACCATCGCAAACCACTAACCCGATACGGAAACTCCCACGTTATAAGCACGCAATGACAAACAAGGCTTTTCCAGAAAGCCTATCCGATGTACCGACCGCAATCAGCAAAGAAAAGAGAACGGACGACCATGTCCGTCCGTAAACCATCGTTCCGTAAATAAAGAAGCGATCGAAACTCGAAACATTATGCCAGAGACAACGCCCACGCAAAGAAAGAACAACACCGCTGGAAATCCCTTAATACCATCTCCGACGCTATCTACCATATGTCTTGTGTCGTGCCCTTGGTTGCCTACTTACCGGTCTTCTTACCGGTCTTCTTGGCGTTCTTATTGGCCGGTCCCTGATTGCCGGAACCGTGAGGCGCACCACCGGGGCCCTGACCCCTTCCAACACCCGTGGCAGGAGTCACAGTCGGAGGCGCTGGGTTGCGATGTGGTGTGGTATTACGCGGTGTGCTGGTAGGTCCTGATGGGGTAGCTGGCCTTGCTTGTCGAAGAGGCGGAGTTCCCTGACGAACACGAGGCGTAGTGGCTGCAGGAGTTGATACCGCTGGATTATGATGTGGTGTAGTATCACGCGGTGCGCTGGTGGGTCCTGGTGTGGTAGTCGCTCTTGCCTGCTGGACACGCGGAGTTCCCTGACGAATAGGAGGCGTAGTGACTACAGGAGTCGATGGCGCTGGGGAGGCACTTGGTCGTAGGGGGACGTTGGAAATCTCGCGACGACGTAAGGGCGGCGGTGATCCGGATGCCGCACTGGGCGGGGAGCCTATGAAGCCTTGGCCAGGGCTACTTGCAGCGTGCGTAACATTTCTACTTTTCTTTGCTTGTGGTTTCAGCATTGACCCGCTGGGCTGTCGAGTCGTGCCAGGGGCCGGGGTGTTCGTCCGCGACCCGAGAGCTCCTCCGCCGAACGATTGATTACTCTCACTAGTAGACGGCCGCGAATGCACTTGGCCGGCTGCTAAATTTTGGGGAAACAAGGGCGCTAATCCTTCCCTAGTATGACCCTGATCTGAAGGACTACCCAATAGACGCATTTGCTCCATCCAGCTATCCTGATCTTGGTATGGTTCGCCTCTCTCCGCTGCATGCCTCGCGATCTCGTACTCCATGTGTTGTGCATTGGGCGTGAGAATCGGCGATGGTCCTTTATCCAACGGAGAGTTGCTTTTCTCAGAATGGATTTGACGTGCAACAGCTGGCGGTGACACTGATGGCCCATGTGTGTGCATCCTATTTCTAGAGGACCCCAGAGAGCTTGCGTTTGACGCGGCACGACTACGGGGGTCTACACCGCCGCGGAGAGGGGATTGGCCTACGACATTTGGTAAGCCTCCCCCAGTTGCGGGTGATGGCTGGCGGGTTCTAGGGTGCTCAGGATCAGATTCCCCTGAAGCGTCTACACTATCCCCACTAAATGGAGTTAATCCCGTTCGACCGCTAAATGGGGGTGCCCCTGGACCCTGGGGGTCAAGGGAACCGGCTCTCAACGGAGTACGACCTTGGCTGCCAAGATTATACAACTCGTCACCCGAAGCGGCCTGCCAACCATCTTGATCGTCTTCAGTATGGGGCTGCTGCGCTTGGGCTCCATGTCTTGGGCTATGTTCAACTGCTCTTCCACCCTGGAGAGCGGAGGGTTGAGCCTGATTTTCATGCTGCTGTGAAGAAGGGTTATCTAATTCGCGACCGGCCTGAGGAGATTGAATAGGTGCCACGGATCGCCGGCTAGCTAGATAAACTTTTTCCGCCCGACTGCCCTTTCTGAATCCTTCATACCCGTCATCGGGACTGAAGTTGTCAGGCAGCCTAGCTGGTCCAAACCTTTTGAAGGTCCTCTCTTGGCACTTGTCTTTCTCGTCCCGCGTTGCCTTTGGCACTCTGCCGCCTCCAGCATTGACGAGCTTTTTAGTGTAATCGACTGCATGCTCTTCTGCCCAGATGTGGGAAAGTTCATCCACATCCTTGTTGGACGGCCATACATGGGCCTTCTGTAGAGCGGTCGCCTTGGCCCTTTTTCTGGTCAGCCGGAAAAGATGGTCGACTTGCTGCTTTTGGGATTTATTTAGGTTTCGAAAAACTGGATTCGTAGAACTTTGCGTAATGGAATTTGAAGTTGGGTTTGTAGGGGGATTTGGAGGATCATCTGTAGGAGGATCTGCTTGAGTGGCTGGAGGAAGGAATGAAGTGCTTGCAGGAGGATCTGTAGGACGATTCGTAGGACGATATACTTGAGAGGCTGGAGGAAGACTTGGAGGTATGCTTTTTCCCGCGCCTGCCGAGTAGCTGCTTTGACAGAATGGATCTTGAGCTGCGGCATGACTGTGCCTTTGGATGCTCGTCCCGTAGCCACTAGAGGATTGATCTGTAACACGTGGTGGACCTGTGCTAATTTCAGGCGCCGGAGGCTGAATTTCTCGACCACGGCTAGCCGTCACAGACGGGACGAATTCCGAATACATCTGCTGTGGTTCCGACGCTGGTTTCTTGCCTTTGCCCTTGCCCTTGCCCTTACCCACTCCCCGCTCTTCAAACTCGAACCCTGAAGGGAGGGTCCTACCCCACATATCATACTTGGTCTTGTCTAGGATTTCTTTATATTCCTCCGCGGTTCTGTGTGGCATCCTACCATATCCCAGGGCAGCTACCCTTCGTGCATATTGTTCTAGCGCATGAAACGTATGTGTTTCGATGAATCTTTTCTTTTCATCTTCCGAGATCCACTTATCCCTGACCCCATGCTCATTCGCAATCTTTCTGGATAATGCTCTCTCGCCTTTCGTGGGATCATAATTATCTCTCCGCGGTCCCGCGGCCAACCCAGCTCCATCGTCATATACGGCTTTACACTGCGCACATTCCTCTTCTGATAGGTCGAAGTAGCCATTGCCCAATGCAAAAGGCTCGCCCATTACACCACTAGGGCAGTTTGTGCTGTTGAAAGCCTGACATACTGTTACTATATATGAGTGGTTGTTGGGGCAGCGACTGTGCATCGAAACGCAAGTATTCAAACACATCTTGCTGCGAGAGATATGAGTAGCCAGACGTTTCGAAAGGTAGAAGTGGTCGAGCTTTTAGCGCAGACAATCGGCTAACAGAGTGTTTGTAGAAATGTCTTCGTATGCAGATATCTGAGTTCTCGATTAGATTGAGGGTATGTATATATGAGCTACTGGCCGGCAGTAGATTGTTAAACGTTGGGTATAACGTTAGAATGGTGGAAGTAGCAGTTGTGATTGTTGTTGGTGTTCTGCAGAAGAAAAAGTACAGCACGTCCAAGTATATACAGGCAGTGGTTACGAACGACCTAAACATTCGTGAATCTCCGTATGTGACTCCATTCTGGTTACTTTCTCCTCTTGACATCTGGTATGTGACTCTGGGTGTTTGACTCAATACGTGACAATACCAGAGTTCACGAAGAGCTACTCGAACAATGGCTATTGTCTGTGACGCGATTGATCGCTGTCGAAAGCCGTGCAATTCACGTCATGCTATTGAGAGACTAGTATACCCGCTTGTTAAGCACAAACAAGCGATGCGCAGGCCTTCATGCCGTTCGGGCGTATGAACCACAGCTCACATGAAGATCTAAATATTGAAATACTCGCAAACAAAAGTCTCGAGGCAGTGTACGTATGCAGAACCCGCGCTATATGTGCGTAAACTTAGAGTATTGGGAAGAGTTGCGCGACTTCCCTAGGATGTGCGACAAGTTTCGATCGAGAGCCAAGAACAACTACGCAACACAAACATCGAAGAGGGCGAGTCGGGATCGATATTGAAAAGATATGTAAAATGTTCTAGATTACAGTACATGCCAAAAGTCAGTAATAACTAGCCAGCTATCTATGCCGCTCCGCAATATCCATTTCGGAACCGCTTGCCTCATCCTAACTCATGGAAAACCGCTGCATGTCCGACTGTACATATAACACCGCTGAAAGACTTCAAAAATACCCAACGCTTAACTATCACGTGTACACCAACCAAAAGCCTGGCTCTGAAGCTCATCCCTTACGCCTAACACGCATCCTCTTCACTCTCAAAACTTCCGTCCCTTGCCTTTACCGGTGTAGCCTTGTTGTTGGTCGCTGCCCGTTGACGCTGGATTTGGGGTGTTCCTCGATGATGTAGGCGCAAGAGGACTTGATGATACACTAGTTGTTCTATTCCGTGTGGCACCAAGATTGCTCGTCGACGATGCTGCTCTCGGCCTCTTCGGTACTGGCAATCTTAAGGGTGAATGACCTGCTGCAGGATTACTTCCATCACTTGATGGCGAGCGTGTCCTCAATTCCATAGAGCGCTGATGCGTCGGTGTCCGAACTGCACTATTTCCGCGTTTGTCACCAGGTCCTGGACTAGGTTCTTGAGATGGAATAGCTCGTGGAGCTACCTGGTGAAGGGGTGGATAGGGTGAAACATATGGTTGCGGCGGGGTAGATCCGGTATGTAGAACTCCTTTTTGATGAGGTGCGCCGGATGCATTTCCCCCCGCTGTGGCAAATCTGGTCCAATAAGATGGTGGAGTCCTCGGTGGATTCACTTGAGGCATTGTTACCCCAGACCCTGCGGCATCAGATACCTGCTGTCTTCCAGCAGAGGAGTCGCCTCTTTGGCGACCGGCGCTACTCGAAGGACCTACATGTGGCGGCGGTGTATCTTCAATCCATTCGTGCCAAGGGAAGTCAGGTTCCTTAGAGCTTGCCCTCGACGCGGTAGGGCTTTGTATTGCTTGCTCTGGTTCCAGTGCTGGTGCCTTGTCTTTGCCCACACCTTAACCCCGTTGTTTAAACGTGAAGCCTTGTGGGGCTACTCCTCCCCATACATCTCGAATCGTATTCTTTAGGATCTGTTCGTATGCTGGTTTGGTTCTACTTGCTAATTTGTTGGCCTGTCTTTCCGACCGTTCTTCTGTCCTCTGTTTATGTTCTTTGATTGCGTGATCTGTCCATGTTTGAATAAACTCCTCCCTCTTTCCCGCGGGCTGAGAAACCCAGCGATGCTTATGAGTAGGTTCATTGGCAATGTCCGTGGCCGTTGCTTTCTCTTTTGCCCCTCTTCTATCCGCCTTGTTCTTTTCATCTCTGGCCTTATCCTTGCTCTTCTCCGTGGCCTGGTGCACGCTATTTGCCACGCCCGGCCCCATCGCTTGACAAAGCCTACAGCCCGCTATTGGTATCTTGAATGGGACAGTTACATCTCCAGTAGCGGGGAACATTCCATTTGTGCACACTCTGTCTCTCGCGTTCTTACAAATAACTATCGGATATGAGTGGTTGTTGGGGCAGTGACTCGCAACGTTGACACACTGGCCTGGACACATCTGAATAATTGAGAATCGCGGACGAAACAGGCTTCTCAATATGTAATTGTGGTCGAGCGAGTAGTTAGCGCAATCAATTAGCTAACGAGGTGTTTGTAGAGATATCTTCGTGTGCAGATGTTCAAGTGTTCGATTATACCAAGGGTATATGAGTGAGCTACTGGCCGGCAGTAGATTGCTGAGATGTTGATATCTTTTTGAGGTACTATCTCCGGGATAACGGCCTCAAGCGGGTATATTGTCTTCTCCTATCAGGGTAGTTCCGTGGTGCAAGAAGGCGGGAAGCTCGATATATCGGCGTTTATGATTGCCTGAGCATTCGAAGGGCTTTTTGAGGACGTTGTGTAGAATTTACTGGCTAGCAGTGATCGTAGAAGATTTCAGTAGTCGTACACTCAGAGTGCCGCAATTCTGGTTAAATTCGTTCTTGCTCTCGTTTTTCTTATTGGTTTATTAGAACAGGAATCGAAGAGCAGATGAAGGTATATATATTCCCTGCTATCCCTTACCAAACAGAGAGCCTGGACGTACGTGAACGAGCGTAAGTGACATGCTCTGCAATGGAAATACCAGCGGTTCACGATTGCACTGTTCATTGACTACCGCCTTTTGCTGTTGTCATCACTGCGATGCGAACAACATAAATTCAATGACGACAAAAAATGCCGCAGATCACGATGCAGTCACTGGAGATAGCTTTGGCATAAGTCTAACGCAAATGATGTAGCGTCTTGAGACGCTACAGCAATCGAGGAGCACACACTAAGAGTTTACACAATGCGTTCAATGCTTTACGTCCGGTCAAAATCACAAATTGCATAACAGTAAAGCTAACTATACTCGACAACCACGCATCCTGGCCATTTCCATATCTCTCAAAAGACGTTGTGCGAGAAAAAATGCACAAGATAAGGAAAAAGAAGCACAGCAACATCTCATCCATACCATCTCCAACTCCAAATCCACGTACTGTGTACCATGCATCTTAACCTTAGGTACCGCGTCCCCTCCCGCGCCCCCTCCCTCTAGAATTTCCGCCTCTACCTCTACTTACAGAATTAGGATGGGCGGATCCTTGGCCGTAGCCTCGTCCACCACCCGCTGCAGGTGCTATAGTATGTTGTGGTGTACCGGTGGGTGCTGGGGGAATACCTTGGTGTCTACCACCCGCTGCAGGTGTTATAGTATGTTGTGGTGTGCCAGTGGGTGCTTGTAGAACACCTCGGTATCCGCTGGTGGGTGCTGGTGCATTGACTCGTGGTGTACGTGAACTATCATGATGAGGGGCTGTAGAATGTGGCGGATGTGGCGGATGTGGCGGATGTGGCGGATGTGGCTGTGGCGGGGGAAATCCAGATTGTAGAGCACTGTTGGATACTCTCGTATCAAGTGCGCTCCACGAGCTGAAAGAGGCACCACTCTGGCCGCTTGCGGGTGTTTTCCCCCACGCTTTTGCGGTTCCGGGCCAATTCGATGATGGGTTCACCGAATTTTCATTGCGACGATAATGCTGAGGAGCATTTTCAGGATCAGTGAGAATTTTCGTCAGTTCGGCGTCAAGGTCATAAGGGCTTTCCTGGCGACTGGCCCTACCAGAAGTACCTTGAGGTGGCGGTTGTGTAGAATACCCTACATGTTGATTCCCAAGCTGTTGTGTTGACGATGCTTGTCTTGTTTGTAGAGTACCTGATTGTATAGCCCCGACATCGCCCGTAGTACCTTGCATGACGTTGCGCACGTACGCATCTTGAACCATCTCGCTTAGTAGTTCTCCATTTGTGAAAAGGCGGGTAGATGTTGGGGTTGGATAAATATAGGCACCACGCTCCATCCCTCTAGCGCCAAGAGTGCCAGGAGTTCCTGGAATGTAGAGAGCTCGAGGGGGTGGCCCTTGCCAAACCGCGTCGCAAACGTTCGTGAGCATGTGGTGAAGTTCGGCTTCCGAATTTCCTTTCGCTCGGGTACCATTTGCACGGGCTGTATCGAACTTGTGTCTCCAAAGGGCGACCCAAAAGGTTACGAAATGTCGGATAAAGTCCAATTTCACCTGTCCCACTATCCAATGATTTGCAGCAACGATTTCCCCAGCCCGTTCTTCACCTTTTTCAGTTGCATTCTTTACATGGCTTGGATAGGGTTCGTTGGCGGCGTTGGTCGACATAGTGATTGACTAGGTATACGTTGGGATATCTTTGTGTTCGAGTGTTCGAGTGTTCGAGTGTGCGAGTGTTCGATTAGTTCGAGGGTATATGAGTAAGCTACTGACCGGCAGTAGATTGCTGAGATGTTGGCAGTGTAGTGTAATGGAAATGTAAGTGTAATAGTTGTCGTTGTTCTGGGGAGAGATACGTGGAGCATGGCGGAATATATATACATGCTGTTAGTCTCAGCAAACAAACAGGTTGATCGTATCTGACAGTTCGCCTGTAACATACTGAACACTTGGAAATGTAGAGATTCACACATAGCTAGCAGATCAAGCATGTAGTTTGAAGAGCCTAGACTGTGTTGGCACTCGACTTCACCTTCTCTACGTGGCATAATGTTTTGCGTGTGGCAATGTACTGCTCGTAGTGTATGTTTGATTGCAACATGATCGTTTGGGAGCTTAAGTGATGTTATTGCTCTTCAGCTAATGCTCCACGCAGTGATTGGAAGGAAGTGCTGTTCTTGAAGGGTTCCGAGGTATCACAGACAATGGCGATCTGGAGATGTAGACGAAGAGTGCACGCAGCGTGTTTGGTGCTTCACATGAAAGCAGAGTCACTCCTTGTTTTCGCGACGTACAGCTTCTGAAGTATGGGTAATGTTGATGCTTGCACATTGAGTGTCATTGGGGGTTTGACTTACCTCCAGGTTAATTCAATGACCAGCGTAAAGTCAAGTCAAACAATGTTTGACTGTGCGCGATCCGATCACAGCTTCTTTAGATACGATCTTCTTCCTTGCACCATGTATCTTCAACCTCCCATCTTGACAGAAAGCCTCTCTTCAGCAGGCAATCACCGAAGCTTCGTCCACATGTCTATGAATACCTGCCCTACAGACTTTCGTTTGCGTGGATCGTCAAGACCATTTCCGCCGTTACTAGCTTCTGGAAGTTCAATGATAGGAACCTTGGTGGTAGCCCCACCCGTTGTGGGTGCAGGCTCAGGGCGTCGCGGTTGCGCGGCGGAAGGTCGAGATTGACGTAATCACCAGTCTGTTCCTTAACAAACACACCATGTGAGGTTGCGCGCAGAGGTCCTTGCGATACGTCTAGTCGTGATGAATATTGGTGGACCGACTCCGGCAGCTTCGGGCGCGATGCTGGGGTGTCTGAGGGCGACGTTTGTGATTGTGTTTCTATGAATTTGGGAGGCTGGTATGTCTGGCTATCGAAAATGTTGTTTTGGTGAATCGATGAGGCGGGCCACAAAGCGATGGCTGCGCTGGCTCTCCAGAGTGACATAAAGCAACCAAGGTTCTGTCACGACGCGTTTGCGCGCTACTACGATTGATCCTTGTGGAGATATGATTGGGGCCGCGTTTCCTTTTTAACATTGATGCTTAAGTGTTAGTTAGTGAGCTGGCTGCCCAGGTGTGGTGTAGCGACGGGGTGCTGAAGTCAAATGGTGACGCCAGGTTTTGCACCTAGCTAGTGGGCGCAAGGCCGGCAGCTACGAACGCAGTATCTGAACTATGTCAGGTGATGTTAAGAGTAAAACCTTTGGGGGATCGTTGATGGTATGGGCTCAGAAACTTCCTTCCGCTTAGTGCGTGTGGATTACGTCATCAAACGACTCATCCCGTGCGCACTTCAGGACTGTCACGGAACGCCTGCTGATCTCAACCCAAGGATCGACATCTCTATTCGCGCCTAAAACTAACTCCTATAACGCGTGTATCAACGCAATATACCACAGTCGAAATCACAACATCTGTCCATTCTTCCGCCACTCCGCCATCCCGAGGTCACTTCCACCGCCGCGTACTCGGCCAACACTGCAAACTCACAATTCCAAAGTCACCGTTCAACCCAGGGCACCCGATAGTACTACTAGAGTTAGCAAGCCTCTCGAAACTCTCTTCATCTCGAGCAACTCACTTGTACGCTTGTCCATTAGCTATAATATGAGCTTGCGCCCCATTCTTACAATCCGGCTCCTGGTACAGAAGGCAGTAGCCACCTGGGTCAGGTCCAATAGACTGAGGACGACTCAGAGCAAGACCGATCTCTTTTTGGTAAGAAATGCAGACTGTTTCGTCAGAAGCAGCAGGAGGTGGCCACCACTTGCATGTTTGAGTTGCAGAAGGCGTAAAGTTTGGACCGGGGCAGATGTAGACGCCGCCGGGTCGGCCTACTTTGACATCGCAGACAGGGGAGTTTGGGTCGGTGAACGTGCGTAGGTCGGCGTTACTGCCGCTGAATCCGCCGCCAGTGGCTGGGATTACTTGGACAACGATGGTATCTCTTGTGGGCGTGTTAACGGGGGATGTAGCGGTGATGGCGAAGAAGATGCTGGTTAGGTATGTAGGGCAGATGTTCAGCATTTCGACCAGTTGAGTTCGGGTTTAGACAGCAAGAAGGATGCCTATTCTTGAGGTAGCAGCGGCTCTTGTTGGTTGCTGGCACAAGGGTGTAGAAGAGGTGGAAAGAGACTGACGCGGGCGCAGAACCCTAATATATCCTCCCCGGGACGCACAAATGTGATGACATTATGTTACATTGGCGTCCTTCTTTTCAATAACGACCACGACATGAACAGCACGATGCGTCCCTTCCAATCCACTCGATCACGACCGAACTTCACAACGCCATATCAAAGCGCCGAGCAAAGTCGAGATTCCTGCCATTGAATGTGGTACTGAATAGCACTGTACGATGCAAAAAGCAGACATAAATAGACCTGACAGCATACTTCTCCCTTCCTTCATCGTTACACGTAACATCAATCACACAAGAACTCACGCATCAACACAGCACGGCATCCAAAGAATTAGCAACAACCAACACGAAGTCGCACTTCTCTCACACCACAATGCATCCACTCACCCTCTTCCCCCTCATCATCACCGTAGCAACGGCTCTCCCCTTCGCCATCAGCCCCCACCCGGACACGTCCAGCCAAGACCAACCAGACTGTAAACCCGGAGCCGAAGGCACCACAGCCGGGGTCACCTACTGCCTAAGCACAAACTTCAACGCTCCTTGCGAATGGCACGCCTACTACCCCGACCGAGACTTGTGTCTAGCTTTCGACGACAAACCAGAAAGGCGCCCCCTTTCCATCCGCCCACAGCACGGTGGGTACTGTGAGTTGTTCAAGGACAACAAATGTGGGGGTGATCCGGTCACGATCTGGAAGGATGATACGACGACGAAGTTGGAGTGCCCGGGTATGAGTGATGCTGGGAAGCCGGATTGGTTTGCTAGTATGAGATGTAGGACGGAGAACGAGGGGACGCAGAACTCGGATGGATCTAGTGGAGGGGAATACCAGGGTAGTGGGGGTTATCCCTATCCGGGGAGGGATCCACTCAGGTCGGTTTAGGTGGGTATTCGGGGCTGTTCATGGAGGGAGGAGGAAGATGGGAAGTTTGGAGCGCGGTGTATGTATGCCAGGTTGGGCTTAGCTGACGTTTAGCTCGTCTACTTGTATCACAATCACATGGAACGAGTCACTGAATTGGCATCTCTCTTAATTTATATAATGTATCAAAGTTACAAACTCAGTCCCGAAGATGTAGCACTAAACATATCAAAGATGTAAAGACAGCAGATAGCCAAGCCAGTATCCACTAGCTTCAACTCAATGCCAAACCAATAACAACAGATATATCTTGTATCCGCCCAATCCCCAGATCTCTGCTCCTACCGTCAAAGAAAGCAAAAATAAGAACCCAACACGCCGCGAGAAAAGAAAACCCACACTACCGTCTAGTTCTTCGTACACTTCATACTCTTAAACCAAGTCGGGTTCCCCAATTTTGACAAGCCAGGACACTGAAGCGGCGTCTCCCCACCCTTCTCCCAGATCTCCAACACATCCCCATCCTTACAATCCAGCTCCTTGTACAACTTGCAACTGCCGCCTAACACAGAAATGCCAAAAATCAGCGAATGCCTCCATCATGCACATGTGCGTACAGAGTAGGTGAAGAAGAACTTACCCATATCCGGACCGATGGAGCGAGGTCTTGAGTCATATGTGGGGAAATTCACGCACCACGGTTGTGGCTCGAAGATGCGCGTTTGGCAGCCTTGTGTAAAGCCGGGGTATAGGCACCATTTTACGCTGGGGTTTTGGGGTGGCGCGGAGCAGTACTCGGGGGATTGAGAGGGCGCGAGGTATGGGCTTATTCCATGGTGGTTTTGGAGTATGAGGGGCATGGCGGAGGTCAATACGAGCCCGCTGAGGAGAGTGGGAAGTGTGAAGAAGTGCATTGTTAGGTGGTGGTAGTCTGGGATGCTTGTCTTGATTGATGCTGGTATGTAATCTTTCTTTGCTTGGTGTTCTGACGTGGCAGTTGTTGTGTTAATATAGATAAGTAAAGAAGGGCTAAAGGGGTATTTATGTACGCTCGACAGCTATACCTCGTTTGCACCACGCGGATATGTCAACGTCAAGTTTGAGTTATCACATCGGGAAATCTTGACAGGTCCTCGACTATGGAATGGACACTCTGTGATGGAATACATCAACTACTAGTATCAAGTCTTGCAGAACGTGCATGCCTATCACAAATCTTCACAAATCAAAGAACCTACTTCAACTCTTCAACTTTGTAACGCGCCGTCCCTCCATAACCTACGCTTATTAAATAATAACGGAAGGGATGGTAAAGACGTCGATTCTTTCTACACAGCTCGACTCACTCATCCTCCCATCCCCCCATCCTTCGATACCCTTCTTCCTTCTCTCCACACCTTTCTAACACTTCAGCTACCAACCACCCAAACACACCAACATCTCCCCATGCCCCTCTCTCCACCTTCTATATTCAACCTACCTTGCTATCGCAATCAGTAAAGCAGAACAGTCGCAGCACATCACCCGTACCCTAAACACGACGTCTTTGAACACTGTAAACACAAATGGTATTATCGTAGGCCGAAGCCGGATCTTCTACTTCTTTCTCCTATCCTTCTTCGTATTTCTACTACACAGGAAACAAGAGTCGAGTCGAGACAAAGGAGATAAGGTATACACAGCCAAAATCAACACTCACATCAACGACGGAAAAACGTGCTGAACTTTGGAAAAAAAAAAGGGGGAAAAGAATACCCAACCATACCACCTCATCTCTCCCTACCCCGCCTCTCCCCCCCCCCCAACCCAACGTCTCAGAACTAATAAGGCGCCCTCCCAACCCCACCCCCCGTCCCCACACTCTCCACCACACTGCCGCTAACACTCTCATCATCCTCCCCATCATCAACACCAATACTATCCAAAAACCCGGTAAAGTCCGGTTTACTCCCCGCACCCCCAGTCCCCCTCCTCGCACTCCTTTCCCCACTCCTTCCCCTGCTAACCCCACTCTTCACACTCCTACTACGTCCAGCTTTACTTCCATTGGGCGCCGTCTTGGGTCTGGCCGCGAAATCGCGGGTGTCGCTTTGACCATGGCCATTTGGTGAAGTGCGCAGTTCTTCTGGGATGGGAGGGACGGGGGGGAGGTTTGTCATTGTGTAGGTGCTTTCTCTTGGGTTTGCTGCACCACCACCAACACCAACATTATTATTGTTATTCGTGTTGAAGTTCATGGACGTAGTCATTTCCGGGCGGGGCGTAAGCGTCGCAGCGGGTGTAGTAGGCGAATCAGGATTTTGAAGCTGTTGTTGGGAATCCGTGGTGGGTGGGTGTGTTGTTATGAAAGAAGCATCCGAAAGGGAGTGTACGCTGACGAGCGAGTCGGAAGCGGAGGATGCGTGGTCGGAAGAAGATTTGCGGTGCCGGTGCGAGGGGGCGCGGTGGGAGTAGCCTGTTCGAGGGGCGCCGCCGCCGGATGTGGAGAGTGCGCGGCGGAGATCGTCGACGCGGACTGTGGAGCGGAGGGAGGAGGAGCTGTTTGGTGTGTCGCCTGGACTGCGGCTGCGGTTTGGTGAGGAGAGACGGCCTACTAGACCGTATGCTGCAGATGGAGGTCTGCTGTGTGCGCGTCGCGGGCTTTGGGCTGGCGAGCTACCATTGCTATCGAGATTGCCATTGGGGATGTTGACACCGAGGAAGTTGTTCTTCTGCGTGGCGGCAGTGTAGTGTGTGCCTGTCTTGGAACCAGAGATTGAAGCAGATGACGAATCCTTCGTGTGAGAAGACAAGCAATCCTCGCGGCTCCAGTTCGCCAAAAGATCTTCTCGGACCTTGAACGAAAGTTCCGGTGCACTCTGCTGACTCACGGATTGCGTCGGTTGATGAATGGTGGGAATAGATGCAGTCGCCGTACGGCCAGGTGATCCCGGCGGCGATGAAGGCGGCGAGTATAGGGAAGTCGAATAACCTTCCGATATCTTCTCGACCAATGCCTCGCGGTTGTCAAAGGGCTTGAGCGCTTCGTTCTCAACAATTTCTGACGGAATAGCCACGGGTGTCGGGTGCGGCGTTTCTATCAGCTCAATCGGCATTGGTGGGACGCGTATGCTGTTCATCCAAAGACCCTTGCTGCTTCTGCGCGTGATCTCGTTGTGGAGGGTGCGACCGACGGAAGAAACCTCAAAGTCCAAGGTCATGCTGAGTGCCCAGAGGTATCCGTGTACCAAGCTTCCGAGGCGCAGCTTAGCACCGGGATCTTCGATGGTAACAATGTCCTCTTGTAGCCGCATGATCATTGGCAGTCCGCTCCTCGCTGCGTTCACTCCGAGCCTGTTCACCAGAGTAGTGAGCAGTAGATGGAGAAGCAGGTAGTCCGCCTCAGAGTCGACGTAGTGGAGCGCATTCTCGTATACCGCCAGATGAAGCAATGGCAAGAACGTGTCCCTACCACGTTTCGACACCCTCTCCCTGTTCGAAGCATTCGAGACCGCACGTCTAGCCAGCGCGTTCTTTTCATTTTCCTTCTCCTTCCGTCTGTAGTTGTCCACAATCTTCAAATCTTCCTTGTCCTTTTCTGTGTTCAGCCAAGTGATCAGCGCATCGACGTATGCTTTCCTGACTTGACCACTCGGATCGCGCAGAAGCCACTGTGTGCCTTCCCAAACACTCACGCCAACTTTGCTCCGCGACACAGAAGCCGATGAGCCATCTGGTCTTCGGGTGTTCGCTGTCTTGATGATGGCCTTGACAGCATCAAGAGCAGTAATGCGTGCTGTTTCGAAGGAGAAGAATCGGTCCACGTGCGTCTTCTCCTGCATACTGATGGAATCGGCAACAGCATCTATCGCACCTTCAGGGTTCTGTATCGCTTCGGTGGTGGAGGAAACGCTCGAGAGACGCGATGGCTTGAGTCGGCTCAGTATCGCTTCCACCATATCAGATATCTGATCGGTGTAGTACACATGCGTCGCGAGATCTGCCATGCATCTCTGCACTGTATCCAGAAGCTGCATCCTCGCATCAGAAGGCTTCTTGACGACTTCCATAACGACACTATCCAGATTGGCCGTCGACGATTCATTGCTACCCTCCTTCTCCGATACGACAGACGTTGTCTGCTGGTGATGCGGTACGATGTTTGATCCGGGTCCGCCAAGCTGGAGGAGTAGCAATGAGTGAGAAATAAGCCCGACCAGAACATCCATGACACTGAGTCCAATGAAGTTGATCGTAGAAGCTAGAAGGTAGTCGATAATCGTCGCGAGAGTGAGCTGCCGTTCGAGGTCGTCTTCTACGATTGGACTGCGGACCAGGGCTTCCACTGCGCCTACTAGGATTGTGTATCTGTCTTGTACGGGGACCCATGCGCAGATCATGGCCATGAGTGTAGTCGCCCAATGGCTGCTTTCGTTCGGTGCAGCTTCTTGCAGGCTCTTGACATGCGATCCAATGAATTTGAGCACAGCGGACGTCGCGAGCCGGAGTTGTCCTCTGTTCACACCCTGGAATATGCTCCTCAGGGCCTGGAGCGCGAGTACCCCTACCTCCTCTTCGGCAAGCTTATCCGCATCCTCCGTTGTACCAGATGCCGCGATTGGGTCACCGTCGTCGTCGTCGGTCCGCGCGGTGGACACACTCTGCCGCCGTCGCAATGCCAGCTCCTTCTCATGCTCGCCCTTGGTGGCTTCCCGCGTCTCTAATCGTTTAAGGTATGCGCCGCTCTCCGAGTGTATGTTGAGGAGGATGACTGGTATGACAGCACCCAGTTGACGCCCGGTCTCAGACCCCAGTGACTCAGACGAGGCAATGGCCTTGAGCGCCTGCAGCCCAGCCTTCCGGTATCTGATCGCGACCGGCCAGCTGACTGGAGCCTTGCCCGTCTTGACCGTCTCCCTGGACGCGAATTGAGCGTATAGTTGTACAATCTCCTCGTACTTCTTGATGTAGTCCTGGTCGGCTGCGAGGGCGGCGGGATCCTGATGCGCGCATAGAGCTTCGAAGGTCGGCACTGACTCCTCGACCATAGTAACGTCGTTGGAGTTGAGGATAGTGCGCAGGATATGCAGGACCGCGGTGGCATAGAGGGGGAGGTCGCGCGGGCATTTCTCAATCAGCGCCTTGATGATCTGCATCGTGACCTGCACATTGCCCGTCCGGACCTTCCACACATCCTTGGTCGCCCTCTTGTCCAGGAAGTCGACGACCTTTTGCAGCTTACTGCGGCGCGTGCTGGCGTAGAAGAGCAGGTAGCTCAGCTCGCTGGAATTGGCCTTGGCCTCGGCATCGCTCTTCTGCACCTTGGGGTAGCATTTTAGGACCAGGACCTGGTGCTTGGGGCGACACGCCTGCCGCGCTGCGTTCATCGAGGCTCAAGGTGGTGACGTTGCGGGTTCGAACGAGGTAAGCGGCAGCGATTGACTGGGATATGGAACGCGGCCTCGGCGTCGGTGGCAGCGGCGGCGATGACGAGCGGCGGGGGAAGTCGAGGGATTAGGATAGTTGGGGGATTGATGGAGTGGGCGGGAGAAATCAGGGTCGCGGCATTATTCGTGCGGCAGGTCGTTGACTAGCACGCATGCATGTGCAACGGACGGTCGCGGAATAAGGAGTGGCTTGGGTGGATAAACATGATCGGCCGTATCCATGTCCGGCCCAGAGATGTGGTCACTGCCCAATGTTGCCTGCCAAGCCGTCACCAACACAACACCAACACCAACACTAAAACTTTGTGATACGTCGGAGTTTGGTGGGACGTAGTACACAGGGCTAAGCGAGGAGAATGCGGTACCTCCAACGTCTTCTTTATTAAGCGAACTCATGCTAACTATATCGCATCTATTTGGTCGACGTTACTTTCAACAGGCGTACGAAGAATGTGTGCGAGATTGTGGAGGAGAGCCCATCGCTTGTGTTATAACGTTAAACTACACAACAAGAAGCCCGAGATATCTTTCTCTCAGTGGCTTGATGGAATGTTCTATATAGAGACGAGTACTCCCCATACAATTACAACTCTCTAAGGTAGCCCGGCTACCTACGACCTTTGGAAAGTTTCATGCTTTCCCGCTCCCAAGGCACGTGTTATCGGACATTGAAACACCTCCATTCCTGTTGAACCCCACAACCTCCCACACGCCCTCTCCCGCATCTCCAAACCTCCCACCCCTTAGAACTCAGGACGATTCTTATTCCCAATCTGCCCCCTCTGCTGCCATCTCGACGTCCCACCCCTCGGATCCCTCCGATCATCCAACCTCCTAATCGGCAGCCCCGCCTCCGGATCCGGCACAAGCCACTGATCCGTCTCCTCATCCCTCTTAAGCCACTTCTTCTCCTCCCCACTCAACACCCTCTTCCCGCCCTTCCCATGCTTCGCCCTCGCCTGCTCCCTCGGCAACCCAGTGTTAATACTATAATCCTCCAACCCCTGATTCCGCAGCTGCTGCCGCATAATCTTGGGTAACATGGCTTGGTTACCGGATTTGATGGAGGAGGTCACCGAGGACTTGATGCGGAAGAGGCGTTTGTCGAGGTTGATGGTTGGTTCTGCTTTGTGGCCTGCGACGGCGACCCATTGGACGAGGCGCCCGTCGGACACGGGGTTGATGAGGTAGCGCGTGTCTTCGGGCATGCTCTTCATGATGATTTCGGGGCGCAGGTGCGGGAAGTGCGTGTGCATCCATAGCCAGCGCTCTGGTCCTGCGGGCTTGATGCGCTCTTCTTTCAGGAGCATCTTTCCCTGTAGGCGCAGCCGGAATTCGACGGCGTGCCCGGCTTCGATGAACTGGTAGGCGCGGTCCATGCACATTCTGAAGTATTCCACGGGGCTGGACTCGTTGAGGATGATGTTTTTCAGGCCGCCTATTTGTTTGCCTTTTTGCCCCGCCGTCTTTGGGGCTCTGTATGTGTGGGCGTTGTGGATGGCGAAGTCCTTCAACTCTTCGGGTATTGGCCGCTCTGGGTCGTCGATGTGTGTCTTTGCCATTCCTTTCTTGACCTCGCCGAGGCAATAGAGCATTTTCCCGGGTCCGACATGTTGTGTGAGGAGTTCTTCGAAGGAGGCGCTCTCCGCTATTACGGACAGCTTCTTAGCCTTCTTGTCTGTCTGCCATAGTTTGACTCGGTGCTCTACGCTTCGCAGTGGCGCTAGAAATTCAATCTCCCACGAGCTGAAGTTGAGAACTTTGTGCTGTCCGAGGACTGTCTTGGCCTTGGCTGTTTTGTAGAGGTTGAGCGCGCGGCGCTGCTCGAGGCGCTGCGTGGGACAGGCGGGACGCCGTACGTGAGGGGCGCATTGCGGGCGGTACAGTGTATGGAGGGCGCGTATCGGGATTCGTACGGGCGGTAGAAGGAGCGATCGGAATTCGACAGTGGGTATGCGCGTTCTGGGTGCCATGGTGGCGCGATGAGAGTTTCTATAGACCCTGTGCGAGATGAAAGACGCGACACCTGACTCGGGCCGCGCTATGATTTTTTGGTTCATGACGTCGCAACAAGAATCACTTGGCATGCTTCTAGCACTCCATTAGCACCATATCGCTACTTGGAAATATGTAACTACGACTTCCTGCGCGATTGGACATATCATACGAGACTTTAACGCCACGCATCAGGTGGGGGTCCGCTGATGCCCTATACCTAGCTAGGTATCTAGGTAATTCATTTCTAAAGGACATCGGAGATCTCCAAGGCTTGTAGGACTTCAGCCTTGCGCTGCCGCACCAAATCACTGAAGCACTTCCACCAAGCTCTCTACGCCTCCTTCTCTTCTATCTGCCCCAGCTCTGGGTCCGTCGTCTTGTTCTTCCTGCGTATGAAAAAGTACGCCGCAAGTATGGACAAAATCACCACACTAGCGGACACCGGGCCTGTGCAATCGATTAATCAGCACTCACGTCACCGAGAATCCGGGGCAAAACCAGAGACTTACCAGCGATCCTCCAAAGCTTGCCGGACGATGGGTTCTGGTTGCTTCCGGTGAATTCAGACACATTCTGGCCAAAGTAGGAGCTGAAGAACGATAGCGGGAGCTGCAGACTGGTGTTAACAAACCGTTTTGGTAAGCAAGCAATGAGGCTTTAACCCACAAAGATCACGGTCACGACAGTAAACACCACGACCATTTGGCCTTGTTTGTTGGCTGCTTTTGCATGCTTTTCAGCCGCACGTGCTTGTTGTGTGGCGGCACGCGCTTCCTGGAGGCTGGCGGCTTTCTGCTCGAGATCGAGTAATTCGATGACCTGGGATGCATTCAGTGGGTTATGCAGGATATCAAGGTAGAGAAATACCGACCATACGATGTACCTGTTTTGCGTCGCTGCGAAGTCTCGTAAGATTCGCAGTCTCACTCCTCAACAGTTCATCGGCTTCCCGCATGCTTCTTCCTGCGTACCCACGTATGATCTTTGCAACGATGGGGCCTTCAGCATCCGATGTCAACCAGTGTATCTTGCCTACTTCGGCATCGTCTAGTTTTATTTGGGCTTCTGATCCGCCGTTTCGGGGCTGCTCTACAATCACATCTCCAACTCTAGATTTATTGAGGCTGATCTCGACTTTATTCTGCCGTGTGGAATTAGTTAGATCGGCCCCTGGTTTCATGTTCTGAAACTGGTCTTTCACGGTAAGTAGCACGTTGTTTTGCTGCTCCAGGACGAGAAGCAACATATTCAACTCATCAAGAATATCCACGATATCCAGTGTAAGAGACATCTCACTGGTGCCTCCAGCTATGAAGTTTCCGGAGCGGCTCAAGTTTCCGAAGGCTTCCAGCAGTCGAGAATGTTCTGCAGCCTACAATAAGAAGATCAGTCATGGCGCTGAGGCAAACTTTGGTTCAATGACACATACTTTGGTGGTGATTGCCCATCTGTAGAGGCCAGTCAAATCTTGAAACTTCGCGCTGTCTTGTACAAAAGCAATGCCGGCGGAATGCATGATGATTGAAGCGGTCAAATCAATGATGTCCTCGTACTCGGAAAATTTACAGTCGATGGAGGTGAGAAGATCGTTGATGGAATCATGTTCAGCCGTTGTGTCGGAACTCGCACTCGACTTTTGAGACGGAAAGCACGAAATAAGGGTGTCTTGGAAGGTGATAATGTCAGCAGAAGCGCCTTGAGTTTTCTAGTTTACAACGGAAGCTTAATATGGGACATCGACATACCATCATTCAGCGCCCAGAGCCAGATTTGGTCCACCATCACGACACGACTGTCATCTACTGCTTCTTTCCGGCCATCATGTGGTACAGGTGGAAATTCCCCAGTCCATTTGGAGGCGGTCTGCCCTTTGTTTCTTGCTATTGTGTCTCGAAGTCCGGGGTAATAAAACTGGTCTAAGGTCCTTCGAGTATGTCTCAGCCGCGACGAACCTTCGGGCTGGGGCCCTGGCACCTTTTTGATGCGTCTGTATTCCTCCCAGTTGAGGTATGGAAACTGAAAATTCTCTATAAGCCGATCGAAAATGGGAAACAAGCATTCTGAAACTCACAAACAGCGTGAACGGGTTGTGCCTGGGCTTGGCTTCTGCGTCAATCGTAGACGCTAACTCTTGATCATCTGCTGTTTCAAGTTGTGCGTGAGCTTGGAAGGACGGCTCCAGATACCAGGCATGTTCCGTGACCAATTGTGTGGGAAACGATGCGGTCGGTCGGACTTTGTGCTCCCAGGTCGCAGGAAAGCCCTTGGTCTGATCGCGACCAGCCAACTTCTCGATGCAGTCCTAGCCGTACGTTAAGCCTCGTCATGTTACAAAAGCCACAATAGGAAAAGAGGCTAGAGAAGAAATTTACTTTCACAAGAGCGAGATCGTTGGCTGGTACGTGGAGCCAGCGAAAATGGCGTTCAACAGCTTCATTCGATGGCGATTCCGATGCACGCTCCGACCTAGTGCTGAGGCTAGATGCGAAGTCTTCAAGAGCGATCCATCCTCCAGGGCCTCCGCGGTCGCGTACATAGACGTATCCACCCTTGCTGTTAGATCAATTAGTTGTGGTTAATCCAGACCTGACTTGACAACATACCCACTAGGAACCTCTTGTGGTGCGTGATCAAGCTTCCGAAACCTCGACATAGCACCTAGGTATATAGTAATGCGATCTAATTAAAGAGCCGCGACCTGCCCATGGAAGAAGAGTAAAGACGCAGCCCTGGAGACAAGAAAGAAATGGCTCTGAGTTTTCAGCCTTCCCCTCTTGACAAACGTTCAGCCGCAGCGAACACACTCCAGTGATGTGTAGCGCCCACTGCAGCCTGACGAATACATACTGGATGTTTACGCCACAACAATGTGGCTAGTCGCCTAATGAGGACGCGACAGCCGACAAGACCTCGGGAGGCGTCCCCGTCGTCCATCATTTGATGGCCTCAGACGCTAGCTGTCGGAGCCTTGCACCCTAGTTGCCGTTAGACCAATCACTGAACCATCGAGCAACACCATTATTGAGAGCCGATTGTATATTTCGCGACCGTATCTACGACATACTTAAATTCACTAAATGCGCTAAAGCGTCCATCCTGTTTACTCCATGAACATCGTCTCTACCGCCTACGTCCACATCGGCACCGAAAAATTCGTAGCCACCTCATCACTCCCCAAATACTGCGTCTCAGACGCAGGCGGAAAGACAGCCTCCCAATTAATCCCCGTGCCAAAAACATACGGCGGATCATTCCAGACCACATCACCAAACTCCATTGTAGGCTCTGGTATATACGGCGCTGCATCTGCTTCAACAAGAGAATCATATCTGTGTTCCCGCCCAGTCAGGTTCGTTGGTACAGCTAGGGATGGCCTCTGAAAGGCCGGAGTGGCTGCGGGTAGGGGCGTGGCTTGGTACGAGCTATTTATAGAGCTGGCACTTGCACGTCGGTCTGGGTTGAAGGATGGCGTAGATGGCGGCTGCGCTTGATTCAGGAGATCGTGCTCGCAACGGCGCACGATCTGCGCCACGCGTTGTAGGAGCTGTTGCTCGATTGGAGTGGGGACTTGTCCGGATTCAAGGAGGAGCTCTTCTTGTACGCGGCGCAGAAGGTCTCTGCGGAAGCGTCGTGATGTTTCGCTAGGCGAGTCACAATCGTAGACTGATAATTGTTAGCAGGTTGAAGATCCCACGTGGCGCGATGGCTTACAGGGACTGGGTATCTCTGCAGCAGATACATCTGGGAAGAGAACCTGATACACGTCTCTCCATTTGTCTTCCTCTAGTCTCAGCGCAGTGGTGCGCTTCCTCAGCGTCCACACAGTCTCGCGATCGATCCCTTCAATCTGTTGGGGTAACGATCTCTCGCATTGCTGCAGACGCACGTGACTTGATTGCTCCTTGTCTGACTTGAAGGTCGCGTAGCAAATTGGACAGAATATCGGTTGGGAATGTGATCGGTAGAGATGCTCTTTCATCCGATGAACGGTTGGCCAGCCAGGCCCGGGACAGGTTCTCCTGTTGCGATGCCGATCCGGGTCATGTTTGTAGAAAGGACATGCGAACCTCGCACCGGTCTCGGACTCATCGGTAGTGGTCGCTGATCCACGACGTCGCTTGCTCGATCCATCTTCGTCATCATCTTCTGGCGGTGGACTGCCCTCCAAACGGGACTTGCGCTTTGAACCTGAGCTCACAGACGTCTTGCGGCTACTCTGACCCGAAGGCAGCGTAGATCTAGCTTGGCTGTGCGCGGCGCTGCGTCCAGTACATTGCTTGTAAGCTGCATTGCGGAGGTTGATTTCGACCTTGCGCAAGATGAGCTCGATGATTTTCTGCATGGGTGCTGGAGATGGTCGTATTGGCCGAACATCACGCTCCATTTCGTCTTCGCTAACGTCCGTGTTGGTATGCATGTCGCAAGAGCTGGTGGATGAGATGGAGACGATGGATGTTACTCTTTCTCTGGGACGCTTGGCGGATGGAAGATTGTCGTCGATCCACCTCTCTATATCTTCGTCTTCCGATGCTGGCCTGTCTTGAGGGCTGTCCTTACGTGCACAATCAATAAGAGTCTTGACAGATCCTATTTTTGGGGCTTCTGGAGGCGTGGTGTCGAGGAATGTCTGGTTGGTGACGACTTCTGCAGGGTTGCTGGTGATGTTGTTCTGTCCAATCAACCATGGCCTATCGACGGTGCCTCTCTTGAGAAAGGTAGCCTTGTTGTTGACAAGAATGCTCGGCACACAGGGAGGAGGTCCGAAAAATATGTCTGCTGCGCCGTTAGCGATCTGAGCTCTCGCTAGAAATTGTAGTAGGCAATACCCTGATCCAACGTTCCCGCATCCAAGGGTGAGAGAGAATCAGGATCGCTATTGTAGCCCGAATCACGGGTCCTGGAAGAAGACAGCGAATCCCTTCTACATACTCGCTTGGTTGTGCTCAGTCTTGGTAGACCGGCTTGCGCATGGCTGAATGATGTTATGGCGAACATTGCGCAAAGTTGTTAGACGCGTCCGAGGGGAATGCTCGTGTTCGCAGTTGACAGTGTAAGGCAGGGTGTGAGCAGAAGGAGACGATAACGTTGTTGAAGGCATCGCGGTCTTGAAGGATGCCTGATGGCTGTCACAAGCAGTCAGACCCACTGCGCGAATGCGCAAACGTGGGAACAGGGTGTAGCTGACGTTTTCCGCCCACCGGTCATCATCCGGTCTCCAGGCACGGGAGGCCCGACTGCCAATCGTCGCAGGTCATGATGTGTCGGCACAACGGCGCCGCGGCAGATACGGGTTGAGCATCAGGGCGTTGTGGCTGAGCAATATTGATGAGTGCCCAGGTGAGGTGTTAGTAGGCCCAACCAGAAATTGGGCATTTGATGTTAGTAGCACAGATCCCGCGGGGTATGACGAGGCCCGGGGATGATAGATGCACCAATGAAGCTTGCGCTAGCCCTGGAGGCAGGCGCTAAGGACGAATCGGAATGTGGGGTTATGACTTCGGCTGCACCTTATTCATCTCTTGGAAAATGCCTCTTTGTCGATTTGCGAGCTCAGGAGGTTGTCATTAGCAGATGGCCAGAAAAAAAATAAGGGTCTAGGCAGGACGAAAGCCATACCTTGCCTCCAGCTTCACAGTCTAGAGCTTGCTATCTTTGACGTCGCCGCCAAGTCATCTCATCGGCCTATCACTGTACTTGCGCCACATGTGTATACTGCTGCATCATGTATGTGACGGGGTACTTGTGAACGCGGAACATGATCTCGCAAACACAATATATATTCTCCACCGAAAGCACTTCCACTACATATCCATGACGAAGTCCTCAGTACTCCACGCACAACGACTCATAGCTTAAAAGTCTCTTTCCCCAGTACAGCCTCAACCTTCCCCCTCCAAAAATCACTACCCTCCATATCCTCAGCAAAGCTCATAAGGCGTTGTTCTAACCCGTTTTTACGAAACGAATACCGTGGCTTCCCCATATGCTTCGCCACGAGATAGAAAACAACAGGCAACATATCCGTCTCCTTAAACTCGCTCAAGGCTCTATTGGCTCCATGACCCAGCTGCTTGAGGCACTCTTTGTGGATATGCCGATTGTACTCCGCGCCGTGGTCGAGCATGTACTTGACGATGGAGATATTTTCGAACTCGATGGCGCGTATGATTGGAGAGCCTGCGTTGATGGAGACGCCGTGTTCGAGGAGCACGTCGATGATGTGGCGTTGGAGGTACTGGGCGGCGGTTTGCATGCAGGATATGCCCAAGGTCTGCTGTACTGGATCTGTGTGTCTTCGGGCTGTGTCCGGAGCCGACACCGGACATTCCCGCTGCAATGAGGTGGGGTTATGGTCGATGAGGTGTCGAAGGATATCCACTTGGCCGTGCGCGCACGCGAAGAGCATCGCTGTTGCCACGAGTATTTTTGCGGATATGGGGGCAGTGCTCCCAATTACCGCCATAGCAGTCTTGAAAGTATCCATGCAGCCGGTCTTGATAGCAGTCCTGATCCATAGTTCAGCACATGTCAGTCCCTGGCCGTGAGTCAAGCTGGAGTCACAGACTCCATTCTTCCTAGTGACTACTGCCAACGTAAGAATAGTCTGGCGATGTTTGGACTGAATGGCCGCGTCAAGGATGCACTGGAATCTGTGCTTGAAAGTGTCGGTCCACTTGCCTCTATCTCTACCTCTAAAATCTTTGAGTGCCTTGAGTAGATGCTGTACGACTTTGATGTGGCCATTAGACGCTGCTGCCTGAAGAGGGTCTACGTAGACATTGTCGTCCTCCGCATGCTGTCGGATGTATAGCCACGACGGCCAGTCTGATTCGTTCTCCTCGAGGAGTTCCTTCACTGCCCACAGGCTACCGACAGCGGCAGCGCTAGTTAGGTCGGCGCGCTCTGTGGAAGTGAAAAGCGGACTGTCACTGGGCGAGTCGAGCACCCGCTGAATAGCTGCTTCCTTGCCTCCTCGGATCAAATACTAGAAGATGTACTCAACGTATTGAGTTTTGGTCTTCTCATCATAGGGATAGCCTTCGATCTTAAGGACCGCCTCAGCGCGTGACTCGATGGAGGTGACAAGGGGATCGTTGAAGGCTTTTCGAACAGAGCTTTAGAGAATTTCGGGGAGCATGTAACGTAGAACTCTCGCTCTAGCATCGCGCTCTGGAGCATTTTCAGCTTCGTGGATATAGTTGAAGCTGCTAAAAGGCAGGTGGTTGGCGACCTGATAGCGGATCACTTGGTCGAATCCCTCTATAGTGTGTTAGCGGATGTAGATTAAGTCCATGATACGAAGGTTCATCTTACTACAGACTGCACGGGTAGCCAAAGCTTCGTGGACAAGGACAGTGTGTACTTAATTGACAATTATATCGTAGAAGATGTCCTCCGGGAGTTGCAGCAGTGCGCTTTCAGACGACATAATCTTGGAATAGCGGGCCATCGTCGATCGAGTGACTGTGGTGCGATGGTTGGGTGTCGAAAAGTAAGGTACAGTTGAGCGTTAGAAAGATTTTGCGTTGGTCAGGGTAAGAGGTAGGTGTAAGGCGGAAGGAGCCAGGCGAGCAACGGCCACACTTTTGCAGGCAGCGAGAACTGCAGTTGAATGCATTGTAGCAGTCCATTCTAAAGGTGAAAACAATGACTTAAAGTGAATGGGTTCGACTTTTGGAAAGAGCTTAATGAAGACCGGTGTCTCGCCAAGGATGCCAACCACGAGAATGTCGGCTGAACAGGAAGTCGAAGATGCTGGTCGTGTTGTGTGATTACCCGAGGACAAACATTTCCAAGGTTGGTCGCCGCACGCGCTTCTTGCAGTATCACCTAGTACACTAGAAGCTGAAGGTTGTGCCTAGGTGAATCAGTGATGGTTCGAACGTCCCTTCCCCATCAACACACGCCCACGTCATCACGATTCTAGCGTACCGTCTGTGCGCAGCACCAAGCACCTGGCCAAACTCCAATCTTAGAAGCTGCAGAGTAAACATAGCGCACAGGAACTTGGCATTATCCCGCTGTAAATACACAACTCATTAACAAGAATATCCCTCCCTTCTAACTTACATCTGAGTGTAGTGCGATACTTCAGTTTCTCCTCTACGTCCCATAATACTGCGGTAACGCGACGCAAAACAAGCGACTTACAACATCCGAAATCTATATATACCTATCCAATTAGGTCCTTTTGAACAGAAAAGTTCCGTTAACACAAGAGCTCATTAAGAAGAAGAACGGGCACATAAAGCCCTTTCGATTCCAAAGTGCATGGTGATACGATAAACTAGATGGGTATATCTATACCCAAGAGACAGCTGTCCGTAGACAAAAATACGCTGTCAACTCCAGACACCATGCCAGTAAAACAAAGGAATACCAGCGAACACCCATAACCCTATGTTTGATACACCTTCACCCTCCCTGGGGCAAAGAATACCATACCATACCGATCCATCCCATCCCATCCCATACCAATCCATACTCCATCCCCATCCCCATCCCCAACGCCCACCAACCCCCAGACCCTCCTCTGGACACCGATATCCTATCCTTCCGCTCAAGCCGACGACCTGTTAACCTGACTAAGTACTCCATCCCCTCAAACAAACATTAACATCTTACGACGGGGCCTTTGGACAGAAAAGGGTAAGAACCTACCGATTACCGCGGCGACCCGGCAGCGGAGGCGGCACCAACGGGTTGCCATAAGCGTCTGTGCCCAGTGTAACGCGACAGTCTGGACAGTACCATTTGGCGCGGCGGGAAGGGATGTCGTCTTCGGTCATGTCCATGCAGGGGAGATGGAACCACTCCTTATCGCACTATGGGGTGGAGATGTTTGTTAGTTTCGATAACAACAAACAACAAAAGGGGAGGAATTTTGTGGGATAAAGGGGGCAGCTTACGTTATTATCACACGATATCATCTGCCCATAACTAACGTCGTCGCAGATACAGTATCGAGGCTCGTTGGGGTCGATGTCGTCGGCCTGCTCCGCCTCTTCTTCTGCCTTTTTCTTCCTCTTGTTCTTGCTGCCTTGGGCGCGTTTGACGTTCGTCACTGTCTTTTGGCCGTCTTCTGCATTCGTGACTTCACCCTTTGGAGGAGGCTTCCGCCGGCTACTAGTGCGGGTAGGTGGGGGTGGGGGTGCAGGTACTGTGAGCGTGGTTGCGGGTTGGCTAAAGACACTATGACGACGGGTTTCGCGAGTTATCCTACCTTCTTCGTTCGGCTTGGGCTCTTCGCTTTGCGCCTTGGGTGTAGGGACATGGCCGCGGGCAGAGCGAGGACGTAGGGTCGGTGCTGCAGGTGTCTCTGGGCGGGGCTCAGGTACGGATGTAGGTGTCTTTGAGGACTTCGTGGGCGGGAGAGTGGCCACGGGCGGAGTGGGAGCTTTCGGAGCAACGGATTCGCGTTTGGGCCTGGTCGAAGCTGCTGTTGGTGCTGAGACTGAGACTGAAGCTGGAGGGGTTGGGGCTTTGACAGGTACTGGTGATTGCGGAGCCTGTGCCACAGCAGGTGACTCCTCTGGCGGTACCGGCGACGTTGTAATGGGTGTGAGCTCAGGACTTGCCTCTTTCGAAACGGCCTTGTTGACTTTCGGTGTGCTTGGACCTGCTGGCGCAAGCGGCACTTGCACGGTATTCCCATTCGTCGATGGCTTTGCAGGCTCTGGGACTGGTACCGGTGTGCTTACTCTTGGAGAGGGCACAACAGAGGCCGTCCGATCGCGAGGGGTGGACACGGTCGAGTTGGGGGTCGGTATCGGAGAGGCGACGGAACTTGGTGCTGGAGCGATGAGCTGCAGACGTGCGCGCTTGGGTTCTGGCGGCCTTGACGCGCTGTCTTGAGTTGCTACCGATGCTTCTCTGGTGGTCTCGATGGCGCCGTCGGTGGCGGGTGGAGGGGATGCATCGCGCTTCCGCTTGTTCGATAGCCTGAGCGGAGTTTTCTTCTTCTGATTCGCAGTTGCAACACTAGAGCTGAAGTTGAGCTCCGTAAGCTCCTTAGCAGCTTCTTTTACCTTCTCAGAAGCGCCAATGAGCTCCTGGGCGTCGTGCATAGCCTTTTGACGCTGCGACATGCGATCGAGCTTCCTGCCTTCTTTTGCCGCGACAGGCTTGAGGCGGATGCTGACTGGCCCGGATTCTTCCCTAGAATCTTCCTCGACAGACTCGATGGGCGGGGGCGGATTTGCTGCCTGCGGGCCATGCGGTGCCAAAAGCCCCAGGCCAGAAGCTGTCATAATCTGCTGCAGCGTCTCGGGCTCCTCGTCCAGGAAGTGTTCGCCTGTCGCCTCGCAGCGAGCCTTCTCCCTCTCGTAGTCGGCCTCTGTGCGGTGCTTCTTTTCCAGCTCGCGTATCATCATGGTCTGACTAGGAGTCCATACGGCGTTCTTCTTCATCTGCTTGCGCAGGACGGCCATTTCGTATTCGGTCAACTTCTTCCAGGGCGCCCATTTGCTACCGGGTTTCGCATCGGCTGGCGGTGGGGCCAATTGTGCGAGGGCATTGCTGGTGGATATGCCGGCGATGGAGCTGTGCACGTTGGTACCGAGTACGCCAGCAGCGCGCGACCTGCCCCCAGTCGCCCTTGAATGTCTGTCCCGGTTGTCCTTGCGCTTCCTGGGTGATGCCACGTCGATGCCTGAACCACCATCCGAGTCTGACGAGTATGTTGCACCGCGGCGCCCACGTCCGCGTGGCAGAGGGACGGCGGTCTTCCTGTGCCTGTCTCGGGGCCGTGAGGTATTGGCGCCATGTCGGCCGCCATCGAAGGTGAGGCGAAGATGGGCGGGGCGTATGTAGTCGCGGTTTACGGGTCGGTGGGCGCTGGGAGAGACTGGCGGGGGCGTCGGGTCGCGTGAGGGCGGCTGTGGCTGGGCTTGGAGTTTCCGCTTGATGACTGATGAGCGCTGGCAGTGGCGGACAGTGACCTCATACAGCCGCGACGCTTCGGTATATGCAAACTCTCGCTGATTGATGGCCTTTTGAAGATGCTGGGCGATGTTCTTGCGTAGTAATACCGGATCGGGGCGCTCTTGCTCGGGGAGGGCGGGCAGCTTGCCATACTGGACCGTCAGCTCGTGGACCTGCTGGACGGCGTCCGAGTAGGTGGAATCGAGGTCGGCAATCAGCGTCAGCGAGCGCACCAAGTCCGACGGGAAGAATTCGGTGTAGTCGAGGAAGTCGTTGACCGTCGTCTGGGCGTCCGGGTTCGGGGCAGGTTGGGCCATTTCTGGCGCATCGTCGGCTTCAGACATGGCGCATCGCGGGGAGGCAGAGTAGATGGAGGGTTGCGACGCACGCGTCAGACTCTCCAGCCACGCGTCAACTAGAGTATTGAGGAGAATCAGCGCGATCGTGAGGGCGCGAGTTGCGATATGCGCTGACAAGATAGGGCGGCTGATGGGAGCTCGTCGCACTGAGGTTCGCGGAGGGAGTTCGTGCTAGCCGCTTTGGGCGCGCCTCTTGTCGATCTCTCAGGAACGCCCATGCGCTTGCGAGTTTGCCCAGCTGCCGGCTCGCAACTCCCGCCCGCCCCGCACACCTCATCTGTGCTTAGCAACTGTATCGTCCTTCACTCTCGTGCGTCACACCTCACTGGCAAGAAAATGTGTCACGCTGACCTTACGCCTGGGAAGGCGTTTCATCTGCACCTTCCCCTGAGTTTCCGCACATCACGACTCCTTGTGCCGTCGAATAAGCAACTTCCGGCACATGTGAACTGGATGCATCGTAATCGTTTACTGCTCTGAGTCGGTAAGTAAATTCTACAGGTAGCATAAACTGCACGTTCCGTGATAATACGCTTTGAGGCAACGTCTTCTTAAGTCTACACCATGCGCCTTCCGTTGACACATTACCTCCGTAAAGACCACCGTCAAATCAAGTCAGACTCTCTTTCCAATTCTCAAGTCGCATGACCCATTTCTGTGTTTTCTATCTCTCAGAAGTCTGGGTGAGGCTCTCGCTCACCGTGCCTGTCGTTTGCTCCTCCCTCATCCGTCTGTCCAAGCGCGATCCCCGCATATATCTTCGCGCTTTCTATCGCAAACAATTTCCACCAGTTCCATTCGTCAAACATCCACCATGGCTTCAGCACGACTACAGCGTCTTCGGAGGTTCGTTCAAACAGACCTCAATGCTCTTCCTGACCGCCCCGTGTCTCCACAACCTGAGCCCAACCCAGAACCCAACCCTGACCATGCCAGCTACGACAGCTCCACTGGCGGTATATCGCTCGAGAACGCACCACCGAACGCGCCTGCTAGCAAACAAGACTCAACCAGTAAGATCGATACGTCCATAAAGGCACCGCCTGCCGTCGAGAACACTGAGCGTCGATACGTTTGGGTCAAAGACGCCGATAGCTCCTTCAACCCAAACCTGGACTCGATGCGCCTATCCACCGCCTCAGCCCTAGCTCCTCGAACTGATGCCGCTGGTCTTCCGGCTACCGATCTTCAACGCGGCGACCTAGCCTCACCTCGCCATCACTTCACACCCATCCAGGCCCTGTCCAAGTACCCTTACAAGTACTGCGATAAGAGTCATATGCAAGACATTGCATCTGCCTTCTTCGACCAAGGAAAGTTTTGGCAACGAGAGTGGGATCTGTAAGTTCACCTCATTATGCGCGACGACTCTCACCAATCACTTGCTAACTTCACCAGGTACTACGTCTGGGACATCGAAGAGACCTCCAAGCCCTTCGTACTCGTTCGTGAGAGTCAAGTTCTAGCTCTGCTTGGCGAGATTAACAAGCACCTTAATCTCTCTTTGAGAATCAGCGACCAGCAGCGTGAGGAGGTAACATTGCCCGCTCATACGCACTACCTGAAGTTTTCGACTAACTGTCATATCCAGGGCCTACTCGTGCAATTCCCTGAACATCCCCGCTGCTTGCCTCGATATCTTGGACGCTCGCACTCGCGCGAAGACGTCGACAGCATGGCCGAGAATGCCCCCAACGAGCACTTCCGCGCGGCAGGCGAATCTTCACACCCACCGCTCGAACACCCCACTCTAGAGGACTTCAAGCAACTGATGGAGAACCTGGCTGAAGCACAGAAGGCGAAGAACAAGGCGAACAAAGCAAAGAAGCAACAAGAGCGACTGGGCAAGAACAAGTCAATGACGGATCAGTTCAAACGCGCGTCCAGGTATCTTGGTCTGCGCGATTCCATTCAGGATCCATCATCGTCCACCTTGTCTCCTGCAGTCGATCCATCCCAGCCAGCTCCATTCTCTTTCGATCAGTCTGTCGTCTTCGTCTGTGTTGATGTTGAGTCGTACGAGAGGGCCCATCACAAGATCACTGAAGTTGGTGTCGCCACCTTGGATACACGCGAGCTGGTTGGTGTTCCGCCTGGGAAGGATGGCACGGCCTGGAGAGAGAAGATCCGTGCCCGTCACTTTCGCATCAAGGAACATCGTCATCTGGTCAACTCCGAATTCGTTGCCGGACATCCTGATAGCTTCAAGTTCGGCCACTCGACCTTTATATCACTCAAAGAAGCCGCGAGTCATGTCGCATCCTGTTTCCACGCCCCTTTCGCCGCCGAAACCGGCGATGACTTCCTCGACCACTTTGATCCTACTGAGAAGCGTAACATTGTCTTCCTCGGCCATGATACTCTGGGTGACGTTCGGTACCTCCAGCAACTTGGCTACGATCCGATGAAGGTAGAGAACATCCTCGAGGCCATGGACACCGCGACCATGTACAAAGTCTGGCGTCGGGAGCAGCAGCCTACCAGTCTAGGCCGGATCATGAACGCCTTCAATGTCCCCGCGTGGTTTCTTCATAACGCAGGCAACGATGCTGTATACACCTTGTGGGCTATGCTGGCCATCTGCGTGAAAGAGGCCACTCTTCGCGGTTCCCCGGAATTAGACGATCTGCGAGAGAATGACATGAATGCGAAACTCCAGGCTGCTCTTGAGGATGCTGAGCAGAGGGTGAAGGATGATGCCGAGGGCTGGAGCGATCATGAAGCGACTGGAGACGGCGGCGTACCTGTACCCCTTGCGTCTGTCCTCGCACCAAACCCAACACAGCCCGCAGTGAAGGCTATCCCGCAGTATGATGGGTACTCGGATTTCGGCTCTCGTGGACATGGTCAGATGGACGGTCATGGCCAGTCTGGTGGAGGAAGCATGTATCGTGGACGGGCAGGTAGTCACTTACAAGGAAGTAGTCGCGGTCGCGGTCGTTCAGACTCGCCCAGGGGTGCTTCTCGGCCAGAGGCTATTCCCAAGGTGGACTACCACTGGTAGGCAGGAAGTCATGGTAGCGGTCAGCGCACATTGGAGGTCACTAGGATACTGAAGGCTTCCTTCTTGATAGTCGCATAGTCCTGCGATAGGAGCTACAGAGAGATGAATGATGAATTCTACATCGACAGTAACCATGGATTCAAAATGCGCGTGAATACATGTGTCTACCATCTAAATTAAGGAAAAGGATAGCACAGACAGCAATGCTACCGCAAATTGCTGCAAGCGCACCTTCGCATAATTCAACTCAGACGTCTGGCAATTCGCTAATCAATCTAAAGAGTGGACACATCTTTCTATCAATCTTTCCACGGCGTGGACCACACTCGCCCGCGTCCCCATTCATCATCTTCTCGTACATACCTTATACCAGCTCTCCTTTGGAGAGAAGCAGCGCTTCCTTTTCCAATCTATATCATGTGCATCCCATTCTTTGGAGATTGCAATACTGTTCTTTTTCAACTTTGTCGCACCCCATCTATCTCTCTTTGACCATATCAGCGCTCCTCATTTCCACAACTGTCCAAATGTGCATCTCTCTCGACGTCTCTGGTCGTAGCAGCATCCCGCCCCCCTTAGGCATAACTCTCTTTTCTCTTTTCTCTTTCCGGTCCTCCCCCCTTTGCAAACCACGCCGTACACCGAAACACCACTCCACCAACCCCTCCACCATCAACGCCATCGCAAACCCATCAAAGAACACCCCACCAGAATCATCGTTTCCATCCCTTCCATCCCTTCCACCACACCATCACACCAAACCCGTCCTATACCTCGCCATCAATGCCAACACCCAGATTAACGGTGTCGCACTGATTGGTATAGTCTCCTGCTCTTTCTCTTCTTCTGCTCAACATCTGATCAGCACCCTCTTGCCATCAGTCTTGTGAGCTTCTTTTTTTTTGTTTTGGGGAGACCGCTTCGCTTCGTATCCTCGTGTCATATACACGAGCCTCGCGAATGCAGTCGAGAGATCTAGTCGTCTCTTTGCGGTGTCGATCTTTGTTGCGCGAGTGTCGTTGTTGTTCTCGTTCTCGTCCTTGTCCTCATCGTCGTTCCCGTGCTCGTGGTTCCCATCGACCTTGCCTGAAGCTAAGATCTGCCACCTTTCGGCTTAGACGGGCTCCTACTCACTCGCGATCTCTCCGGTGCCTTTACCGGTGCCTTCGCTGCTGTCTTCGCTGGCGACTTTGCCCTGGTCTTCGCCGGTGACTTGCCCCTTCCGTTCGTCGTCTCTGCAGCTGTCTCTTTATCTTCTTTCACCTTCATCGGCGATGCCGCCATCTTACTCAAAACATTCTCGTTGAGAGATCCTACGGGCTTCCCGGCATTGCGCGTGCTCCTGTGGTTGGGGGCCTGGGATGCAGCAGGGGGCGCGAGACGAGCGGTGCTGGTTGCGTTCGTCGCGGAGGTGTTGGCTGTTGTGGTGTCGTTGTTTGGGTTTGCTGGCTCCTCGGTTGTAGGTTGTGTTTCTGGGAGGATCTCCATGTTCTCGGCAAGAGATGGAGCTGTCCCACTGGCTTCAGTCGCCGTGTTTGCTTCACGAGGGGTATCAACAGCGTTCTCTGTCATCATCTCGTTCAATGTCGGAGTCTGCTCATCACCCAAGTCTAGCGTCGTCCTCGACGCCTTTGATGACCTAGGCGGTCGCTGCAACGATCTAGGTGGCATCTGTGACGACCTCGGCGGCTCCTCACTGTCATCTTCTGTCAAGAGCCGCTTCGTAGCAGGCGTCAAGATGATCGCGGGCTTGCGAGTAACGGCAATTGGAGTCATGTCCTCCAAAGCCAGAGTCTGCTCACCACCAAGGTCCTCCCCAGTCCTCGCTACCTGAGATGGCTTTGGCGACACTTCTTCTTCATCGCCCTCAATGTCAATCTTCCGCTTCGTAGCTGGAGTCAGCTCGATGGCGGGGATGTCGACGTCGGGGATATCGCTGATGACCTTCGGCGGCTGCTTGTTTGGATTCGGCGAAGGCATGGCGTAGAGATCGTCGTTGCTGTGATCGCTTTCATCGATTATGGTATCGCCGTCGATGACGAGAGTATCGCCATGAGTGTTGGTCTCGCCCTTTGCTGCGTCTTGCTCGGGAAGAGCTGCTGCCTCCGCGCCAACTTCGTCGCCCAAGCCGTATGTGAAAGTGCCTGAGTTGTCCGCGTCGCCCTCGAAAGAATCCCAGAATAGGTCGATAGACGCGTCGCCATCGTCTTCTGTCTGTTCTTCTTGGACTTGGACCTGTTCTTGTACGGCGAACTTGATAGCCGGTCCACCGCCAGGCGTGAGTAGATTTCCTGTCGGAAGCTCGGTGTTCTCGCCGCTAAGCCGAAGCTGCTTGATCGGTCTGGGTGTCTCTCCCGCGTCGTCAGACTTTCGCTTGAGTGCATTCAACCTTTCTAGATATACCGGGAGTCCGATTTCTCTGGTGTTCCAGTCTTGGATGAGAGTTTTGTGATCAGGTGTGTATCCTGACCTTGGCGTCGAGGTTTCTGTGGGAGTGGTTGTAGGGCCTGGTAATGCGGTAGGGATGGGTGTAGATGGGCTTGTGAGACCGGCGACGGAGACAAGACGTGGCTGGTTATTGACAAGATGGTTGGAAGAGATCGCGCTCGATGGCTTCTGCGTCTCAGATGGAGTGAACGACTTCGCTGCGGTGACAGTCATCTCTGTGGCTTTCGCGCCGTTAGTCTCCGACTTCAGCTTCTTTAGCTCCGTCTCCAGTGTCTCGCGACGAGCAGCCTCTTTCTTCAGCTGCTCTTTGAGCTCCTCATTCTCGTCATTAAGCGCGGTCTGCACATTATCGTTGATCTGCTTCGCCTCCGCAGCAATGCCTTCCCACTCCTTGACCTGCTCTTTAAGCGCGGTGACTTCCTTGCTATGTCGTAGTCGCACCTCGTGGAAGTCTCTCTCCATCGAAGCTGCATCGGCCCTGCCCTTTTCTTCTTCTTCTCGGGATGCTTTCAACTGCATGGTCAGAGAAGCTGCGCTGGCTTCGGCTTCCTCCTTCTCTTCTTGGGCTTTTCCCACAAGTTCTTTCACCTGGGCCAAGCCAGATCCAGCGACCTTGATGGCTTTGTTCGCGCAATCCAACTGCTCCCTAATCGAGAGAATTTCCGCGTTAGCCGTCTGAGTTTGCTGTCGTGCAGCTTCCAGCTCGGCCTTCAGGGAAGCCATTTGAGCTTCAACCGCCTCAACCCCTTCCGGTACTGCCTGAGGGCCTTGACCATGAGAAGCCAGTAGCGAAGCGACTTTGGCTTTAGCGCCATCGGCCTCTTCTCGCACCAGCAGCAGCTGCTCATCATTGGAAGCAGCTTCCATCTTGGCATCTACAGCCTCTTGCCGCGCCGCCCGAAGTTGATGCCCCATATCCTCCAGTGCATCTCGCTTTGGAGTCGATGAGTTGTGAGACGAGTTGGACATTCTACTCGGGTGCGCAGGCTTGCTCGTAGACTGCTGAAGCGCTTTGACCTGCGCATTGCTGCGTTTCAAGCGCTCGGTCGTGTCCGTGAGTGCCTCCTGTAGTTTGCGGACCACTTCTGGGGTTTGTGTAGGCTCTTCTCGCGCAGGTGTCGCAAAGTCTGGAATCTCGTCGACATGTGTAGTCCGACGCGCTAGATCAGACCTCGCCTTCTCCTTCATCTCGTACTCCTTCTGTTGCTTTTTCGCAACTTCCAGCTCTTTCCGTAGACCAGCATTAGTCTTAAGCGTAATCTGAAGCCAATTATGAACGCGCCAAGTGGTAGCCTTCCATGTGTACCGGTCGACTCCTGGTGGAGTCCTTGCGCCTTTCCAGATCCTCATCACACTTACAGTGCCCCGACAAGTCATGGCAGCGTACAACGCATATCTGAGGGCGCGATATTCGAGAGCGGAATTGGCCTTGTTCATGATAGTGTAGCCGGCGCTTACAAGCTTGAACAGAGTTGGTGAGACGAAGGCGTCCATCTTTGCGGCTGTATTGTTTTGGAGGTGGCGGAAGCGGTGACTGTTGATGTTGTGTTTCTGGTCTTCTTGATGGTGTTTGTCGCGGTCACTGCAGCGGTGGCGGCGGCGGTTCTGGTGACGGTCGCGAAGTTGGTACTGACGCCTTGTATGAGACCTGATGTTCCTGGTGCAGTATGCAAAGGGGTAGTAGACGGAGATGTACTCGCTACTTTTCACGATGCTGAATCGCGTCTCAGCGATTGTGTGGGTATGAGAGGGGACCGGGTTATGACTTACACTGATAACGTGACCGCAGTAGAGACCTTGTCGCGCAAGTGTTCGCTTGTTCGGTTGCGGTGTAGTTCCTTTGGGCTGTTTATCTGAGCCTCAGCGTCTTCGATGCTACCGTGGTTGCGAATGAATGCGAGAGTGCGCGTTGTGGTGTCGTCGTGGTGTCGTCGCAGTGGGCTGAGAATATTCAAAGGTAGAGGGGTAGCAGAGTCGCGACTCAATGAATGCAAGGAAACAGAAAAACTCTTGTTTACACTCGCTAAGTCGCAATAGTGTGCGCTGACGTAACGGAAAAGTCACGTTGTGGGAAGGCTTGGTCTTTCACTGATGCGGTCGGGAGCCAAACAAAGGAACAAAGAGATAAGAAGACTGTCATAGCTGGATTCGAGAAGACACACGGAGTATTGGAAAGATGTTGCTTTTACATGTGCCTTTTGCAGAAATGATTTCTGGGAAGGAAGATACGTACTAGATGTCGCAACTGAACCTCAGGGTTGCCCACCAAGTTCCCCCAAACCCGCACTTCAGAGCCCCGTTCGACGCCGCACGAGGCGCGCGCACCAGAACATCCGTCTGAGCCATCATCATAAGCTCAACACTTGCCATCAAAGACCTCACTTGCTCTTCTGCCCCCACCACGACTCCGCCTCCGCCGCTTTCCACTCATCGTACTCTCCCGCCGCACGTTCAATCACAGCCTGCTCAGCAGCCGCCTGCCACGTCTTGGCCAAGTGCCCATTTTTGAGATCTTCCTGGAACTTGGCGACATCGGTGCGGAAACAATTGTTTGCTAGCGTGAAGGCTGACGGCCGTGTGTCTTCTGTGTTGCCGGCGCTGATCTTAGCGAGGAGAGCTTGGTGCGTGGTGTTCTCGGGAAGCATGGAGATGAGTGTAGTTTGCTGCTCTGCGCTGAGGTTGGTCCAGGCTGGTCCTTCAAGAAGCATGTGCTGCGATGTGTGAGCTCTTTGATGTGTGGATAGTGAGGAGATGGCGACGAAGACTTACGTAGATGTCGGCTTTGACTAGGCGGCTGGAGGAGTTGGTGGTGATGTAGACGGGATCGAAAACTTTGCTTGGTCCCTTCTTGGTCGGGACAGCTTTGGGAGTGGGCTTTTCCTCAAACTCCTCGAACCGCTCTGGTGCTTTGCGGTTGCGCGAGGGGCGTGAGCTGGGTGTTGCTGCAGGAGCGGGTTTCTTGGCTGCTGCTTTCTTCGGGGCTGGCTTTTTGGGTGCAGGCTTCTTTGGAGCAGGCGTCTTCTTTTTCGTAGTCTTGGCTTTTGTTGCTGAGCTTGTGCTCCTGGCTGCGCGTTTGGGAGGCGGTGTACCGAAGGCGGGCTCTTCGTCGTCATCATCGACTTCTTCGTGAGATCTCTTCGGGCTCTGCTTAGATGCGCGTTTAGCGCCCATGTTGGATGTCGGCATAGTAGTAGATGCAGGCGCCAGCGCCTGCTGAGGTAAGGATGGAGACTCGATCGATGGCATGATGGACGAGTCGTTTTCTATTGTTGAGATGGCAGAATTTGGGACTTGGCTCGGCAGGCTTGAGGGGATGGGTGAGACCTGCTCAGATGGAGAAGAGGGCGGCGAAGATAGAGGTGATGAGTCTGGGTCAGAGTGGTGCATCTTGGCTCGTTTGTTTGGTGTTGTTGGAGGTGGTGCGGTGGTTTGCTCTGATTTTGGTGCGGGCGGAACAGGTGTCGGTTGATAGTCGTGTGGAGAGGTGAGTCGGGTGGCGGACGAAGGTCTATGATTGTCAATCGAAGCTGAGAGAGACGACATATAGGTTGCCAATGCGCGTTGAGCTTTCTATTGTCGGGCAGTGGATATAGGTGAACAATAGGTGAACAATAGGCTAATGGACCAAGCGACAGTCACGTGTGAAAAGAAGACGGCGATGCATGAAGTGAATGTGGAGGTTGTATTGAGCAGTTGCACAATGATAGTCACGCGCTTGGCAGGCAAGTCGTGAAGACGCGGCACGGTACATGCAGTAGTGAAGAATGGGAACGCACCTTACTGGTAACGACATTTTGTCGTTCGGACTGAATGCAAGAGTTTGATGTGAACTTGAGCAGGTGTTTCTTAAAAGACGTCGTAAGTGCAGGCGACTACCTGGGTGGGCTGAGATGGACGGCAGCTGGCAAAATGCCGGTGGGTGTCGTTTGCGTTGAGGCAGTAGCTATCGCGTTCCGCAAGGCTGATCTACCAATGACCAAGGTCGCGTTCCACCGGGAAGCCTGCGCGTCGAGCGACTTAAATCAGGGTTGAAAGCGTGTCCGCCACTCGATGCATAGAGTGAAGGTGTTGAAAGGGTACGCGAGGATAGAAGCTCGGCTCCGCATGGTGGCTGGGGCGCTGAGTTGAGGTTGTACCAGATGTACTGTCACAAGGATACCGGTATTACTTCAGTCAGTCTCTCTGGTCTCGGGATTTGAATGAACGCGTCTGTAGAGTCACGAAGGACAGTGCATTGAAGGGTCGCGGCATGCTGGTTGTTCTGTGATGGCCGTTGGCGCGTCCGTGCGCTTTCCCGCGCGACCTTTCCGCATCGTCATCTTTGCGATCTGATATCATCAGCCCGACACGCATCCCCTACCACGCGACTACTCACCCTCGGGCCTAATTTTGCGCTCGACATATTGTTTGGCGACGCTGCACACTCACCAGCCGTAGTTCTCCGCACCCTCAACCGCCACCATGATCAAACACACCATAATATCGCGGCTCGATGGTCAGTAACTCAGCCCTATTGAAGGCTGCACACGTGCTGATACATGTCTAGGCCTTCATTTGGTAGCCTCGGTGGACAACAACCAGGTAACGGCGCCTCTCGAGCTGTTCACGTAGCCTAAACATGGGACTCACGTTTTCTAGAATGATGCCGAGTTCAACGAGGCCACGAACAAAGTAAAGATGTTACAGCGACGTCTGAACCGTAACGCCGAACAACAAGCAAGTATAGAGAGTGGAAACTACACATTCCAGTATGCGCATTGCCCCTACCTTTACGTGCAGAGAAGCATCCTCGATCACATGCTAACGCAACCACCAGCTACATCATCGAAGGCGACCTCTGCTTCCTCTGCATATGCGACCGTTCCTACCCGCGCAAACTCGCCTTCACATACCTCTCCGACCTCCAACGCGAATTCACCACCACATACCAACCGCAACAGTACCTCTCACCCACATGCCGACCGTACGAATTCGTCGGGTTCGATCAGTTCATTCAGAGCACAAAGAAGACATACCAAGATTCGAGGGCGACACAGAATTTAGACAAGTTGAACGATGAGCTGAAGGATGTTACAAAGGTCATGACCAAGAACATTGAGGATCTGCTGTATCGAGGAGACAGTCTGGAGAGGATGGGCGATATCTCGAGCCGGTTAAGGGAGGACAGTAGGAAGTACAAGAAGGCTGCTGTGCGCATCAACTGGGAGTTGTTGTTGAAGCAGGTGAGTTCAGGACGGAAACACGTTGTGGTAGCAGACTTGGAATACTAACGATGCGCAGTACGGACCCATCGGCGGACTAGCCTTCATCATCATCGTCTTCATCTGGTGGAGATTCTTTTAGACACATGCAGCGAGTCGGCACTCAGCATGTACCAAGGAAGGCATTTCAGGCACCGTTGGCGTTAGAGGCGCATACATTGCCGAAAAACGGCTCAAGATACACAACAATACCCAAGCTCCAGCTTTTCGTATACAAGTCTTGATACACACAACCCTGGTTCCACGATGTGAATGCTTGCGTTGTCAGGAAGACAAGGATGCCCTCCCAAGCCTCTAGCTCTGATTGGCTGGAAGCATATCGTGAGCACTACATACCTCGCTAATCCTTCACACCATGTCTGCCCCACTCCACACTACCAATTTCGATTTGCACCTTTTTCCTTTTGCCTGTTCAGCACACTTCGACGGATACTGCAGTCGACGACAGTGGACAGGACGTATACGGACAACGCTATGCCATCGGGCAATACGACGCACGCCATGTGAACACCGCACCCAACTCGGACAGACGTGCCGGTATCAACACCATGACGAAATGATCAGATATGAGGGGGTGTCTTGTAAGAGGAGGGGGAGGGAAAATGGAGCTATAGGATAGAGCAGAACCTTCGGACGGAGGACATCTCTCACAACAACCGCCTCCTCTCCGTCTGAGTAGGAACAATGCAGCCACTTGGTGTCAATATCGCTGTGGGTTGGAGGAAGTACGCGTAGAAAGACTGTCAAGATACGATGGAAAGATCGGGTCAAGAGGAATACATGCCTACTTCGAGCAAAGAGAGTGGAGATATGGCCGTATTTCGGGGGATTCTATGGATGAGGCATGCCGCCGTTCCCATATCCATTCACACCCGTGACGACCTAGCTTCGGACTTCCGGTGCCCAAGGACCCCGGGCCATAGTCTTTGTCGTCGGGGATGGCTTCATCGGGATAATTGCGCGATAAACTTCCATGTCTGGGAACTACTACGTTGGACTGCATAACTGTCATTGTTGAAGGAAGGCGCATTCGGAGTGCGCGATAAACTTGCTAGTACTGGTCGTGGTTGACCATTTCGTTCATTTTCGGCCGATCTAGGAAACAGCTAAATGCCCCGGAGCCTACACCGACATTAGGTCACCTACTTTGCGAGCCTTTTAAGTTGCTGTAGTCCGCAGACCTATTCGCATCACAGACAGCACCCCTCCCAATGACATTCTCAAACACTACAACAATGACTAAACCGCAGCTCGTCCTCATCCCTGGCGCCTGGCACACACCCTCCGCCTTCTCCCTTCTCACTACCGAGCTGCACGCTCTTGGGTACACAACGCACGCGCGCCAACTCGCCTCCGTTGGCAGCACAACACCTACCACCGATCTCTCAGCCGACATCGCCATCGTCCAGTCCATGATCAACACCGCTATCGGCCCGTCCTGCAACGACGTCGTCGTACTAGCCCACAGTTGGGGCGGCATCGTCGCCAGTAGCGCTCTCGTCGGCTTCGGAAAAACCGAGCGAGAAGCCCTAGGGAAAAGAGGTGGAGTGGTGAAGTGTGGATATATCGCTGCCAGCATGCTACCCGAAGGTGTCAGCCTAATGGACTCGGTAAACCACACCTTCCCTCCTTGGACTCGGATTTCCGGACCTTACATCCACGCTCTCGACCCACATGTCTTCTACTCCGACCTTCCTCCCGACGAACAGGCATACTGGTTTTCGCAAATCCAACCGCATTCGCTAGCGAGCGCTTATGCGAAGACGACGGGGGCGGCGTGGAAGAAGATTCCTAGTGCTTATTTGGTTTGCGAGGAGGATAGGAGTATGCCGGTCGTTGCGCAGGATAAGATGATTGAGATGGTGAGGGCGGAGGGCGGGGAGGTGCAGGTGACTAGGTTGGGGTGTGGGCATAGTCCTTTTCTGAGTCGTGTGCAAGAGACGGTTGAGTGGGTTAGGAGGATCGCTGGGGAGGATTTGTGAAGAGGTGGAATGCGAGAGGGGATCAGGTTTTCACAAAGTCCGGGTCTGGAGCTGAGTCGTCGCATTGTGGGAGCTTCGCAGGCGGCACACGCTCATTCCACGCCGATCCCTTTCGCAATTGTCCCGTACACGTCCCTATCAATCTCCAACCCTAACCCTCAAAGCGGATGCGACGACCGAGACAACAACACCAACGAGCCGTCCACGAGAGTGGCAGGCTCTCGCCTGCGTGTAGTCAACGATTGGCTTGGCCATGGTCTCAGGCTTTCAACTAAGCCATTCGTTGACCACAGGTCGGGCGATGAATCTGCGTATAATTGATGATTGTGTAAGTGATCTATGCCCAAAGCATCGCGTATTTACATCGAGCGAAATCGCGATGCTTCGGGCATAGATCACTGACACAATCATATGCGAAATCATGATACTGTGTATGTCGTTTGATTTTACGGATTCTCGAAAGAGCGGTCTATGAATCTGTGGCGCGTTCTTTCAAGAATTCATAAAATCAACGGACATTGACAGTCGACCTGACCGCTACGGCCACGAGCGGCGTAATCAATGGTCTCTCGAGCTTTCGACTAATCCGTTCTTGACCGCACGTCGGCGAGGCGTTTTGCCGATTTCGTTGATCTCATGGGTGCTTCTGCTCCAATGTACCTGAAGCTTGGTACATTCCAGCACAAGCACCCATGAGATCAACGAAATCGGCAGTCGATCTAAATGATGTTTTTCCCTAGGGATGCGCACACGAAAAGGTTCCTCTACCACACGAAAAGGTTCCTCTACCACACGAAAAGGTTCCTCTACCACACTCTCTCAATATACTGGAACGGGCGTGTCAGCCATCCAAAACCACCACGCGTGCCATTCATCCCACAACCCCGCAAAATCGAATAACCCAAGGGGCGCACAACTTCTCGCATCGGAATTCCTCCCCTCCCCCAGTCTTGTAAGTTATATCAGTGGAGGTAACGGTTGCTACGATAGCCATCCATCGTAGCAGCCGTTACTTCCACTAATATAATTTCCAAGCCCGGGGTAGGTAGTGCGAGTAGACCGCACACCTTTCCTACCTTGATCATTGCCCCAGTCTTTAATATTCCGTTGGAGAAAGTTGCTACAACAATCTTCACCAACGTTATCTTAAAGATTGGCGTAATGTCAGTCAGAGGTAGCCCAGCACAGAGCCAGATAGTCTGACTTGATTCGAGTTGTCTTGTCGCTCTGAAGCATTCTGAATTGAATTAAAGTCAGAACGAGAAAACAATGCGAATCCAGACAGCATTTCTGCTTTGTTGCTGGGTACCGATCCTGGAAGTTGCGATGGCGTACTGGAAGGATGGTAAGGTTTGTTGGCTGCTTTTTGGGGGGGTTGGTGTGGGTTTGGGTGGATACACGATATAATGTAGCTGGTACTACCTCCAAATGAATGAAATTGGAAGTAGTACGAGCTACATAATATTGTGTGTTTACCCGATTTCATGGTTTCGGTGCATTGGTGGATGGGTGGATGAGTGGGTTGTAGGACATCGAGACTGGTCGAAATGGGTCGAGAGAAAAGAATAATCAGCACAACACTTTTCACTTCCCGAAACTTGCAACATTATGAGGAACTATGGGGATCATGTGACGCTGACAAGTTGCGCGAAATTCTGGGGGTTTTGCGATGCAGAGGAATAATTTTCGTGGTCTGGTGTGTAGAGTCAAATGTGGAAAATTGCATGTGCATACTTCTCAACTTTCTTCAGAATACCATTCAGCTGCGTGGTCTGGACCATGGGAAGAATCCGCAATACTATATTACTTCAGATGACTGTTGACAAGTTTATAGTGACGGCGATAATTTGCGATGTCGGGTTGAGCTACATTGCCGATCAGACTCTGGGTTCTTGTCGCATCAACGATAGATCACATGAAGAGTAGATATGACGAGAGCTTCGTTACTTTGGGAAGGTACTTCAATGAAAGCAAGAGCTCATATTGATATTGCGTATCTAGTAAATCGACCTGTTATCAAGCCTCGATACCCGTGTCGCAACAACGACGACCACGTACGAAGCCCTCCTCGCAGCGCTCCAAGCGACAACAACCCCATTCATCGTCGATCCGCTCACGGCAACGCATCCAATGTCTCAATGACAGCAAACGTCTCTCTCGACTCATCCGACAACGGCGCGTTACCCGGCCTGTCCACGACAACAGCATAGACACCCGCATCCATCGCCGCTTCAGCTTCTATTCAAATCACAAAACATGTTAGTCACTGTACATGAAGTGTGCATACGGAGCTAGCCACGTGCGATGGAGAGGATGTATCGATGTGAAACATGGTGGGGTCGCGTGATGGGAAAGACTTATGTGGAACGAGAGACACGCGGATGTGGACGAGAGGGGCAGTAGGCGAGAGACGAGAATATGCGGCGTGACGAAGGACGTGTGATGGTGGGATGATAGGTGAGTAACGAATTCGGAACGCGAGACAAAGAGTGGGTTGAAAGATGCGGTGGTGGGGTGCAGATGTAAGGGCGGTGAGAAGGCGGTGGTGTGTTGTTTCAAATCACCATTCGCCGTAACAGCCTCACGAAAATACCACATACCTTTTACATTGTCAGTCAAGAAAGCGACGTTCTTGACGTCCTTGCCCAGCTCACGGCATATCTTCTCGTAGGACGTCTTTTCCATTTTAGGACCGGCGTTCACCGTATCGTAGTGGGCGGCGAACAGGGGTTTAATGTCCCGCGTATTCGGACCGTCTGTGACGTAGGTAAAGAACTGGAGCTGAGCCTGCACGCTGCCGGAGGAGAAGATGGCCAGTGTTTTGCCGGCTGCTTTCCACTGCTCGAGTTGGGGGATTACATCGCTGAAGAGCGGGGTTTTGAGATCACCGTTGCGGAACCCGGTTGTCCATAGGTGGCCTGCGAGCAAAGGGGTTAGTTTTGCGGTGCAACTATGTGTATTGGCCGATGATTGATAAGATCGATAAAGGCAATGTGCATGTGTGGTGATGGTAGTACGCAAGCAGCGTTTAGAATGGGCTGATCGACACGCTTGTGGTGCGATGGACGGAATGGGGTCTTGCAGCGGCGTCGAGCTGACAGGAAGAGGGTTTGGCACCCCCAAGGGTCGCTGCGACAGGCGGCGACTATCGCGATAATGCTGCCGGTGGTGACTGGCCGATCGAATCATTACTCTGTTTCGATCGAGCTAGCCGCTTTAGAGCGGCGCGGTGTCGGCGCTTGGTGTTGGCAATCATTTGGCTGGACATGGGAGGCCCGGGGTGCGTCGTCCATGTTGAAACACACAATTTGTTACCCACCTTGTAGTTGCTTCAAGTACACAGCCTTGACATCGCGCCGCGTAAGGTCTTGTACGTGGGCGAGTAGCGCATCGGCGCTGCGTTTGGCGTCGTCTGGGAACGATGCGATGAGGGTTTGGAAGTCGGCATCCGACCACGAATTGCGTGCTAGTCTTGTGAGACTGTCTAGTGCATACGGGTACTGCGGCTATTGTGAGCGAGACGGCGTGAAGAGGAAACCCCACTGGCGGGCGTCGCGTGACAGATGACGGAGGTTGGAAGCGCGAGATCATCGTTGGAGTGGCAGGTGCAGGTCGGAAAAGCATCTAGAACTCAGGGGAGGCGAAAAAGGCGAGGGAAGCCATGAGTGGCTTCATCATTGCCGGGTGACACCAGGCTGGCATGGGAGGGCGGGCCGGCGTGATTCTCGACGGAGGTTGGTGGTGGTGATCACGATTCCGAATGCGGGGAAGATGCGCCTCGAGACGAACAGACTGACAGCGAGGGAAGGTGGAAGCGCTGGGCAGTGAGACGCGAGAATAGTAACATGAAGGCTTACCATGACATCTTTGACGAATGAGATGCTGGAAATAGTGCCCTCTGGCAGCAGTCAGCCTCCTGAGATGTTTAGGCCAGTCAACGCATTGGAAGGCGAAGCTGGGTGGCGCAGGCAAAAGCTGGGGTAGCGGCCGGGAGAGCGCAGCAACACAGACAGTGCAAGGTGCTGTCGGTGGCAGGCATCGCCATCGGGAAGTTGCTGACTAGACAGCTGCATGCATCGCGAGGTTGGTGGAGGCTGATTGCAGTCGTTCTCGACTAGCCATGCGGGACTCGAGAATGGCAAGCGACTTACCAATGTCGAGCAACACTACCTCTGCTTGGCTCCAGCGCGCGGTGTCGAGGGACGCGGGCGACATTGTTTCCTTGTTGTTGTTGAGTGCAGGGCGGTGACCGGCGGTGAGAAGAAAATCTCTGCTATAGCGCCTCTATACTGCGAACTGTAGTTGTGTGTCTGGACTGGCAGCTAACTGGTGCGAGGCTTGAGGACGGGAACTTCAAAACATGGCGGTGAGGTTACCACGGCAAGTTGTGTATTATTGACATGTGTAAACAAGTTCCTTGAATATTCCTTGACGATGCCGGATGAGGCCTGACAGCCGTGAACGTGCTGTCGAGAAGAAAATTTTCAAAAGCATAGGAGTCATCGGGCATCGGGGGTTGAGGCTTGCGTACAGTCACGATGGCTCTTCCCCAACGACTTCCTTGCAATGATCGTACATCCTCGTGGCAATGATCGTGATGAGGCTGGTCGTTGAGGCGCACACCGTCATGGGAGCCCCAGAATATCCACACCTTCACTCGTGTTTGCGGGCGACCATGGTGAGATGGACGGGTGTTCCTGGCTAACCCGACCATGTTGATGCTCGATGTCGCAAGATTTCCACATAGCTTCCGCAGCCGACCCACTGTACGTCCGCCTGTCACGCAAATCCTCCCGGCTCAACGCAAAAAGTTGAAAATGCTATAGGCTGGGGGAGAGTGTGTTGTCTTTGTTTCTCTACACCGCTCATGGGTAGCCCAGGGACAGGTACAGCGAGTGGGTACAAAGAAATGGCCCGGTGCATGTTACCTGCAGTAGCCCGCCGAGTGCCTGTCCAACACGCTCTCTGGGTGGCTGTGGATGCAGGAGGCTGCAAGTTACTGCAAGCTACTGCGAGCCCTCCTTTAGGGTGCAGTGGGAAGCTTACTCCGGATCCTGCGCAGTAAGACAACAAACAGAGGATTCGAGGCGGGATGGACGCGCGAGGCTATTGCGACGTGAGCGCATACACGGCTTTGTCTCAGGTAGAGCGGTGGCATGAACCCCGACTGTGAAGCAGCGGGATGCCATCTGAGCCTGTCAGGATCATATGGCAGTCGCAATGGCATCGCAGCGCATCGCAGCATGAGCTTTCCCCAGATTTCTAATGTTTGCCGCGACCCGCCCGACCCTTGAGGCCGATGTCGAGGGACGATAGACAGTAGTCAGCCGAATAGTGTACCAAATGGCCGCGAGCTAGCGACGAAACACTTGTCATGCTGTATTGGGGCGTAGATCAGCCCCTGGATAGCACAGTACTGCGCGACGGATACACTGCGGACAATCTGAGCACACGACAGCAGGACGTCCAATGTCGGGTGCAGAGAGCGCAAGGCTCATGCGGGACAAAGTGGCAAGCATCACGAAACGAGAGATAACGGTCGCGTTGGAGCAGCTCGTGGAGGGCGGGCGCGGGCTTCTACAGGCCAGGTGGCAGTTGGGTGCTACGGTGCAACGGGCTACGATCAGCAGCGCCCTGGAGGCGGCGCTTGGGGCTAAGCCAGCATTGGCGCACGACAGCTGGTCAGGCTGGACAGGCTGGACGAGGTCTGGAAGTGCGCCCTGTCCGCGTCGGCCAGGACAATGTTTCAGCGCTCGTCATAGCTAATTTCTGCGCATTCGTCCGCCAGCACAGAGATCAGAGTGGAGCCGATGACTGTGCAAGAGATGATGCCATGGGCAGGACCCACCGGCTGCCAAAGCAGGGACGACCGACGGGGATGGGGCGCAAGTGATGGCAGGCACGACGGGTGACGACCACGGTGGAAACCGATAGAAAGTCATGGAAAGTTGGCAGGCCAGTGGTGGCGCCGGTTGGCCAGGTCTTCGTGCTGCTTTAGCACCTGATCCAATGCAAGCCACGTAGCCATCCCTAGCCAGGCCCGCTAGTCCCAAAGCACGACCCCTGCCACTGGTGGGTCCCCCGAGGGCAGCAGCTCCTGGCGCGCTGCCCTCTAATACCCAGCTGGCCGTCCTTTACCCGCTATCACCTCACCACCATCTCCCGATGCCTCCATAACACGTACCCACCTACTTTGCTCTCGTCGTTGTTCGCAAGCTCTAGCGTTGCTTCCTCATCATCACCACCACAACCCTCACCGTCCGTTGCTGCGTTAATTACCACCGCTCCTCCCTCGCTCCTTCCGCAGCCGCAACCGCTCGCAGCTCAGACGTCAACAACGTCAACAACACCATCCCTTCCGCCCTCCGCCGACTCCCGACACACCCACGCCAACCACGCTATACACGCATCTACTCGACCATATAGCTGCCACCGCCGGGTCTGATTTGATGTGATATTGAGAGTCCGCTGCTGGCCATCCCGACATCCGTCCGACAGCTAGCTAGTCCGAGTACCCGCTCGTCCTCATCTCTCGCCTCACCTCACTTCGACCCGACCGCCGCCGCAATAGCTTTCCCAGGCAGACGTTTGATGCTCTTTCGATCGAATCCAGCATAGCGAACCGCCAACTAGCATCGTCTCGACCACCTTCGACAGCCTGCTAGCTCCCTTTCCGCGTGAGCCCGTGCCATCTGACTCACGCCGTCAATAGCGTCATCCAGACACCTCCCTACTGTCTGCCTACCGACGACACCTCCACTTCCACGTGTTACGACTCTCTTCTCTTTACGCAGCGATACCTCTTCCTTTCCGGACGTCTACGACTCCATCCCTCCTCCACCCACCCCGACAGCTCGTTGACTCGAGCTATCCATACGCAATTAATACCGACAAATGAGAACCACACTCTCTTGAGCATTTCCTTGCTGTTTCCGTCGACGGACTCCTGTGCATATCACCGACGACTGCTTTCTGTTTCTCCAGCCTCCCGCTGCTGCCTTACGACATATCCGGTCCGACCTATCCCATAACCATCGGCCGCCATTACAACCATTTATTGATATCTTCCCAAGACTCCGTCACCTAAAAGTCTGATAGAGCATCGCTTTTGGGCTTTCGGCTGTCTGCCCATTGTTTATCCGCATATCGAGCTTCCCCTCTTCCTGTTCCTTTGTTTGTTCGGCTTCACCACGACAGCCACCCCGTTCCACTACACACTATTCCAATGGAGTGCATGCGCGATCACCTTCACGACGGCGTTGTGCTACATGGACGATACGAGACCATCTCCCCTCTCAACAATGGCTCTTTTGGCATGGTCTTCCAGGCCAAGGACCTCGTAACTGGCGACAATGTTGCCATCAAGGTCATCACCAAGAGCACCGCCGCCGTCAACTGCCCTTCTGCTTTCGCAGTCGATGAGCGTTCCGAGGAGCTTGGCGTTCACCTGCACCTTGGCGACCACTCCAACGTTGTCAACCTGCTCCAGTCCTTCGAGACCCAGAACCACATCTACCTGGTCCTCGAGTTCTGCTCCAACGGCGACCTGTACGAGGCCATCCGTGTTGGCAAGGGCCCCCTCGAGACCGAGCACGTGCGCGACTTCATGATGCAGCTTGTCGGTGCTGTCGAGTTCATCCACTCGAAGGGTATCTACCACCGTGACATCAAGCCCGAGAACATCTTCCTCACTCAAGATGGCTCCATGAAGCTTGGCGACTTTGGTCTTGCCACTACCGACACGTGGTCCTACGAGATTGCTGTAGGCAGCGACCGCTACATGGCGCCTGAGCAGTACGACCCTGGCAACACTGGTTACTCTACTGAGAAGGCAGACATCTGGGCCATTGGCATCGTCCTCCTCAACATCCTCTTCCAGCGCAACCCCTTCGCTGTCCCATCCACTTCAGACCCTCTGTACGCCGACTTCGCACTTGACCGTCAGAGTCTCTTCGACGTGTTCCCCAACATGTCGCAAGATACCTTCGAGGTCATCAGGCAGTGCTTGGCCATCGACCCCGAGAGGCGCAACCTCAACGCCGTCAAGGATGCCTTGGCCCGCGTCATCAGCTTCACCACCGATGACGAGAGCCTTGACGACTTCTGCACTGAGGAGCGTGACGTCGTCGCCGTCGGAGCCAACCGTGAGCCCCTCCGCACTCCTTCCATCTCGACGCCGCAACTCGAGAACAACGGTTCATTCCCATGGGCGAAGGCCTTGGCCATGTCGCCACCTCAGCAGTTCCGTCAGCTCTCAGCCATTCCTGACGACGAGATCTACGAGGACGACATGTTCCCGGGTCCTCCCTACGATGTCAAGCCAGATGGCGCCTCTGCCGTATCTTTTGTGGACTCTGGCTTAGGCTTATCTTTCAAGTCGGTTGACGTCAGCGAACCAAAGTCGATGAACTTCACTCGATCTCGGCCCGTTGCTATCTCTGGCTCGCTTCCTGCCAAGAACTTCAACAGCATGTCGTCCGTCTTCGGTAAGAAGCGCGACATGATCTCGAAGAGCTGGAGTGACCTTTGGGATGAGGAGGATGACGATGCGCAGTTCCTCGCTGAGCTTGAGAACAACTGCCACTCTTTCAGTGCTGAGAAGCCCAAGCCCAAGGCTGTTGTCTCCGAAGCCGGATCTGGCGTCTCGACCCCTCGCGGCTTATCTGAGGTGAAGAACCCTGCCACGGTCCACAACAGCAGGGATCGCTCGCCTAAGAACATTCGCTCTGCGGTCGACCATGTCAGCGCGGCGACTGGATTCGTCTTCGAGGAGCATCGCACCCCAGCACCTGCTCGCAGCCCCAAGCGCTCTGCTGCCGACAAGTGGGCTGCCCTCGGCGATCGTCGACGCAGCCCTGCCGTCCAGGCCCAGCAGCAAGTTCAGCAGCAGACTCCGTCAAAGCCAATGAGGTCGCCCAAGTCCGCTGAAGCTCCGAACTCCGCCCGGAAGCGGAGCCGGACTGGAACTGGCCGACGACCGATCCACTGGGGCTCCAGTCACAACGAAAACAACAACCACCCTGTCAGCTCCTGGGAGCAGAAGGTGGACAACTGGTACAAGAGTAAAGATTGGCGCTCTCATACCGAACACGCCCAGATCACGGACGATCTGGGTGACCTTGAGTGGGTGTGGTAAGGCACTATGACCTGCCACTTGTAGTCTTGACAACTTTTCTTATCCCTTTTTTTCTTTGCTTTGATTTCGAGGAATACGTTGTTTCCAGGAAGCAAGAGTCCTACGATTCCCAATCCTCAACCCTCCACGTTCAGATTGTAGCCGTTAGAGATACCATTTCCTATCTCCTCTCCTCTCTACCTTATACCTGTACACTCCACTTCACCGACGACCTCATCATTTCGAGCTTCTATCTTGTCGCTTGGTATCTCTCCTTTGTTACTTCACGGGTGTGTTTGTGGCTAGCTTCTGGGACTCTTGCATTGTTGGCGGGTGAAAGAAACTGTTCTGATGAAGGCTTTCGTCAAACTGCAAATGCTCAAATATGAAAAGGGAAGCAAGCGGCATCTGGGATGGAGTTTACGTTTTTTCTGTTGGCATCGAGAGGAGCCTATCTCTCCTCTTTCACAATTCGCTTCTTAGGGATGATTAGTTAGTCAAGACTCGTATCCGTCGGAGATTCCTTCAGCACTGGCACCGTTTCGCAAAAAGTCGATCGGTCGCGAAAAGGATCCGGGATTTACCCACTCATTAGTACGTCTTCTGCATCCAGTGACGATTTCCTTGAATCAAAAATCATTGCGGTAGATGCCCTACCGTACAAGTAAATAAGCTTCTTTCTCAGATTGTATATATATACCTATAGATTTAATCCCGTACGTACATTGTAATTAAACCCAACTCATAGAACGCGCTTCTCGCGATGAAAACTAGTATCACCAAGGATCATCCATGCACCTGTTCAACGTGCAGAGGATTGATCAACACAGCATCGCAATTCCCATCTTACACATCCATACATACACTCAACTCACCATCCCATCAATCACACACTCATCCTCGCCTCCCCCGTAGCAAACCCCCCCACCAGCCCAAACTCCCCCTCCACATCCTCAAACCCCTTCCCCTCAACCACCATCTTCGCCACGGCCCTCGCACACACCGGTATAATACCCATCCCGCCCCCATTAAACCCACACAACATCCACTGTCCCTCCTTCGTCCCAGGAACACGGCCAACGTGTGGCATCCCATCTGGCGTCTGCGCTTGAATCCCAGTCCAGATACTGTCTGGTTGGGCGGCGCTGTCCGCCCAGCCTAGGAATGTGCGCGACATGTAGGACGTCCAGTGGGAGTAGATGGAGGGGGGGAAGTGGCCGGAGGTAAGGGAGTCGTCGACGGTGTTGTACCATAGGGATTTGTTGTGGGGGTTGGAGGTGTAGAGCCAGGAACCGCCGCCGACGACGATGCTGGAGTCTGGGCGGGGGTTTAGGTAGTCTGTTCCTGTTGGGTGGCTGGGGGAGGAGGGTGTGGATGGGGTTGGGGCGAAGGATATGTTGTAGGTGCAAGTCAAGTGGGGGGAGATGGGGTAGGAAGGGGTGTGGTGGCTGTTCATTCCTTTGTAGGGGATTATTGTGCCAGTGAAGGAAGGGAGGAGGGAGGGCGTGTAGGCGTTTGTGGCGTGGATGAGGGATGTAGTGGTAAGGGTGCCGCGGGGGGTGTGGAGGGTTGTTGTTGTTTTGGTGTTGAATGTGGTGTTAGGGGAGGTGGAGGAGGTGAGGTGCGTGACCGGCGTATTCATCTGCACATTCAACACCCCTTCCCCATCCTCATCTCCATCTTCCCCACTCCCACCAAACCTCCCCACCAACACCCCAAGCACCCCCGTAACCAACTTATACGGCCAAAAACTCGCTACCTCACACGTAAACGCCCCCACCGCCCCTTTCACACTAGTAACCCCCTCCACATACCTCCCCTCAACCACACTCCTGCTCTTCGTCCACTCCTCCCCTTTCTTCACCGCATCATCAAACACCCTCTTCACCTTCTCAAACTCCTCGCTATCTTGAAAAACATCAAAGCTACGCCGGAGTTCAAACTCGCATTCTTGAGCTAACCCCTCGTCTTCAACCAGCGATTTCAGCTCGTAAATCACGCGTTGGTGGTAGTCCGCCATCTCCGTCCTCAGCGCGCTGTCTTGCATACCCGCCAGTGTCGCCGTCTTGATTTTAGAGTGCCCGCCGTTGCGTGCGGTGGCGCCGCTGCAGAGGTCGCGGGCGTCGAGGAGGACGACGCGTGGCATGCGTTTTCCCGTGGCGAGATGGCTTTTGTGGTAAGTTTGGAGGATGTGGTATAGGGTTAGTACGCCAGCCATGCCGGAGCCGACAATCGCGATGTCGCATGCTGTGGGGAGGGAAGGTGTTGTGCGGAGGGTGGCGTAGGGATGGGGTTGTTGGAGCCAGTAGCTGGGCATTGGGTTGGGGACGGGGAGGTAGTCGTGGGGTTGTTTTTTATGGGGAGAGGCGGTGGTGGTGGTGGTGTGGGTTGAGGGGGGGTTGGGAGTGGCAGGTATAACGACTTTTCTGAGGACCATGTTTGTGAGTAGGATGGAGATGTTGTGGTTGTTGGAGTAGGATGCGGCAACGACGACTGTTTATACATGCAAGATGTTGATCAACGGCTTGTTTGGGGGCCATTTCGTGGTGGCTTACTTCGGCGTTCGGGCTAAAGTCAGAGGCGTTAGATGTCGCATCTCACCTTCCATTCCGGTTGGCTGCAGGTGTTCTTATCGGTAATCGTACGTCAGTTTACGGGTATAAGCGCATGGTGAATCGGAAAAAGACGACTTTTGACGATCTTTGGATTTGACTTGTATATAGCCGGGGTATCATGGAAAGGAAATGACTGCTCCTACACCGATGCCTCTGCACAACGAACCTATGGTACAGTTGGTGTCGTCGGACTAGTTAGTCCACCTTGACTCTTCCTCCTGTCCTTCTTCTTCTTGGGGGCGGGAGCGATGATGCCCTTTTTACCCTGCGCTTCCAGTGTCGTCGGTGTGCCTACCGCCTTTGGTGTGCCCACTGCAGATGGTGCTCTGCTCGGTGGCTGTGTCTCGATCTTCAGCCCTGCAGCAGGTGTAGACTGTGAGGCTTGTGCCGCTTGCTCCTGTGCCTTGTTCCTCGCATTGACAGCAGTCTTGGTGCCCTCGAAGACGAACGCGCCTGGCTCGCCCTTCAGCGGGTTCTCGTCCATGTATTCGTCTCCGTATGCGTTTGTGAGATTGAGCGAGTGCATGAACAGCGCGTCTGAGAACTCGGTGGTGGATGCCAGTGGATCTGTCGCCTGTGTTGCGGCTCCCGCTCCTTGTGACTGTGAGCCCGCCGCGTCTGGATCTGTTGGCGCCAGTGTCGGACTACCGATCCGACTCGCCGTAGTCGCGGCTTTCGCAGCTTCGTGTGAAGTAGGGAAGTACGAGTATCCCGTCGCAGGTGTCCAGTGTGTCATGTTCTTGGATATCTCAGCCATCTGCTCCATGCGCGTCGCGACGGTAAGCAGTCTACTCTGCACAACGTCCAGCAAACTCGGCGCCATAAGAACTTTGGTGTTGTGCGTGTACCAGTTGCCCTCGACAAACATGCCATTCTTCTTGTTGCCATCATAATCCGTGACCTCGGCCTTGTGTTGGCGCTGGAGAATCCATGGGTGCCCTTCGCCCTGCCCTTCGCCTGCTATAACGTATTGTATTCCTTGTGGTACACTGTTGAGTCGTTGATTCCATAGCGTCGGGTCGTTCATGATTTGTTGGGCATTGGCCGGGTCATGGAGGTTGAGGTTAGTGAAGACGGATATGTTGATGCACTCTTCGGCGTCGAACCATGGCGACGAGGTGAAGTACCAGAAGAGGTTGTTTCCGGCATTCAGGTCTTGCCCGGGCAGAGTCGCGATGGTCGAGGGCGCATCGTATTCTTGCTCGTCGGGGGGCGGGAGTGTCGGAGGCATGTTGGCGGTGGGTTTGTGAGTGAAGAGTATCAGGGCTGTCTGGCAGCTCTTGGAGGTTGGTGATGGAGAAGCTACTGGTAGGTAGCACGGGCCTCTCACCTCCGCGTGTTGGCCGCAATCGACTTGCGCCGTCTTCTGTGCACGACCACGACAACTTCACACGCAACACCATGGATCTCGTACAGACAGTGCGCAAAGAAGGCAGCCGGTAAGCTTCCTCATTTATTGATGGAAAGCATCAGCTGACAGTATCCAGCGGCGGTCGCGCCGACTTCAAATGGGAAGACGTCAAGAACGATGCGCAACGCGAAAACTACCTGGGCCACTCGCTCATGGCCCCTGTCGGCCGTTGGCAACAAGGACGCGACCTGAACTGGTATGCAAAGGGCGACGAGGAATCCAAAGAAGCCGAAGCTGCGCGCATCAAGGAAGAGAAGCGCAAACTGAAGGAGGCTGAGGAAGACGCCATGCTAGCTGCCATGGGTCTGCCCGTGCCAGTGCGCAATAACGCGAACCTGACGCCACTCGGCCAGAAAGCACACGAGGCAGACGTCAAGGATACGCTAGATGAGAAGGCCAAAGTGGAGGACGACGGCGACAAGGCGAAGAGGAGGGAGAAGAAGGAGCGTTCACGGAGACACAGAGATGACGACGGAGAGCGAAAGAGACGTCATCGATCGAGGAGTCGTTCGCGGGACAGAGAGCGACGCCACAGACATAGAGAACGTTCACGGTCGCGCGACAGGCGGAGAGACGATGTGCGCGATGACAGGCGCAGACACCGATCACGAAGTCGCGACCATAAGCGACGAGACGAACATACAGAACGCAGGCGAGACCGCGATGTCGATGCGAAGCGGTCGAGGTCACTATCGAGAGACCGGAGACGGCGAAAGGACACGAGAAGCAGGTCACCACACGAGAGGAGTGAGAGGAGGAGGGATTGAGGAGTGTAGCAGATACAGCGAACATATCCTCAAAGCAGTTCTAATCAGACCATGGGCGTTCTTTAGATTTCTACCGGTATGGTGCCACCCAGTTCAAGCGTTCATGAGAGCTTATGTAGCTTTAGCGAAATCTTTACGTTGGACATCCAGACATTGATCCAAACGAAGTTCTCGCGATTCTTCGAACAGCAACCTACTATGCATGCCGGAAGAAGTCATTTCGTGCACCTGACTACCCCAGTCCAAACCCACATATCCCCACGCTGCACGCCTTTCGGGATCTCCCTCCGACTCGGCAACCTCGGCCGGCTCCCCATAGCCCCCCAAACCCCTCATCATCAGCATGTAACCATGATACACAGTAGCATCTTCGCTATTGCATCCTCACCGCTGCCATTTGCTTTTCCCTTACCTCAAAACCCCGTTCACATAACATAACCATCTTTCGTAGCCTAACAAGTTCAGCCTGAGCGAGCTTGATCCCCATCCATCTACTAACCCCAGTCATCCCATCACCAAACACCATGACCGCAGCACAACCCTCCATACCCGACTGGCGCACTCTCGCCGCTTCGAAACGCGAATCCGTCTACGCGAAAATACCGAAAGATTGGCGGCTGCCTTCTTCGCAAACATCTCAGTACATAGAAGACTCCAGTATATCCGTGCTAGATGTGCCGCGAACATGCGGCATCCTGACCGAGAAAGAGCTAGACATTACTGAAAACTACGATGCCACAGACTTAGTCAAGATGATGGCAGAGGGCCAGTTGAGCAGCACAGAGGTGGTCACAGCGTTTTGCAAGAGAGCAGCTGTGGCCCAGCAGTGTGTGAGTTGCCTAACAGAGATCATGTTCTCGGAAGCGCTTGCTCGGGCGAGGGAATGTGATGATTTTCTGAAGAGAGAAGGGAGGGTTATGGGACCGTTGCATGGGCTGCCGATAAGTCTGAAGGACTCCTTCAACGTAAAAGGCGTTCAAGCAACTCTCGGCTATGTGTCCTTCCTCGCGCATCCACCCGCCGCTTCGAACTCCTCTTTGGTAAATCTCTTGCACTCCCTCGGCGCGGTGTTTTACGTCAAAACCAATCTTCCTCAAACTATGATGACAGCGGACTCCCACAACAACATCTTCGGCCGCACGCTGAATCCCTTCAAATTATCCCACACAGCCGGCGGTTCTACAGGCGGCGAGGGCGCCCTCCTCGCTATGAAAGGGAGCGTCCTGGGTGTGGCAACCGATGTAGCAGGTTCAAACCGCATCCCCGCGATATGCTGCGGCGGCTCGTCTCTGAAGCCAACGGCAGGCCGAGTCCCGTTTGCAGGCGGCGTCGCAGTCGGTCGGCTGGGAAGTCCCGGTTCCGTTCCCGTGGTCATAGGCCCGTGTGGCCGTTCTGTCCGCGACTACGAACTCTTTTTACGCAGTGTGTGCGACGGGAAACCGTGGCTCTACGACGAAAATAGTCTCAACGTGCCGTGGCGGCGCGTCCAGCCTTCCAGCAAACCCCTGAGGTTCGGGCTGGTGAGGGGCTGTAAAGAACGACCGCTCCATCCACCCATCGCCCGCGCACTGCATACCACGGCGATGAAACTGAAAGCGCAGGGGCATGAGATTGTGCTGCTGGATGAGAAGATACCAGATCTCTACCAAACCGCCTTGCTGGCGTGGAAATTCTTCATGCTGGATCCGAAGAAAACCCCTTTGCAATACATCAAAGACGGCGGGGAGCCACCCGTTCCCTCGCTATCAACATGCTCGTTCCCCGAGTTGAAAGACTGGGTGCCTAGTCTGGATGAGCTGTGGGATTTGAATGTGCAGAAAGCGGGGGTTGTGAGGAAGTGGCATGGGGTGATGGTTGGGGGGGTTGGAAATAGTGAGGGAGAGGGGGAGGGGGAGAAGGGGTTAGATGCTGTTCTTATGCCGGGGTATCAGGGTGTGGCGCCGAAGCATGATACGTATGGGCTGCCGATTTATACGGTTGTGGTTAATTTGTTGAATTGGCCGAGTGGGGTGTTGGCGGCTGGGAAGGCGGAGAAGGGGGGTGATAAGGAGTTTCTGAAGGAGGGCGTGGCGTTTGAACCGCCTTGTAAGTGGTGTTTGCGAATCGAGGGTATGCTTGAGGCTGACTTTTCACAGATGATGCGGATGAGTGTGAGGGCTTGCCTACGCATGTGCAGGTTATGGGGAAGAGTATGATGGATGAGGAGTTGGTGGAGATTATGAAGGTTGTGGAGGGCGTGTTGAAGGAGTAGTATCTGCTTTGATACTTTTCTGCAATTACATACCATCTTGATGAGCTATGTCGAAATGTCTGTATCTCAAACTCACACCACATAAGTGCACGTCTGCGGCAAACACGTTGGTATCTAGACATCCAGGGCCTGAAGCTTGCATCATGGCGGCCCTCCCAATCCCCCACCGACATCAAACATCTGCTTAAACACAGTGTTAACCAGCACACCAGGTCCCATCTTCATCGGCACAGCAACCTCCTTCAACTTCCCCAACACATCTCCTTCCCTCTCCTTCACCGGCTCTTTCGCTGCCATCCTCTCCACTGACCCCGTCTCTTCACCACTATAACCCCATCCCATCCTATACCAATACTCTGGCCAAGAATGCCCATTCCCATCTTCCAGCCCCGTTTTCTCCACGATATTGCTTGCACCTAGTGATATACCCAGAACTTGTACTCGCGAGCCTGAATTGCTTAGGTAATACAGCATCTGCGCAGCATAGTGTAGCATGACCATCTCGTCCAGTGCAGCAAAGCCGACGGCGTCGGGCTCATGATCTGGAGCAAAGTTGTCGCGGGTATAGTGGATATCCGGTGGGGATAGGAGGCGGAGGTGTTTTAGAAGGGGGTGTGTGGCGATATGGGTCTGGAGACGTTGTTAGTTCTCGCTATCAGAGTTGGGGGGAGATAAAAGGGTTGCTTACTAGAAAAATCTTCTGGTCGAATATCATGTCGGAGCCGGGTCGGTCTGACACTAGATAAGAGAGCGGGTTGGGATCTCGGATCGGGTGGAGGAATTGGCGGGGGAAGTGTACAGCGAGGCCTTCAAGATAGGGAAGTGATTTTAGTAGTTTTTCCAGATCATTCAGGGGGTAGAAAGGTACGCGGTCTGTGATCTGGCCGTCTATGCCGAGTTGGCGGAGGGAGGTGTGGCGGGCGATATAAGATACATCGACCAAGCGTCCGTCTGCCATGTCGAGCCAAAGCTTTTCCAGGCTGTTGAAGGAGCTGAGGAGTGCTTCGACAGCTCGTATGGTGTGTTGGAGTGGAGAAGAATTCCGAGCCATCGTAATGTTCAGCTCAGTGAGGTTGCAAACCGGCGCAAGTACTGTCATAAGATCGACGATGCTCTCGCAATCCACAAGCTGAAGACATTTGAGTTTGGATAAGTCGACGTTGCCCTGCATTAGAGCTGCAGCCCTTCGCCCCAAGACCACCTGCTCCAGGCTCATCCGTGATAACTTGAGTCGAGGAGGCGCACTGCCACTTTCAAACGGCCCTCCGAAGACGGTCCAATCTGGTCGTGCATCTGGGCGATCAGGATACGCCATGAGACTGAGGCAACCAGGACGTGTCACAATCCTGAGTTCTTTGAGATTCGGAGCGCTGCGCACGAGTAGTCCAGCCGCCTTGCATTGTTCGCTGCCCATGTCATCGGGCATCACGGTGAGCGACTCGATACTCGCAAGCCGAGAGGATATCCACGATTTGTGAGCTCCGTGTGCGTAGCTTACGTTGGCAGTACCAAGCCCCAGATTGAAAAGAACATCGAGCCGCTTCAGCTTCGTCTGATGCTGCAGCAGATGAAACATCATTCCTGTGGGCAAATTGACTTCCCCACCTAGAGCGCATAGTGACCCCTTTGGAAGTTCGCTGATGATTGTCATGAGTAGCATCTGCGTGGAATAGTCGCATGCGCCGTACAGCTTCTCGGTGCCAACGCGGGCGATGTAGATACTTTTTACGTGGGGTATGACGCCGTTCCCAGGCTCGAGGAGTGTGTTCAGCATCTCTGGGGTGAAATTATCTGACGCTATCGTAAGGTTCGAAAAAGCCATTGGCGTGATGATGTCTCGCCATTCGTGGTTGACGAGACGAACGGCTGCGTTGGTGGCTTTGTCGCGTACGGAGGCGAAGATATTGGTCTTCATCTCTGCCGGGAGGCTTGAGAAGCTAGCTGGGCCCGATGGTTCGGTCATCTTGAATGAGTTGAAAGTTGGTGTGTGGTCAGGGGTGACAACAAGGCAGATGAGTTGAGCGGGTTGCGCTTGTCACTGGTGGAGCGCAACGAGTTATGGTTCCAAAGAACGGCGTGAGAGCCCAGACAACAGTCCGAGTGAAAGGCTCTGGAGGCGCTGACGACGTTTCTTCTCATTGTTGGCAGTTGGTGAGTGAACGGGAAGGGATGTAAGGAGCGAGTTGTCATCGAATGACCCCGCTACTGCCTGAAGCTGTGACATATTGTTCGCAAGGGCACACTTTTCTAGCAGCGCTGAGTTCTTGAATCGAGATGTCTGGTTGAGTTCCTTCATCTCGAGGTCCGTGGCAGCCCATCGAAGGAGAGTTGATAAAGCGAGCTGCTTCGCGAACGGGCTCTCGTTGTTCTGAACAAATGCAGCCGGACCCAATTGGTTTACGGAGCCGATGAACATTCGCAGACAGGCGTTCCAGAAGTGGCTGAAGAAGCCGGCAATCTTGGCATCGCTGGCGTGTCCAGCTTCTTCCAAGAACACTGCGTGAGATTGATGGATGGCATTGAAGCTTGGGGTTGTGGTGACAGACGCGGGTGTACACATCACCGCTGCCTTCCCAATCAGTGCGCGAAGTCCAAGCTTCGCTGCGGCTTTGACTGAGTTGACAAGGAGCAAGATACTTTTGGGGACTACAAGCGACCCGCCGCTTACAGATATTTTGACACAGCTCATCAAGACGAAGACATGCGGTTTTGCGGATACTAGCACGTTGCGCCTGAGATCATGTAGCAGTCTGGCTGAGCTATCCTGCCAGAGAAATGGAAGTTGCGAGCAGATGTCCAGACTGATCGAAGCCGAGTGACTGCGCAAGCTCTGGGATTTTGGTAGGCGCTGAGAAGACTTAAATGGCAAGGGTCAACGTTGTGGTCTGGTTCCTAAAGGTTGGGGCGCGAAGATAGTACACGCCTCACATTCATTGGTGTAGGGTTATGACTTACTTAACGATCTGCGCCGTCTAGGGACCTTCGACTTCTTCGTCGACAGTGTAGGTTACTATGAAGCCAAAGTTGTGGGGTTCCTGTAGAAGTGCAAGGTCAGTGTGTGTCTTACGCATCTGGTACAGTTGAGACTTACCTTGAGAGAGGCCGGAACAGCGACACCAAAGATGAGCATGCCATTGCCATCGCCATCGCCAGTCCTTTGCTCTAACAGGGCAAATATTGAGACGCGACCATCGATGTTGAAGAGCTTGACGAATGAGTTGCACTCGGCCTCCGCTTGATTGAACATGAGGTCGGCGCTTTCCACAATGAGTGGAAGAGCGAGCGACTCGGATGAGGGTAGTGGAAGATGGTTGCGATGGTGAGTAAAGAGTAGAGGGGAGGGGTTGTAGAGGGTAAGATTGAGGTTGTTGTGAGAGACTGCCTCTGTAGGTGAGTGCCTGCCAAAGCGCACGAACCCAAGTTGCAGAGGCAACGATAACAGCGCGCTTTGGCGAAAAACTCTGCAAGGCAGGTGAAGGCGAGAGCGACCGTGACATTTGAAAAATGTGGGAGTGTTGGTTGGCTTGTATGGCTCAAAGGGCTGCGCTCGCATGGTGACGCGATAACTTGTCGAGAGACTCTGCAAGGCCAGTGAAGATGAGAGTGACTGTGATTGTTGGATAAATATAGGAGTGTTGGTTTGTTTAGGTGCCTCGATGGGCTGCGCTCGCATGGTGGCGCGAAAGTTTGTCGAGCGTGTGCGAGAAGACGGTTCTGAGACGGTCGCGCAAGGAAGCAGGTTGCTACCAAGTACTCACACTCTCAGATGTCTTTCTCGCCGTCGCTTTTGGGTGACGATCAGTGGCGAGGATAATCAGAAAGTTGAGGGGGTATGGGTTGGGTTCGTTGCCTCAAAGGGCTGCGCTCGCATGGTGGCGCGATAGCTTGTCGGGCGACTGCGAGAAGACGGTTCTGAGAAGGTCGCGCAAGGAAGCGGATTGCTACCAAGTACTCACATTCTCAGTGTCTTTCTCGCAGTCGCCATTGTTGGAGGGGAGGGGCGGGTGGTCGTGAGGTGGTGGTGGGGGCAGGGTTGTTATAGCGTCGACGTATTTTTATATAGGCAGCAGGCAGCAGCGCAAGTCGCGGTGACTCACGTTTTTTTAGTATAAGGTGAGTGACCATAAAAATAAGGTGACGTCAATGTATAACGGCAAAGTTGAACGTCAAGCCGCCTTCACCCGCTTGTCTTGCTAGCTTGAGCAACTTGGCATGGCAACCGTTGAGAACAATGCTGTTGCCTTCCCCGATCCCGGATACGCGACATGCTGGGGCAATACGTCCCAGAGGTGAATTCTGTATATCGTCCATGGATACTAAGACTGGTACCAGAGCGGACATGGAAGAAGCGCTCACGAAATTGATCACTGCAACGCACAGGATATAGTCTGCAGGGCGTTAGCAATGCCATATTTGACTGCGGTAAAGAGAAGACGTACGGTAATGAACACTTGGAAAGCGGAGTCGATACAACGTCATGACGGAAGTCTCAGTACAGAACCCGGTGATATCAGAACAGTATCGCCCGATCGTGCACGACTTTGAAGTAATTATCAACTCGAAGATATTGCTTGTATGTATGTGAAACTACCTACTATACATATTTCTTTGATAGCGTGATATGATGACAAGCGACGTGTGATCAACCCGGGCTATACATGCTATAGATACGATTCAAACAGTTGCATAGTTGTAGTACACGAGGCTCTTATGCTCATGTAAGTAAAGTATTTTATTTGAAGAGAGCATAGTTCTCCACCCATCGACACGCCATACCCTTCAAGAAGATCCTCCGTTGTGTCCAAGTGACAAGGTCGTGAATCTGGATCAGATGAGCACCGTACTCTGATGCATTGATGATTGTGGGCCGTAGTGCGTCTTTATGCGCAGCAAGAATGAATCGTTGGCTTCTCCTGCTCGAGCACAGAAGGCTGATTGGCTGCGTGCTACTTCTGCAGACGGACACGATAGCAGACGTGTGCTATGTAGCGGGCTTCGCACCCCTTGAATCGGCATGTGATGATCATGTCGTTGTCGTATAAGGACATGGCATATCGGAGATGATCTTCTTTCTTGTGCTCGTCGACGTGGATGAACGATGCGAAGTTGGTGGGTGGGCAGATGTCAACCGGGCATGCGGCGAGATAACACTCAGCGTGGTTGGTGACGACATGCTTCTGTAACGCCCTCTTTTTCTTGCAGGACTTGTCTCCTTGCTTGTCACAGTTTGGAAGAGTACAAACTAGTTTGGAACCTGTCTTGGGTACTGGCTTCACTTCCTCGTCTTCTTCTGTGATTGTCGGAGAGCCTCAGACAAGGATCGGCAGTATCCAGTGCAGCCATACCGAAGCGCTCACGTACGTCTTGAGTTGATAAATGGAGCGAGCACTGGCCGATTGAAGATCGTGCTTGTCGGCCAAGTGCAGTGCGTGGCGTGTGGTGTGCCGGCGCCTGCAGGATGCCCCTCAAGGCAGCACCTCATCCAAGAAAAGAACTGAACAGGTCTGGAGCCTACATCAACATGGAAACATGCAAAGTGGGTGACACAACGTCGATGTAGACTCCAGGCCTGTTCAATTTTTGCGTACGCTGACGTGACGGAGTGGTCGAGTTCTTGACCGATGTCTTCTATAGTCATTTGGTCGCCGTGTGTAAGGCGGAGGAGGTCGTCTGCTGCGCCGTGCCGTAGGTCATACGATCGGATTGTAACGTTTGCATACAATCTAGTTTGAAGAGTTGAAGACAATGTCCATACTGTTTGATCTTATTGCTCGGCTTCGCGTGACCGTATGCGCGAAGGTGACGCGACAGAAGACGGAAGGGTATGGATGTACTCATTCGATCTTCTTGAGTGGATGCGTGGCAGCCTGGTCGAGGATGGCTTCCATTGTGTTGCCGCGTTTCGCGTTGCGATGTCGCATGGTGTTGACGAGGATAAGCCTTATTGGTTAAAGACTTTATCGTTGTTGCCGATCAAGGCGTTTCTGTTCAATCTGCAGGGTTCGAGAGGCTCTCCACTACAGACTTGGGGTAGCATTTACTTAACAAGATGTGTAAATACAGGAAACCTACTTACTGTCTTGTGCAACCCTTTGAGTTTTCAATCGCCATCGGTGCGTTCAACTATATCGTCTCCTTCATGTGCCAGCTTGACGGCGAAGTACGAGCAAAAGGTCTTGGTCTCGCAACCATCCTTCTATGTTGCAGCTGACAACCCAGCCAGAGGATGCTCACTGTGCTGGAACCGAGCCATGTATAGGTCCGGGCCTACGATGATACTTCTCAAAGTCGGTGAAAGATGCTCTGTATGCTGCAAGGGAGGATGAGCCAGGCTTGAGATGTAAGGGAGTATGTCTGTATACCGCAAACCTGTATACAACGGCCACGATACTACCAGCAATTAGGGGTGTACCAAAGGGAGCTAGAGTGACCTCGAGAAAACAAGTTGTTCGTGGAAGACCGATGGTAGCTCATCCCACCTCCTCCTAACACGGTATGACAAGACGCAATGACGCAAGTGTTCTCGCGGTGATAAAACTTAGAGTACCACCGAGTCCAACATTCTCCATGAACGCGATACTGGTTTGGCATTCCGATGGCTGGCGAAGTCTCTGTGATATCCCGATGTGATCGGATGACTTGAGACGGCTGCCGTCGGAGGGGTACTGAAGAGCGTCAGACAGCGACAACCGACATACGGTGTCCGCCAGCATCACGAAGCTGCTGCAACACCAACGTCACGCATCCAGCCATGGCAGCCTTGGAAAGGCATCTCGGCAGCCCTAGAAGCCAGGCGAGGCTTCGCGAACCACGGCTCTTGTGCCAATAGCGGGCAGCGCGATGGAAAATTCGCCGCCTGGAGTTTCGGGCCCCACGTTCTTTGAGGGCCCTCGCCGCTAGTTGTTGGCCCGAGCCAGGTTCCGTCCCCGAGATTACCCGACCTAAAAATGGCGGACCCTGACAATGGTGCCTCGCAGAAAGGAGAGGGTGGGAGACTTGGGCTGGAAGAGGCATGTGAACACTTGTACATCCCCACAGTGGATTTTCCATGTTGAATTGACGGCTGCGGGCTGCCTTTAGACGCGATTTCGTCAAGCCATAGGCATTGTGTGGCTGCTACGGCAACGCTTGTGGGGGTTCCGTTGGGATCAAGAAGGCAGAGTTTTGTGAATTGGATGCAGAGCAGGCCGTCGATATATAGCGATTGAAGCGTGCAGGAAGCCAATTGAAGTGCGACGACCATCGTGAGGACTTTTTCTCATTCACCATTGTCCCAATCCGCGTTTCCGAGGTGTTGATGAGGGTGCGCTCGGGATAGCGGGCAAGGCCACTAGCACGTGATTGGCTTAGTGCGAATTAGCGCTGCTGGCAGAATTTGTCGCAGCTTCGCTACAAATACACCGTTCTTCCCTCAACGCAGCACCAGCATCTGCAACCTCACCTTTTTCAACCAATCTCCCCTCCATACATCATCCAAGATGTCGGGCGCACAGCAGGGTGTGTATTACATCTACGAATTGCACGAGACGACGCTGACCAGATTGCAGACAAGTCCCTTTTCGGGATGCCAGGTTTCGTGGTGGACTTCTTGAGTACGTTTATCTCCATCGACAGGTCCATCAATCCGTCTGCCATTGGCAATTGGATGTGATGCGAGCGTTGTCGGCCAAGTTTTGCACTCGCAACAGCCACTAACAGCTTATCAGTGGGTGGTGTTTCCGCCGCCGTCTCGAAGACCGCTGCTGCCCCCATCGAGCGTGTTAAGCTCCTCATCCAGAACCAGGTAAGCATTATCAGAACCTCGACCCCTGCATGTCGACAATTGCTGACCCACCCCGCAGGATGAGATGCTTAAGTCCGGTCGTCTCGACCGCAAGTACGATGGCATTGGCGAGTGCTTCAGCCGTACCGCTAAGAACGAGGGTGTCCTCTCCCTCTGGCGTGGTAACACTGCCAACGTCATCCGTTACTTCCCCACCCAGGCGCTCAACTTCGCTTTCCGCGACACCTACAAGTCCATGTTCGCCTACAAGAAGGAGCGTGACGGTTACGCCAAGTGGATGGCCGGTAACTTGGCCTCCGGTGGTGTAAGTACATCTGTTCAATGGCTAGCAAATCATTATCTAACAACAATAGGCTGCCGGTGCCACTTCCCTCCTCTTCGTCTACTCCCTCGACTACGCCCGTACCCGTCTCGCCAACGACGCCAAGTCGGCCAAGAAGGGTGGTGAGCGCCAGTTCAACGGTCTCGTAGACGTCTACAAGAAGACCCTCGCCTCCGACGGTATCGGCGGTCTCTACCGTGGTTTCATGCCCTCCGTTGCTGGTATCGTTGTCTACCGTGGTCTGTACTTCGGTATGTACGACTCGATCAAGCCCGTCCTCCTCACCGGTTCCCTCGAGGGTAACTTCTTGGCCTCTTTCGCTCTTGGTTGGGCCGTCACCACTGGTGCCGGTATCGCCTCCTACCCCCTTGACACCATCCGTCGCCGCATGATGATGACCTCCGGTGAGGCCGTCAAGTACAAGGGTACCATGGACGCCGCTCGCCAGATCGTTGCCGCCGAGGGTGTCAAGTCTCTCTTCAAGGGTGCTGGTGCCAACATTCTCCGTGGTGTTGCCGGTGCCGGTGTCCTGTCCATCTACGACCAGGCCCAGCTCATCCTCTTCGGCAAGAAGTTCAAGGGTGGATCTGGTTAAGCGCCTTTCTTCCCTCTACGATACCCCCAACCTGCGTTTATGTGGTGGAAGCAGTTATTCGCGACGTGAGAGATGGGGATGGGGTGTACGTGTATGAGAACGGCAACACGCCCTGCGGGCCGACGGTTGTTCTTGGTTACGAAAAGCACGATCCCGGGTGGTAACACACTCTTGTACTTTATACATTCACACGTCATATCCGGCTTGCAATGCTTCATCTGTTTCTGGCTGTACTTCCTCTTTTCATCGCTTGGTGCAATGGGGAAAATAGTGGTCTATAGAAAGTCATGGGTTTCTTTGTACAAACAACTTGCTTCTACTATGAGTGATGCATTGCTCTCCTGACTGCCCATGCTCGTGTAGCCCCTCCAGGGCTCTCCAAGCCTAGCACGTGCTCAGAACCCGCCGCCATTTTTACCCTGAACAGCCCTCCACACGCTCTCCTCGCCCTTCTTCAGTGCCTCACCCGCCTTGTTCAGCATGCTCCACGCCTGTGCCCCAACGCCCTCGCCCTCAGCGTCTCCCGCTCCGCTTGACCCACCAATGCCTCCTCCAGCAGTATACGGTGCATTATCCATCGCCTGAACATAGCCCGGCGGGTGTTCCAAGCTCGTCCTCGTAGGCTGCGCTTGATCAGCCGACTGGAACGGCGACGTAGCAGGGCCGTAGTTGAGCGTCGTAGGACCAGGTTTGCTAGCCGTCGTAGCCGTCACCGTCGACCTCCCCGCTAGCATGGAGTCTGAAGGCGGAGGATGACTGAACTGCGGCGGTGGCGCTTGCCGTGTCTCCGTCGTTATAACCGTCGCCGTTGGGACAGCGCCTGCTTGTGGCGCTGCTGGTGTGTATCTGTCGTTTCCTTCTGTCATTCCGACTGAACCTGTTGGTGCGGCGGGACGGGCGCCGGGCTGTGGAGCTGGAGGGTTCGACGATGCATCTTGTGTTGTTGTAGCGGGGGCGTAGGCGGGCGTTGTGCGTGTGGGAGGGGGGTTGGAAGCGTTGTCGGGGTCTGAGGACGCGGTTGAAGGGGTGGTGCCGTCGGCTTTTGCGGCGGTGGTGGGCGCGATGGGCGCGTTTTTGTGGATGGGGATTGGGGGCATGTTGGGGGTTGTTTGCGGGGATCTTGGGGCGTTGTATGAGTTGTGTGTGGTTTGTGTGGAGGTGGTGAGTCTCGTGGAGGGTGTAGTCGCGGTAAAGCGGGCAGTTACTTTCTAGATCTTTGTGTGGATGTAAGGATTGGTTTGAAGGCGATCTGGAGGTATGGACACGTTGTAGAAACTGTTTGTTGCTGCCTTGTGCTGTGCTCTGCTGGCCTCTTCGACGCGTTCTTTGGTTCAGATGAAGGTGCTTGCTGCTTTGGGCGATGATGTCATCTACCACGTGAAACCTTCTTTCGACCTCTGCAGCGCTGCGGTCTATCGCTCGACTTCACCTCCCAATATCATTCAAACCCATGATCATGCACTCCGACATCAGAGCCCAACACACTTCGGACCCGTTGTGTAGCCTCGGTGTGAGTACACCCAGGTAGCAATGACATTTGACCATAGGTACTCACTCCCGACTGTCGTTCCGTCCATGACTGGCCGGATACACGTATATCAGCACCGATATTACCAATTTCTTCCTTGGTCGTTATTCCTTTTCCTATGCATATCGATATGTAGCTATGCCAAGCCTCTGAGCGGCTGTTCGGCGCAGTCGAAACCACACTCGCAGGTCAAGAGAAGCTTCACGGCTTCGTATCCGTTTCGTCCCTTCCTCGATCCTTCTCTTTAACCAATTCCCATGTCGCTTTGCCCATCTCAATCTGCTATGGCATCAAGTGCATGCTGCTGTGTGCTTTGATCAGGAGTTGGGTTCCACAAAGGACCGATGGTGATGGATCAACAGTCCAGACGCTTCGGTAAAGGAAAAGATTTCGAGCCTTCTCTAAAAAAGAAAATTTGCCCACGCTTCTACGCTGCGACGAACCGCACACATTGATACGGCCGAAAGACTTGCACATCGTCATACCTCCTTCGGAGTACCTCTCATATCGGTCGCTCTGCACGCAGCCCGACAGCCGCCCACACCAGATCGAACGTGGCACCACAGATCCATATTTTCAAGATTGAACATATGCATCAGGACCATCTCCGTTCTTTCAATACTTTCGATACATGTGGTTTACTGATCAATCACGACTCAAGCCGCCCGCTCCACCACTGAATCGGTAGCGATACTAGCAAGCGCCCGCCATGTCTCCACAAGTCCTCTAGCCAAGACGTTCCTGCGGGTGCGCAGTTACGGTGTTCAAGTGTGCCCTTGTTTCGAACGACGTCCTTCGCAATCTCACATCGTGAAAAGTGGAGTTACCCGCGCCTGTTTTGGTTAGTCGTTTCAAACAGGATCCTTCCGCATGGTTGCCAAGAACGTTTGACATGTCGCGACGTTTGTCCGCTGCACGGAACCCAGCGAGGGAAGAGTGCTCACCCGAGATCGTGAGCAGTAGCCCTGGTATCCCATTGTGGCGGGTCCTTCGGCGGAGCGTATTCGTGCGAAGACGTTGAAACTTTTGTGCCCCGAGCGTCTATGCTGTCGGTAAGGGCCTGTCCACGGCGGGGACACCATACCTAGACAGCCAGCACCGATGCGAGCGGGTACCAGACGCAGTATATAAGGATGTGCGTGACCGTCCACTGAGATCTTCGGCAGCAAAGCTCTTCCATTCTTTTCTACAACAACTCCAGCCCTTCGCTTTTCCCCTTTCACATTCATTTTCCAACTTGACCAACATACTTCTTTCGACAATGAAGTTCTCAATCATGTCTCTCGGCCTCATGGCTGTCTCTGCTCTGGCAGCACCCATGCCATCTCAGATCGCACCCAAGCGTGCCGGTCTCACCAAGCGCGCTGCATCTCTGGAAGATGTCGCGACCACCGGTTTCGCCACGCAGAACGGAGGTACCTCTGGAGGAAAGGGAGGCAAGACCATCGAGGTTGGCTCTCTCAGCGACTTGGAGGCTGCCGTCAAGGGTGACGACGCCGCCATCGTTCTCATCACCAGCCCCATCAAGGGCAGCGGCGAGAACGTCAAGATCGGCAGCAACAAGTCCGTCATCGGCAAAGACTCCTCCGTCGTCCTGACCGACTTCACCCTCACCGTCAAGGCTGTCAAGAACGTCATCCTCCGCAACTTCGCCATGGAGAAGGTCGTCGGCGGCGACGCCATCGCCATCCAGAAAGCCCAGAACGTCTGGGTCGACCACGTAGACCTCTCCTCGGACCTCGACCACGACAAGGACTACTACGACGGTCTGCTCGACGTAACCCACGCCGCCGACTACGTCACCATCTCCAACAGCTTCATGCACGACCACTGGAAGTGCTCTCTCGTCGGCCACTCCGACAGCAACGGCAGCGAAGACAAGGGCCACCTCACCGTCACCTACAACAACAACTACTGGAAGAACATCAACTCGCGCGGCCCGTCGTTCCGCTTCGGCACCGGCCACCTCTACAACAACTACTACGAGAACGTCAGCGATGGCATCAACACCCGCCAGGGCGCTGAACTCCTCGTCCAGAACAACGTTTGGTCGGGTGCTAAGAAGGCGCTTTACAGCAAGGATGGTGGCAAGGCTGTTGCTGAGGGCAACGACTTTGGTGACAGCGAGAACACTGCTGATAAGGGTTCTTTGACTAAGATGCCTTATGAAACTAAGGAGATGCTGGAGGCGGGTGCTGTTAAGGCTGCTGTTGTTGGTACTGCGGGTGTTACGCTCAAGTTCTAAGCTGGCTTTGGGTGTGCCTGCCACATGATATGATCATTCGGTTTGGAAATGATTCAAAGATGAAAGAAGAAGGGGATTTTGAATGGCTTCGATTTGTAAATATTTTGGTCAGATGACCTTTTCTTGTATATATGGACGCTGTGCGGACTGTTTTGAGCAATGAAAAGGACGCTTTTCATCATTGTGTCTGCATTTATACCTGCTTTCTGCTTTTGAGTGCTGATTTTCGTCCTTACACTTCAGTCATCTCTTCGGGTGATGCGTCGTGTCTGGCTTCCCTGGCAGGGATTTAGTAAACCTGTCTGCCTCAAGATCACCTCCACGCCGCTAAGCATCCTTGGCGGACGTATAAAGTTCTTCTCTTCCTCGCACATGCTCTCTTCCTTCCACCAACAACGCAATTCCGGATTCACCAAAAGTCTCATACAAGCATTACATGATCTTCCGCTGTCGGACTCAAAACACGGCGGGAAAGAACTTATGTCTCTTCTCTCCTTTCCAAAAACAATACGACTTAGCTGTATGTAGCAAAGACGATCAAGACGGCTACATTTCTTGCGACGAACCTCATGAGCGAGAGCCATTCGAGTTTCTCTCTTCCCTCCCTGTCTCTCTCCTTCATACTCGGATCTCTACTTCACAATCAAAAACCAGAATCTTCTCGCCTATGGCTGTTGTCTGCTCCAAAACTTGTCAGTGAAGAAGACATGTACGAGATGCTACAAGAAAGTCCACGATGCATAACTCATGTTGAGCCAGTTTCTCAAAAGGCGACTACAGAAATCGATGATCAGCCTGGTGTTTTGCGCGCCACATATATATATTTGTCTTTTCCATTCTGCTTCCTCGATTCATTGTTCATACTCATACCCCTACTCGAGATCAAAATGTGCACACTGGCTACCGATGGCTGTTCTCCGCTCCAAAAGACGCTATTCACGATATTGCATGCGAGGCGCGACGAAAGCCTTCACAGTCACAGCCTTATGTTGACCCAGTCTTCCAAAAATGACATTGACGAACTCAATGGCCCGCCTGGCGCTCTGCAGGCACCACATATATAACTACATCTTCCACTCTCCCTTCTCTTTCTTCAAACATCTGCCTCTTCAGTTTGGCAATACTAAAAATAGCATACCTTCCATTATATGGCTGTCGTCCCCTCCAAAACAGACAAACTCAAGAAACATGTGAAAGTCGCGACTAAAAAGGTACAGACGTTCATCTCATGCCGAGTCAGTCTCTCAAAAGCTCCGATGATGCTATCCATGGGCAGCCTGGAGATCCGCGAGTGTCGCATGTGGTATGATGTCCTCTTCCCGACCTTCTCTCTTCTTTGGATACGCGTCTCTCGGTCTTGGGAACCAAAGTCCAATACACGGGCGCGATGGCCGTCTCTGCGTTCTAAAAATCTGCAAATAAAGAGATTGATGGGATTCTACGGAAAGTGCTGTCTCCACATATCATGTTGAGCCCGTCTTCCAAATTCCAGAGCGGTGTTGTTCATGAACAGGTTAGATTAGCGCCTTGCCCGCGGCATATATAAATCCACCTCTTCTCCTCCACCTTCTTCCTTCTCATCACACGAACCTGCCTTCTTGTTCTCCAAAATTTGACTACTTCTCTCACATGTGGTTTTTCTCCGCCTGAGACTTCACAAAATATCTGTGGACTGTGTGATGTGCGAGACGCGACCAAAACAACAAGGGCGCAGTACCATGTCGAGCCTGTCTATCGAAACAGCGACCGAAAGCGGGTATGTGTGCTTTCGAGCTCATTGCGCAAATGATGCGTAGATCTCCGCCTGATCTTCTCTGCTCTCTCATCACACACACTCTTCTCCATTTCAAGAAAACCAAAGATCAATGACTTTGTTGTACATGTTCTCCTGTCGTCTGCTTCCCAAAAGGTTGATAGCGGCAAGTCATGTGCACGTCTCACCACAAAATCGCCACACTTTCGCAATATGCTGTGTGGCTTCTGTCTATCACAAAATCACCAAGGGCAAAACTATGTCTGCTCTGGCCCGCCGCGAGTGCTACATAACAGCCTCGCCTTCTCCCCTCTGCTCTCTTTCTATGCAGAACATTATTCTCAGAATCAGAAATTAAGCTCGTTCCTGCTGATGTTCTCCTCCTCTCTTCTTCTCAAAACACAAACGTGTCGCTACATGTGCTTGTCCCAAAACCAAAACTTTCGCAATTTCATTATATGCTGTGCGGCCTCTGCTGGACACAAACGACAGCATCAAAAAGCACATGACGACTTCCTGGCTCATCGCGAGCGATGTATAAAAGCTTCGCTTTCTCGTGTGCCTTTTCCTTCTTCACACACCTCTTCATCGTTTCCAGAATGGCAAATGAACCAGACCCATGTTCCTCTTCTCTGCTTCCAAAAAATGCCCACGACAGTGTCATGTGTGCGAGTCTTGCGACAAACATTCAGCAAAATCTTGTATGTGCGCGTCTCCTCAAAAGGCCATATCCCTCTGCTATAACGAACGTCTTCTGCGCGACTTGAAAATTAATACTGGCAGTCGCATGGCGTTTTGCTAGCTAGCCGTGGGCGATATATAAAAGCCTCCTCCTGCTGTACCTTCTCTCCTCACATCCACACTTCATTTCTCCAAAATGTAAAGATAAGGAACTGAATGTTCTCCTCTCGGTTTCCAAAAAAGAAAGAGAATGTTGCGCCATGTGCGAGACCAGCTAAAAAGATACACGATACCTATACATGTCGAGTGCGTCTGCCCGTAAAAAAGCTGTAGCTGTAACAATGATGGCGACTCTCGGCCTTGCTTGGCATGCGATATATAAAAGCCTCCTTCTGCTGTCCCTTCTCTTCTCACATCCACACTTCTTCTTTCCAAAAGGCAGACCGAGGCGCACATGTTCTCTTCCAAAATTCATACGATTCAATCACATGTGCGAGACCAGCCAAAAAGAACCCAGACGTCTTTCATGTCGAGTGCGTCTGCCCTTTCCAAAAGCCTGCGATACATGCATCATGGCGACCCTCGTCCTTGCCGGGCGCGCGACGTATAAAAGCCTCGCCTTCTTCTGGTGTATTGTCTTTGCTCGCATACACACTTCTTTCTTTTCAAAAGACAATGACAGCAATACATTTTCTCCTCTCTTCTTCAAAACATATCCAAAAGCGCACATGTGCGACACCACCCAAAAAGACCAAAAAAGACAGGCCATGTCGAGTGTGTCTGCCCGTCACGAGAACTTACGACCACTAATCATGACCACTCTCGTTCTTACCAGGCATGCGATGTATAAATACCTCCTCTTCGCGTCGTCTACTTCTCTTTCTTATCCCACACTCCATCCACGGAGTACCAAAAAGCAAGACGGACTCTCAATATGGTCTGCTCCTCTTCTCCAAAAGCCACTACGATCAAATTGATGTCCGAGTGACTCCTCGCTCCTTTCTCAAAAATTCCAGAGCGCTCGCGAATGTCCGCCGTGAACTCCATCAATCTCAAACACCACTTTCGACAGCAACGGAAGTCCACCGCATGTTTTTCATGTCTTTCTCGTCTTCTCACTTCCAGATATCCGCTTCTTCAACATATGCTTCCAGCATTGCGACTTCTCCAAAAACGGTCGCACTCATGCCTGATGGTGGAGACGACAAGTCCGCATTACCAAAAAAGATACCGATAAACATTACATGTCTTTGTCTCGTCTCAAAAACACAACATCAACCACATGACAATTCGCTCGCTGGGCAAGAACCAAAATGAACGAAACAAGTGGCGAATGAACACACTAAAACGCGAAGGACTTGAGCTCATGACCAACTTGCCGTTTTCGCTGCTTCGTATCCAGCATAACGCGCCGCTCAAGACTTACCACGACATCTACACGGCGGAAAGAGAGAAGATAAGCGCTTGCTCGGAGGATGTATTGAGGAATACATGGCGTTTCCCTGTATGACGACGCAGAGGACGCATGTCAATTTATTCTGCACAGATAGTCATGGTGTCGCGTAGTGGAGATGGTATAGCAACGTAGTCATCACACATCATCATCACATCACATAACAGACACAACATCACATCGCATCCCGCAAACCCATCCACCGAACCATCGAATCATAGGGGGTATTATCATTCACACCTCTCAGTGTCTCACAGACAAGCTATGTACCTCTCAGTAGTAGCGTTACCATTCCATCTCATTTCAAAACAATACACATTACAGGAACAACTAAGGACGTCCCTTTTTCGGCGCCAAAAACTCCACGCTGGATTGACATAACAACCGTGATGAAAGCAGACCCTACAGAAGCCTCGCACGTACGATGGACGCGCTTACGGCTCCATGAAACCGTTACCCTTGAGCTTGCACTCCGTCTCCAGCTCGAAACTCTTCTCAAATGCGCGCATGCGGTTGTCGTTGTCTGCGACGCGGACGCGTTGCACTGGGGGGCTGAGCTTGGTTGTGACCTTCATGTTGGGCTTGGGGAGGGCGCGCTTCCCGTCGGAGTAGCGGGCGCCGTTGACGCACTTGCCGTTATTGCTCCACTGGGCGTCCGCGGCGGCCTTCCATAGGGCGGTGATATCGACGGTCATCTCTGGGGTGAAGTAGAGACGGCAGTCGGCCTCCTCGTATTGGAACTGGAGGGAGACACCGGACGTGTCGTTTGCGCGGAGGCCATCGCGGGTGTTTACGGCTCCGCCTCCACCGACGCTGCGGGCGTAGACAAGGTCGCTGTAGTAGTCTTCCCTCAAGATGGAGGAGTTGAGAGCAGGGTCGAAGCGGACAGCGTACTGGACGGTCTGCTGGATGTAGCCGAAAGCGAAGTTGTTGACGCCCTTGACACCGCCAATGGCCTGGATGGGGTTCTTGTTGCTTCGGCCACCCATCGCGATAGTCTTGACACCGCCTTGTTGCTTCATCAACTCGCTGAATATAGTGCAGGTTGAGGCACAGTAGCCGTCGGTCACGATGACGATGTTCTCGGGTGCGAACTTTGGTGGTCCGGTAACGCCCGACAAGGGTCCGTAGCCAGTAACATTGATGCCACCAGACACGTAAGGGACGTATACATCAGACAGGTTCCATCGAGCCTCTGTAGTGTAAAACTCTCCATGCACTTCCTTAGGACCAATCTTCTCGTCCCAGGAGGAGAACGGAGTACCATCGGCCTTCATGTCCATGTGGTAGTCGAAGTAGGAAGACTGGGCAAAACTGATCGTATTGTTGTTGCCGAGCTCCCTGGGAAATTGGCTTGCAAACTTGCTGAGGGACTGTCCGACGAGATCCATGGCCTGATGCGCCCTCCAGCGGTTAGTACCGAGAGGCTCGACGTCAGGGAACAACTGCTTGAACATGTCATAGCCTTGGAGAATGGTACCACCACCGTTGGCTTGAAGATCGATGATGAGCTTGGTCTTTCCGTCTGCGAGAGCCTTGGGGATGAAGTTCTGAGTGAGCTCCTGGAAAGGCACTTCTGCGCGGACGTTTCCGACAAAGTTGGGCACCTGCAATACCGCAACATCTTCATAACCAGCAGCGTCGATGTAGAAGCCGTTGATGAGACCCTGGGGGCCAGCGGCGACAGGGGCGGGGAAACCAGGAGTAGCGGCACCAACAGCGAGGGTAGATACATCGTCCTCCGACTGGACACGGGTATCGGCAAAAGAAGTACCTGCGGAATCGAAGCTGAACCACTTACGGGCCAGATCTTCACCTGTAGCAATCTCGCGGAAAGGAATGGTTGGGCGGGCGTAGTTCTCCATGGTGTAGGATGTGCCGTTAGCGAAAGTCAGGGTTGTGGTGGCGCCGGGGTAAACCCATCGTCCACGGCCACCTCCAGTGAAAACACCGGTTCCACTACCCGAGGTACCAAGGCTGACTTGGGCAAGCTCGTAAAAGACGTTGTTATAGAGAGCGTCGCGATCCTGGAGGGAGCCGTACTGACTGAGGTCCTCGAGGAACTCGGTCGCGTCCTTGCCGTCAATCTGAACAACAGGCGAGGGCGTGTAGGAGATGTTCTTGTATTGCATACCGAGTACGTCAGAGAAGACGAAGACAGCCGGCAGCTGGTCGCCATCTGCAGAGACAGAGACAAGGGGGACAGGGCGGCCCCAGGTGAAGATAGCGCCCACGGAGTCAGGGATATAGGAGAAGTGACCATCGTGCGCGGAAAGGATAAGGTTGTAGAGAGTCCAGCCAAAGTCGTACTCGCTCTTGAAGTTGCCGGCGTCGATGTCGCCCTCGATCTTATCAAGGCCACCGAAGATGTCGACGGGAGGCTGCACCTTCTCGGCGTACTCGGCAGGCGGGTTCTTGAGCTCAGAGAGGGTGCTCTGCCACTCAATGTAGGGACGCATCGCTCCAATGAGCCGCTTTGCTGATGAGGCGTTGAAGGGAACGGTGTTGATACAGTCCCAAGCCAACTGAGCAGGCATGCTGAGCTTGGCGGGTAGTGTTCCATTACCGTAGACGTAATTGGAGACCTTGGCACACGGAGGAGTGGTACCATCGGCCTGGCGGGCCTTGAACTCGACGGGCTGAGTCCGCGAGGGCAGGACGGGGGAGGCGACGGCCAGTGACGCTGCGCCAATGGCGGCGAGCAGAGCGGAAGTCTTCATGGCGAGGGAGTAATGAAGCTATCTACCGTGGAGAGGGTGGGATGAAGTTAAAACGAATGGAATTGCTGAACCAGCGAGAGCGAGTGTAGTTGATGGGAGGGGGAAGGAGTCGTCGAGCGAGTATTGTTTGGCGGTAGGTGGGGTAATCGAACGCGCCTGCTCTAAACGCGATGAGGTGATGTACGCACGGTGAACGCGAGGGCAAACGGTCACGTGCAGGCTCTAGTCCGGGAAAGCGCACCGGAATGGACTGCAAACGGCCAGATGAGCAAATAACTCCAGGCTCCCACTTTCGCTGGTTTCTGGGCGAAAGATAAGTCGTTCCTGGGGAGGGAGAGGGATTTGGGATGATAAGAGACGGGAAACAAGCCCACACGGTTCCTCTTTAAGAAAGGGAAAATCTACACGCGCCACTGGGAGGCTGGTGATATACTGGGGAAAAGTGACGCATGAGGGATCCGCCAGGCTACAAATACTGACAGGCCGGTCGGTTCTGCCTTGAACGTGCACTAACCCGCAAACTGGGTAACAAACGTGCATATTCGAGGCTGTGACACCAATCACATTCACACTTTTTTTGCCGCACGTCGGGGCTTTTCCCGGGATCCATAGGGCAATCATCGTTTAGATGGTGTGCAGCAAGTGCAGCAGAGAGCCGCAGTTGAGCTAGGGCCGTAGCCTATATGCAGGCAAAAAGGATTAACAGTTTTTGACCCAGGGTCCGTTCGGTGAGCTGTTCGTCTTCGAGCCATCTGGAGGACATACATCTTGTTGTTAGACATACTGCCAACGCCCACCGTTCGATAAGACACGATAAGGCCGCGAGTAAGGCCACCCGAAGACGTTTTCTGGCGTTTGTTACGATGTCATGACAGCGGGACTGACGGGTTGGTTGAGGTCCAAAGCGGAGTCTTGGCAGTCTGTGCCTGCAGATCGTCAAGGCGCCATCCTAGCCACTCGCTCCACTCCTCCAACGCCTCAATGCAAGACCACCTCATCGTCCGCCTAACGACACGACTGCGCTGCTGTTGTGACCATTCAGCACGACATTCTTCCATCGCGAAAGCACAGCTCCTCGCCGTTGTCGTGCTACGTGGTTCCTCCTAGGTATTGAGGCTGTACGTGCCCTTGCTGTACAATCCGCCGTAAATTGGGACCGGCTGGTAAAGTCCAATTTATTACCAAAGTCATGCGCCCCTTGGACACGATCAACATAGTGGAGCCATTTCAGCCTCGCCACCTCCGCTCTAAGCGGTCTCCGGGAGAATGACAGCTCGAAATGTGTTTCTCCGCTACGATTCGATGGCCGTGGCCTTCATTGCCAGATTTTGATTGCGAAGTTTCACACTTCAGTTGTCGGGGTACGACAACTGTGATCTACAATCAAGAAAACCGTTCGGCGCCCGGTCTGTGGGCCTCCCACATGCCTGCGATGTCGGTGTTGGTCAGGTCGCGTGTGGCACGTTTCACGTTTCCTTGTGGTAGCCTGAGCAACTTGCCTTTTCGGCCTCGCACGAGGGCCTGTGCTACGCCGAATCAAGACGTCGCATTCTCTTCGGCTAACCGTGCAACTAGCATCGGCTGCCGCTACGCAAAAGTTTGGTTCAACTACAGCACGATGGCGTCGTTGAACGCCTGTTTTGCTGATTTTTCAGAGGACGCTATCGATTACGAGGCTGCCGATGTTAATAGCAGGCAGGCAGATAGTGGCTCGAAGCTGTCGACAACCCTCGTGGAAGCATGTCGATGTGTCAAGCACTCAGCATCCCGGTTCCAGTCCAACGGAAGCACCAGCCACAAAGCTTGAGCAGCGAAACACAAAAGCTAATGCACCCGCCAGCTACCAGCCCCATCACCGCCGCACCAGCCACCACCACTTTTCGCCCATGCCTCTGCTCGATATGCTTCTTCTCGCTGAATATTAATAGACGGCACAACACCTGTTGCACACAACAACAAGAAAACAGCGGAGATTTTTGTCCCACGAGCACGAGGCGCTTGTTGCATGCCCGTCGCACGTATTTGTTGGTGGTGGGCTGTGTCGCCAAGTACCTTTGGAGAAATCCCTTTTTACCACCAACTCCACCAACTGACGAACTGTTGATCCATCGCTATGTTTAGCAACCAAGTAAGAGAAACGAGATGAGGCAGACTTGCGTGATCTTCTCCGCCGGGTTTCCATCTTCAGCGAAGCCCGGATGTGTGTCAAAACCTCCAGAATATGACCAGTAGCATGTAGCTCTGCCGCATACGCACCTCCATCACCTTCCGGATAAGCTGGTGATATCTAAGCTGCCGTATACATCCACCTAGCATAGAAACAACAGTATACAAAACACACGTCCTTCTTCTCTACCATCACATAGATTCCTCGCGTACGCACAATTATTTAAACCCCGTGTTCATCACAACATCACATAATTACACTTTCAATCACGATTATAGCGCCTCACCTCCAATTATCTTCACTCGGAAAATCCAATGTGTTCACAAAACATCTCATCCATCCAATTGATCAAGTTCAACAAGTATCATTTGCATTTAGCGCATCCGTGATGATGACCACCATCACAATGTCACACAACGACCAACCTGACATAGCCAGTCACCAACCCCGTACAACCCTCACGATCGCACAAGCCCCTGAGCCGTGTCTTCTCACGTGAAAACTAGACTACTACAGCGCTGACATACATGTACATCGCTGTACAAGCAATCTATCACCAAAGTCACGTCTGTGGTTAACGAAAAGCTCTAAACAGGTTTACAGCCTACATCAACACAAAACCATGCAAAGTACTAGCTCCGACGTCAACGTAGGCTCCAGAGTCCCTGGTACGGTGTCTTCCTTGAACAAAGATGCTTCGATAAATCACCATAGTCAGCTCAACTCATCCGCTCATTGCCTATCTCCAAAGCACATGCACATTTGTACAACAAATAGCGCTGACATGTACCCGATCCTCCATCCAATCCGCTTACCAGCTGCAGCCTATTAAGCTATTAGCACAAACAATAAGATTTCTTAGAACCGCGTTAGCAAAGCATAGCAAGGGGGCTACATACTAGTAACAAATTGCTAAGATATTTCAAGAGCTATTCGTGGCGGCTACTTTACCCTTGCAACGCGCACTTACACTGTGACATGTAGAGCCTTTTGAACTACAATTCACGAGTTCCATATCAAAAACACAGAGGAATGTAGAACGATGTACTATTCAACAAGTCGTATCATCACTATTACTTCCATCCGATGTTGTACAAAAGATACGCGTAGCGAATGCCCAACTCAACCCAACCTAACCCAACCAACGCAAATCCCCCTTTTCTTTCTTCTAACGATACCAGCTGCGAATAACGCGTTCGTTCTCAAACCCTAAGTTCCATCTGCTCAGCCCCGAAACTCGAATTAACAACACTACCAGCGCCGTGATGGTGGTGGAGATGGTGTTGTCTTTCCTTGACGAGGGCGTTGTACTGTAAAAATCCACACGTCAGCAATGCCATCCACTAAAATCCGACTTCCTTTCGTGATGGACTTTATGGGAAACACAGGGGAGAACATACCTTAAACCCAAAATTCAAGCACAACGCAACCGCCAACCCCACACAAACAACCAACGGCCCCGTAACAGCATCAAAGTCCTTCCCACTCCTCTCCCTAATAAGCCTCGCCCGGTGAATATACATCGCATACCCCCACGCCAGCGTAAAAGCCGCAATGCACGTATACACGACCGCAAGCGCGCGAGCGATATCATTGGCCTCACCCGCTGCATTATACAGACCCAGTGACAACGAAGCGAGCAAGACGCTAACATGCTGCCACTTGATAAACGTACGTTGGTTCGCGAGCCAGACTTTAGCTTCTACACGCACGGGCCCTTGGTCTTTGATCCAGACGCCTGGGTCGCGGATGCCGGGCGGGAGCTGGATGGCGCGTTGTTGTTTGCGCGCGTATTTTGAGGTGGAGAAGGAGGGGAAGAGGGAGGCGAGACCGCCGCTGCTGCTGCTCTTGGGCTGTTTTCCGTTGGAACCACCGGCGAGGAGGAGGGTGTTTTCGTCGTCGGAATCGGGTTCTTCGTCTATGCGGGAGTTGGCTGTTGTGTCTGCTGTGTCGCGGTGCGAGCGCTGGGAGAGGTGGGAGCCGATGGTGGGGAAGGGGGGTTTGGTGACGGGCATGGAGTGGGCGGCTGCGGAGGCGCTCTTGGGGACGGACGACCGTGTTGCGGCTGGTGAGCCGACGGGCGAGGCGATGGAGGCGCGGTAGCTGGGGCTTGCGCGAGCGCCGAAGAGGGAACCGACTGCGAATTCGTCCTCGGCTGCTTTACGCTTCTTTTCTTGTTCCTGGTCAAAGGCGGCTTCGGGTTCTTTGCGGATGTCGTTGTCGACTTCGCTGAGCCAAAAGGGGAAGGTGTTGACGTTGTCTTCGAAGAGCTTGGCTACGCCGTGGACGAACTTGGAGAAGCGGGGGGATTCTTTGACCAGGTGCGAGTGCATCAGGTCTTCGATCCATTCATACTTCTTCAGGCCCTTGACTTTGATCTCGAGGAGCGCGTAGGGGAACTTGTGGAGCTCGCCCTTCTTGAGCGCCTTGAAGGGGAACTCCATCTGCCCGTTGTCGATGTCGCGCCTGTGCCAGTCTTCCGGGTCGCGGCAGGGTCTGTCGTCGTCCAGGGCGTCTTCGCGGATCAGGGCGAGGTTGGTGTCTAGGGAGATGCGCACGCGGTTGTCGCCCGGGATCTGGAACGCGGTGCGGGTGTAGTTGGCGCGCAGCATTGGCTGCAGCTTCTGCTCCTTGACAAAGCTCTGGATGTCTGTTACAGCCTTCTTGAAGTTGTCCACCTCCTCCTGGTTCTTGTTGGGGCGGTATTCCATCTTCTCGATGCTCTTCTCCATGTGGTACTTGTCTTCGAGGAAAGACTGTACGTATTTGGCCTTGATCGGGAAGCGGACTTCTTCGGCAGCGTTGCCGTCCTTGATGACCTTCTTCTCGAACATGATCTCTGGCTTCTCGCCAAGTTGTCCGTACCACCTGAGGCGCAGGGATGAGGCATCGGGCTTGCCATTGACCTTGTCCGAGTAGAGGGAGAAGTTGGGGTTGTCAAAGTAAATGGACGTGATGGTAGGGTCGCGCTGGGTGCCCTCGGCGACCTTGGACGACATGGGGTTGTAGACGAGGACGGGGAGGCGGCGGAGGATGACGGTCTTGACTTCGAAGAGGTTGTCCATGTGGACCCAGACTGTGTGTGTTAGCTTATATTTGCCAATGATGTATGGTGTGCCTACACTTGTGCGAGGTGAAGCCCTCGCCATCCGTGCTGGTCTCGCCAAACGACAAAGCCTCCTTGGACTTGCCCTCCAGGCTCTGTCGGACGAACGAGTACAGCGCCGACAGCCTGTACAGCAGCGGCGAGGCATCCTCGGTGTGCAGCGGGTGGCGGGCAATGCGCGCATCGATAAAGGGCCGCAGGCGGTAGGAGCTGCCACGGATCTTGTCGTGCTTCTTGGTGGCCTTGATGACGGCGGTGAAGTTGATGCGGCTGAAGCTCTCGAGCTCCTTGGTCTCCTTGGTGATGTTGTCGAGCTCGCGCAGGACTTCCTTGAGGATCTTGTCCCTCTCCTGCTGGCTGGGCTCGGGTTTCTTGGACGCATCGCCCGACGCGTCGCCGAACAAGCCCTCACCACTGCTCTCCTTCTTCTCCTTGTCGTCCTTGGCCTCTTCCTTGCCCTCCGCCTGGATCCCTATGGCCAATGGCTCCAGCTTCTTCTCGCATGCGGTGGTGCGGTCGCGCAGCTTCTGCGAGATGTCGGTGATGAAGTTGTGCACCTTCTCCAACTGCACATTGGCCAGCTCGTCGACAAACGCGCTCTCATCGTCGGCGGTCCAAGAATCGTCATCCTCGTTGTCCTTGAGCAGCTTCTTGAGCTTGTCGTAGTCGATGTATTTGTCCTTCCACGGCGCATACACGCTCTTGCGCAGTGTCGTGCCGAACTTCATGGCTTAGCGAGCGAGTGTTGGGATTGCAGGAAAGTGGAAGCTCCAGCGGTCGCGACGCGCAGTAGCAATAGTCAGGATGGAAGAATTGCCGGCGCCGGAAAGCTCTGCATGGAGGATTGGGAATGAAGCAATGCAGCTGGGGTTAGCTGGTGGGGAGCTGCGCGCAGCCAATGCCTAGGAACTTTGGGCGCACGTGTTTCGCGTCCCGCGAGCGTCATAGCTGCAGCTCCGCTTTCATCCCAGAACTCTTCACGCGAAGGATTCAGCGTCGTATTCACTGGAATACACTACAGTACTACACTTCAATTCATGCGACTCTACACAACCTCGCAATGATCCATAGGGATACATGAAGAGCCTCTTCGTCAACAACCACAAAACAACATCCGCCGCCGCGAGTCATTCCCGCTAGGAAGACCCACGCATCTTCACGTCCCGACATTAGTGTCCGAGGCCCAAGTCTGGCCCTGCCTCGTCCCAACCCCAACGCTCGGTGATTCTTGCGGCGCACCTTCGCAGCTGTGAGGATGTCGCCCTGGCATACCTGAGTTGTTGACGTTCGCCTTTGCCAGAGTCGTTGTTCTTGGACCGTGCCGAAATCTCCAATTGTAGGATTGGTGCTGGGTTTGGTGTTCTCAGTGATTCCGCAGGCTCCACCACCCCATAACTCAACTCAGAGCCCATACTACCTACGACGGATCTCACGATACTGTAAAACGTATAAGTCAAGAGCTCTGGATTATATGAGCTTGATTATGATAGTCCACTTGCTAGGTTCCATGTTCTCAGACTGCAGTAGACTACCTAGGTGATCTCAAACCGCTGGCAAGCTACTTTAGAATCTGAGATTAGTCTCAGTTGATACTCAACCTCAACTCCTATCGAACACATCGTTATCGCGTTCCACCTAATCTTGATTTCCGTTACCTCGGCTAATTAACGCCGCGCACAACGTCGTCGCGTTCTTCAGTCGTTCCTTCTCCAGCACACCGCTCCCATCCTCTTCCATCTCATCACGTCGTCCACGAAAGGTGTTTGGTCCTGTCATCGCCCGCCATGGATACTCCGGCCTACCACGAGCGAATGAAGAGAAAACGTGAGTCTCAATCCGACGTCCTGCCTCTGCGCTACTAATTTTCGCATTAGTCGATGAGTACCTGGCTTCCGAAGCAGACCTCGACGAGCGGTACCCCGACCTCCCGCGACGCCGTTTCCGTGGAATAATCAGCGAAACCCATTCCACGCCAGTCCACTGTGATCGGCCACTCCATTTCGACCACGGATGCAATCGCTGTGGTCAACAGCCCTCCGCTCTTTGCCCCGGCTGCAAAGTGATAAAGTACTGTAGTCCAGATCATCAAACCGACGACTGGTCCAACCACAAAAAAGCCTGCGAGTCAATCAAGAAAGCTGTAGGCGCTGTAGAAAAGGAAGATCAAGCAATCCGCGCCCACGACGGAGACGCCGACACCCCACGTAACGCCTTCCACACAGCCAAGGGAAGATTCTGGAAATACAAGGGACTAAGACCGTATCTGAAAGCACGCTTGGCGCTTGTGAACGCGATACGTGAGGTAGATACCCTGATTGCCGTGGAAACAGCACTAGAGCACGCCACCGATATCCTGAGACTTGATCCCAGAGACGCCCTCTGCGTCCGCAGCATTATACCGATACTACTCCTCCGTCTCGACCTCGACGAGCGCTGCTACTGGTTTTGTAAATGGTGGCTTACCAAAGGCAATGATACGCATCACGACTGGGCAGGCGATGGTCCGCTTTTGGCGCTTGAGCGACCGGTTGATTTGTTCAAGACGGAAGATGCGTTTGAGCATCTCGGCGACTATGACTACACCAGGACCTTCACCGACAGAGATTTCGACCGGACTAGGTTGCAAAGTCCTGCTGATTTATCACTACTCGTCGCCATCATGCTGGTCAAGATCCGTATCCACATAGATCTGCAATTACTACGAAACGACTTCGAACCGGAAACCTATCTGCAGCGACACGTGAGCAGCGTTGTGGCTGCAAGATATAGAAGAGGCACGCCGGAAGGGTTCTACATGAGAGAGGAAATGGAGCTTTTTGAAGCGCTTTGGGAACAGGTTAACATACTGTTTGGAGTGATACGCGGAGTCAACAAATACTTTTGGCCGGCATTGATACGCTCTTACCCGCCGCAAACACGGGGTTTCAAGCGATCTGAATTTGTAGCGGGTACTGAGGCAGAAGCGGGAATCACGTGTCAGAACTGCTACGCTGCTTGGCATGAGACACCGGGGGCTATTGCTATCATCAAGGAAATGTGGGTTAGACGCTAGTAGATCGAGACATTATACGGCACCACGAGGGGTGAGTGTAACGCGTGTCGCATACATGCTATCGAATCCTCACGACTAGGCAATCTTCAAGGTGATGTATGCGTCTAGCTTATCAATGGAATCGGAGAATACGACACGAATTGCAGCCACCTCTAGTGACATCCTTGGTACAGTTACTTTCCTCATATCGACTATTTCTTAAAAAGTCCTCTTGCAGTCGAACGCGAAAAGGAAATCTCGCGTCCCTCCATAATATCCTCAATGACTTCAATCGCGCCCGGTGTCTCACTCCATGCACAGTAGTATTCCGGCAAGACCTTGTGCATCTCCGTCTCGTCGCCCATACCAATGTTGAGGGGGTTCATCAATAGATGGGCCCGGGGCTCGACCACTCGAGGCCAGAAGTGCTTGTTGACTCTGTCCACCGCGTGGTATAATCGCTTGACCTGGTCTTTCATGATCTCGAATACGATCTCAATCTCTCCAATATCTCCTTCTCTTATGGCGTCGCGCAGCACAATGCTGCTGGTGTTCAATTCGCCAAAGCGCTGTGGTTGAATGCCCTCGGTGAGTATGAATGTATCGATAAGCATACGTACCTTAACCAGCGTAACCGCAACAAGATGCGACAAATCGGAGAAACTGGGCACGGCAAAGTTGTCCCCACTCCCATCCCCAAAGTTCCTAACCCGTTCAAACACTTCCACACCCTCCCACGCATCCCCCCCACTGATCATCTCATGTGGCAGCTTTGTAACGTTCTTCCAGTCACAACTCAGACTACTCCCCATAGTAACCCACCACTTGCAGAAATCATAGGCCTCCTGATCCCGTCCCAGGCGCAAGAAAAACGCCGGCGTGATACTCCTCACACACATAGGATCCTGCAGATTCAACCGCATCAGCCCAAGCGCGTGTTCCAGTGCAGCTTCCACAGCGGCTTTTGTATTCAACCTAGGCAGCTCTCTTAAGAGCTCGTTGCGTGATCGCATGTAATTCCTCGTTCCGCTGTAACGCCAGAAGTCGCCGATGGCGGTTTCGAAAGCGTTGGGTGGTGTATCCATATCACCTTTGTGGGCTCGTAAGGCGGCTTCGTCTTTCTCGAGGACGAATGTGATCTTTTTGATGGATTTGCACCACACCTTGTGGGCGGGGCGGTCGGCGCGTTGGTGCTCAGGGCTGCAGTAGTGGACTACTTTGCAGGCACTGCAGCGGCTGAGACCGGTTTGCTGGGGGCAGATGTTGCAGCCGGTGATGAGGTTTTCGGATACGTCGAATGGCATTATCATGCCGTAGTTGTTTGGATTGAATCCGGGTTGGGGCGGCTGGGCATTGGTGTCGGGTGCAGGGCGCTCGCCCGGTGTTCGATCGGTGTTGCGGGCGGCGTTGTATTCTTCCATTGCTGCTCGATCTTGGAGACGAGGATGTTAGTATCGGAGGTGTGGAACGGGGAGATGGGACTTACCTTCTTTCTCGCGCTGCTGGATTAGCTCCAGAAGAGTTATCTTGCCCGATTGCTGGTGCTGCTGCTCACGTCCAGCGTCCATGTTGTGATGACGACGAGATGCGGTGCGTTGAGGTTGTGATGGGTTGGGCTGAGATGAGATGAAATGAGATGAAAGACGGTGAAGACGGAGTCGGCAGAATTTTAGAGGTCAGCCGAGCAAACCACACTTGTGTGCGAAGCGAGGGTCAGTTGAACTTCAAGCGAAGGTCAGCTAAACACCACTCGGAGGTATTTTCGAGGTCAGCCGAGCTAACTGCGGAGGTCAGCCGAGCTCAGATCGGGGTCAACTCAACGTATCGGAGCAAGTTTCGGGGGCAGCCGAGCTTCATGAACTTCATTTGCGAAGCGAGGGACAGCCGAGGTCGCCCGAGAACACGGGAACACGAGATTGCAATTTGAAAGCTTTTGGAAAGCTATTGGGATGTCGACAGCTTGGATACGTGGGGTTGACATATTACAACGCCGTGGGTTCACTGCCTCGTGAATTGTCTATCGGGTATGGGGGGCAAGAGGTTTTGGGTTAGCGCGGGTAAAGACTGAGTAAAGTCTCAGTAAAGACTCAGTAAAGTCTCGGTAAAGTCTCAGTCTTTACCAGCTTCCTACCAACTTCGTGTCATGGGAGTCGATAGGGCAGGCTCTGATAATAATGTGGTGGATGATGAAGGCTTTCGATGTCTATGCAGCCTACCTTGGATCAAGTCTTGGCGAGGTTGAGTATCAGGTTGAGTATAAGGTTGAAGATAAGGTTGAGCATAAGGTTGAGAATAAGATCGAGGACAAGATCGAGGCGGATGGCATAGTGAGCATGAACACTGCTGCTTTATGCATATATGCGGGACTACATTCGAGCCTAAATCCATGGAGCTGGAAGTTTGATTTCCGGCGAACAATTTGGATTGGTTCTGAATCGATTCCAACGTGTTCCCAATATGTTGGCAACATGTTACGGTGCATCGTGCGCCGTGGTGTCGTGAGATTTGGCGACAAAACGCCCCCAACACGCGCTTACCGTTAGAGCTTGGTGATTCTTGCGGCTTCGCTTCATAGCTATCAAGATGGCGTCAGTATACGTCTGTCGTGGATGTTTGTCTCTGCAACCATCTGTGTTCATGAATTTGGCCTTGGTTTCTGGGCGCATCCGTGTGACAAGCTTTCGCCGCCCTGGCTTTGACGACAATAGATGAGAAGAACTTGATGTATTGATATATTGCGAACTAGATATACCAGGAGAACGGCCTCCGAACAGACAAGACCTATCCACGGATGATGGTGGAATACTTGAAGCGACGTCGCGCCACCGGTAATGCTATGTATACATGGTGTATAACGTATGGAAACGGTGATAAATAAAAATGAGCGATGTATGTTTCGGGCTTGGGGCTCATGTGATCCATCGTTACAACGATGTCGTGTTGTGGATGTAAATGTAGTGGGCAAGAAGATAGATCGACTGCGTGGTTCGAACCGCGCTTCCGAGCGTTCACAACCTCATTCGTTTCCTGTGCTAGAAAGAGAATCTGCCAGATGATATTGTACGGGAACAATAGGCTTTTCAGTTGCCGAAGAGGACGTGTACCGCATTCAAGAGTGCTGCAGTAGTGTAGTCGTTGACAGTGACGAGTGCTGGAAAGTCGTATGCCGCACTGACATAGGACTGGCCCATAGCGCCATCATCGATGAGAATGAGGATCATCGGAAGTCCAGGTATAGTATCGCTTCTTGGTATCTTTTTCGAAACGCTCCGTGCAAACTTCAATTGCCGTTCAAAAGCCTGAGCATGATTGCTGATGACGTTCGAGGTGGCGCATATGACGACGATGACTGCTCCGCTGGTTGGCAGGAAATCGGCGTGCATTTCTGTCATGCCAGAGTCGAGACGGTATGGGACGTGTCGTACTTGTCTTGGTAAGGCGCGACCGAGAGGCTCGAAAGGGTCCATGTCTTTCGCCAGTGTCGTCGATGGCGGATGAGGTACGAAGGGGGTGAACAAGGTGATGATTTCTGCTTCGTTCAGGCGCCGCAATCGTTCGAGAGTCTGTGTTGGACATCGTACAATCTTGGCGGTTCCGGAAGATGGATTCTGCGTCGCAGTCGACCTGCTAGATGCTGAAGTCATCTTGGGTCGATGTGTGTTGCTCTTTGAGGACGGGTAGCTCTTTCGTTCACCCATCACTACGCGGCTGCGGATGTCACTATGGTGACGGTAGAGAAGCACCAAAAGGTCCTAAGTGAGCGAGCCGAGATGAAGATTTGAGATTGCTTTGGGCATCGTTTGCAAAAGCGCGGCTCTTATATTTCGATCGCCCAAACTCAAGTTTCTATAGCGAATCGACTCTTGATTTTGCAGGGAAGAGACACCGTCAAAACACTGTGCCGGTTGACGTTGCAAGCCGAAGTCAGCCGGCAACGGGCGTAAGATGTTATGCTGAATGGCAAGGTAGGCGGTCCCGGCTATGGACTCAGGAGTACAAAAAGCAGCTATGCAAGGTTGGCCGTAGCCACCCCAGGAATCGTCAAATGAGGTGCTGATGTCGAATGCTTGTGGATCGCCAAGTGGACCGTGACCTTGTCAATAGTAGCTAGAGTTCTTCCCACCCTGTTCGATTAGAATTAAGGTCCTGAAGATGTATGTCAATACGATAGATAGTAATACTCGGGGTGGTACCAGATAAAGAACGAAGAAAGTAGTACATGACCGCGGCTAGGCACTCTCTGGTGCAGATAAAGAAGTGCATCCACTACCGTAGTGGGCGGCGATCTTACCGATTGGATGACGTCCTCCCGTTCGTAGCCATGACTGACACGACAGAAGCGTTGCCGTAGCGTGCTCGCGCATGTCAGTAAGGAGCACGACGGGCGTATACGTGCACGGCGACGGTTGCATCGGGTAGCAGCAGGATCGTGTATCGAGAATAGATGACGCCACATCCAGTCGCAGATCCAAGGCTCCACATTGATCACCTCGTAGGCCTTGGGATGCGCGTGTCAGCCTGCTGTAGATGAAGGGCAGTCCTAGAGGCCCGTCGGCCGTCCTGATAGAGAATGATGATCCAAGGAAAGCCGGCCACTCATTCCAAAGCAAGGACCAACAGCCAGGTTGACAATGAAGGTCGATACCCGACGCGTGCTGGTCATCGCGGGCAAGGCGTACAACGCGCGGGGGTCAGTACAATTCGAGTCAAGGTTGCAGGAGGCGTGCTTGAGTTGATGGCTGACCCGCAAGGCCACCACCCATGGCGGGCCAGTAGCAGTTGCGCAAGCCGCAAACATTACATTTCGATGCTTGCTGTGTAACACAAAGGGTTGACCTCGATGTGGCGATGGCGAGAGCTGCGATGCATGCTCCAGTGATGACACGGCCATGCGGGTGACATCTGCACGATTGATTGAATCAAGCACGAGTAGCGTGAACGAGCCGCGGATGGCCAGACCGGCAGCCGCGATGCTGTGTGCCCACACATGAATATTGGCGATGATGTCGAGGCTGACGATATATCGATGGCATCGTTGAAGCAATCTGGTGCGAGCAGAGTGAACCGTGGAAGGGGTGTGTCGACCGCGATGTGTTAGCGGGGCTGCTCGCTTGTTCGTAGCCCATCGAAACGGGGAAGGCGCGATCACGCTGTCAACAACCACCACCGCGACGCGTCTGCACCATCAACGGCTCATACAACAACAGCTGACAACTGTCTTACTGTATGCACGTCGCATTGGCAGTGTGATGCCATCGGTCGCCGGTAACCCCACATCGACTTCGCTCCAAGCCAGCTACTGATGGACTCAGCAGAAGAGCGGCCCACGCTGCAGGAGACGCTAAACTTACTGCATCAAGGTAGGTGTCGATATGCGGCAACGAGCCCGGTCAGGATCAGTGCTTACACCGGCCTGCAGCATCTAGAACAACTGCAAAGCAACGGACCGTCAAGGTCTCCAGCATAGTCGATGTCATCTGCCGTTACGCCTCGGAAGATGGCCTTGACCAGGATGCTCTGCGAGACATAGTGCAGCTCGCGTCGGTGAAGACCCTGCTAGACCAAACCACCATCACGACTCTGATCAAGAACTTGTACCCGTCTCAAAAGGTCCCAGGCGATGTTGTCATTACCATTGTTGGTGCGCTTGGGCAGGGCAAGGGCAAGCCTTCGCCTGGTACACAAGACAGCCTTGTGAAATGGCTCATCGCAATCCATGAGGTCGTGGATGATTCGAGCGTCTTGTCCCGCTTATATGGTGTGCTGTTTGGTATGCTCGACATGATCAGTATTAGGTGTGTCAGTTCGACCTGTTACCAAGAACACCAGTGCTAAATTTAGCAGGACATCTTTGTGCCATCTGCTGTCCTTGATCACTCGCAGGAAACACGTTAAACCGTTCCGGATTCAACAGCTGTATGTACAGGGTTTTGAGCATCAATCCGATGTAGATACCGATAACTGATCTTACTCCAGGCTAGAGCTGTCTCGCGGCCTCGGCAACGAGCCTGCGCTCCAAGGTCTCCTCCGTGTCTACAAGGATTACTATCCCGATATAATACTCGGGAGCACTTCCACAAGCCGGAAGTCGTTCGCTCCGGTGAGTATCCGTCTCTCGTACCACCACAAATGCAACCTCAGATCCCCCACGCTACTTCCCCGCATCTCCTTGTGGCACAGCTGAATGCAAGCTAACTCGATAGCGACCTGATGCCGAATGGCAAGCCAAGATCGTTGCCATCCAAGAGGCTAGTGTGGCGGAAGACGACTCGAATGTAGACGGGCAGAACGGCTTCAAGGTGCTACGAAGAAGACTCAAGGGCAGCAAAGGATCGGCGATTCCGGATGTGCATACCTACCATGCAACCGAGGTGGGCGAACGTCTTTGTTCATCATCCTGGCAGTTACTAACGTTATGTGACAGAGCTCAGCAACCCTTGAGGGCATTGATAGTGTGGACGATTTTGTGGAGAAGCTCGACAGGATAGAGCCACCCGGCCAGCTGATAGCGCTCCTCGTTGACCCGTTGCTACAGAAGTACGTCGATCTGAAGCCATCTCCAATCACAGCCAGTCGATTAGGAAATTGGCTTGCGACGTGCCTGGAAGAGCAGTTCGAGGAGTACCGGCAAGGTGCTGCAAACGATAAGTACCTATCTGAAATCCTCGATGGACTCCTCAGGTACGCCCAGTACACTAAGGTAAGTGCGTTAGCATGTTTCACGTGCAGCCGGCTGATCGATCAAAGTCACTGCATCCTACAGTATTGGCGTTCCTTCGCGAGTACATGTCGATATGGGATGGTCAGCAAGATGTCGATTCCTTGTTAGGACTGGTCTCTTATATCCCGATTGAAGTGTTTGAAGACGCCCACACAACCTACCTGTCCCCTGTCGAACGAGCCCTAGCAGCTCATGGCCCTACTGCATACACAAAGCTCGTCGAATTCTACACGGCTCTACTGCAGCACCAAATAACCCACACAGCGTCCGGAGCCGCCGGCCAAAGAGAGACAAAACAGGAAATCTTAAGCGACCTAGTCGAGCATGTGGCAACTCTATTCACTTCCACTCTCGTATCAATCCCCCCAGGTTCCAGCACCACCCTCACATCATCAATCCTCTCGTTTTACGAACTCCTCAGCACCTCTTCGCAACCACACATCATCCCAATACATCTCCCGCCGATGCACCTCGTCTACCTACTCTCGCAGGACGCTTCCCCAACAACACTTGCCCGCATCTGCGGCATCATCGGCTCCTACAAGCTAGCTTTCGATGCGCATCCCAAGCCGGTCAAAACATACTACCCCGCAGAAGTTACCGATGCATTCAATTGGTGTCTACGCGACATGTACAATCTGGTATGGGTCTCGCGTGGCCTTCTTGTTCAAGATCAGAAGTCGAAGGGGTTGTACTGCGATCCGATACTAAGGGGTACGCTTAATGAGTACCTACGGAGAGTAGATCGTGGATACACTATTGGGGCTGCGTTTACGTTGTCGTATAATGCGTGGTTGGCTTCGCTGTCGGCTGCGGCGTGGCGCGCGGTTGAGAAGAGGGAGGTTGGGAAAGTGGGTGGGCAGGATGTTACTCGGTATCACGATGGGCCTGTTACGGAGAAGAGTCTGGAGGTTCTTCAGAGTAAGGGTGGCGTGAGCGTTGACTGGGAGGGCGCAGATGGGTACAAGGTCATGGTGCTGCAGTGGCTGACTGAGAGGGGCTTGGGTGGAATCAGGGATTTGATGTTCGCTACTGTGATCAACTTGAAGGGTACGGCCTAATATACACCAATCATATAGACCCAAGAGGTCAAAGGGGTTGTAAGTATTAGCCTAGTACTCGGTCTATGTTCATGGTGCCTCAATGTCAAGATACGTAACACCGCGACACGCGTAGCGGCAGCAACATTTTGAACATACCCCAAGCATATTCTCAATCTCTTCTCATTGTGGTTCTGCTTATTTCGGTCAATTGTTGTCGCGCATACGACTTCGTTTTTCTCGATCGACCGCTATTATTTTAGCAACACCACCTGGACCCGCTCACCGTCTTTCATCTCAACGCATCTCATCCGCATCAGCACTTCAACACTCGCGATACTTGGTTTAATTACCTTTGAGAACGAGCCCAAATGGACGAACACAATGCAGCTCAAAAACCACGCAAACGCAAAGCGTCCAACCCCGATCCCGCGCCGCCGCGTACGCATCACGTGATCGAACACTATGCGCCCTTGCCCTACAACAAATCCTACGGTCTCATGGGCCGATGCAGAAACTGTTTCGAAAAGGAGAATCTCATCCTATGCAGCGACTGCAATGTTATGTTTTACTGCAGCTCCGATCATCAAGCCCTCGACAAGGCAAGCCACCAGACACTCTGCGACAGAATCCAAAAACTTCACGGCCTCATCGCTGATTCTGAGGATGCGCTGAAACGGGATTCGGGAGATACGGGTGCGCCGAAAGACCCGTTTGGGACTGCGGCTGGCAGGTTTTGGGAGTATGAAGCGACGAGGGAGTATATGTACCGGAGGAGGGATCTGCTTTATGAGCTGTATAGTGTGAACACCACAGCAGCGGTGCAGCAAGCATTAGACGAAGCATTTGCCCTTTTACGACTGGAATTCAAGGATCATCTACACATGCGTTGCCTCGTACCCTGGCTGCTCCTCCGCTTAAAACGCGACCAAGACTGCTACGACTTCTGCAAATGGTGGGTCACCAAAGGGACCTCCGAGGAACACGACTGGAGCTCCGAAACCTTACCTCTTGTCGGCGAAGACGCGTTCGAATCGGCTGAAGTCTTCGAGCGACTCAGAGAACCCGGATCCACGGCTCCTGCATCCGAGTCGTTCACGTTCCTCCTCGCCATCTTACTAGTCAAACTCCGCATGGTCTACGAGATGAAATTCCTAAAACATGGTAAAACTTCCACCGAGGTGAAAGATAGCAAAAGCACCATCATCCTCTCCATCATAGACAGTCGCGAGAAAGAAGAATGGATACCGCTTATTCAAGAGGTGGAAGATCAGGTCAGAACGCTATATCGTGCTGTTGCGGGGGCGAACGAATACTTTTGGCCTGCGTTCCTCAATCGAGCTGATGATGGCCTGAAGGATACACCGCCGGAGTCGGCTGGTGTGGGCGATGAGGCGGAGATGAAGATTAAGTTGAGGGAGTGTATGAATGCTTGGTTGGAGTCGCTGGGGGCTGAGGGGTTGATTTCGGATATGGAGGGGGGTATGGATCATGAGCCGTGGTGGTGCTCTAATAGGGGATAGAGCCCTAGATTCTGTGCATGAATCCTCATGATTCACTCGATTCCAAAGTGTCGGGAGTCTATCACTGCGGTACTTGAGCCACGTCACGTCACGTCACGTCACATCGCAGAGCGTGCGTCCATGTACAGACAAAGTCGTCCGATCTCGGCGTCGAGCATAACCGCCCATGTATCATGCAGTTGGAATGTGACAGATGCTGGCGGGCATGCATGATGCATATACGAAGTATGTCACAGCGCATGCTGCGACGTTCACGTGAGGTGCTGGCTAGGGTCGAGATGTGTTTGCTGGATGTGACGTGCTGTGTGCATGCTCTTGGAAAGATTACTCGAGATATATGCGAGGTGTCTGCGGGGCGTAGAGAGAGAGTGTGAGAGAGAGAGAGCAGTGTGGTGGTTTGGTATTAACATTACTGTGGTTATCGTACGTCTATAGTCGTTGGGGAATAAGTATGCCTGGATCGGCGAATGGAACTCCTTCTTGCGCCTTTGCCTATGCATATGTGTTTGGGACTGTTGTGTGTCTGGAGTCCGTACTGTCGTCTCAGGGTAGGCGGTAGAAGCCTGACCCCGTCGGGGCGCAACAAGCCGAAGACTTCATGCCCTCCAACACGCGGCCATGTTCCCAGGGCATCCAGTCAAAGCATCGCTCCTCGCCCCTCACCAAGTCCATCATCTCCAGCGTATCCTTTCTAATCCATTTCGTGCGTATCCCTATAACTCCATCATCCCCCGCCCATTGTTCATAGCACCCGCACCCGCACCCAGCGGCCCATTCGGCGTAATCCCTGTATCGATACCCCCGGTTTTAGGTACTGAGTTACTCGAAAGCGAATCGTGGTTGCCGGATAGGTAGTAAAACATGCGGTTCGCGATGATGGTAAGGTGCTCGGGGAGGTACAGCGATGCGGCGATTATGAGGAGGGAGAGGAGGAGGAAGAGTACGGAGTCTGCAAAAGACCATATCGTTAGCGACTGTCCTAAAGTAGTACCAAAGGTCGGTGTGTGAGGAGAGCGACCCGGATAGGGGCGGTGGCTCGTCTCCAAGAATCGAGTTGAGAATGCGGTTTGATGCGGTAGGACAGGGGATTCATGACATACTGAAAATGAATTTCTCAGTCGACGTCAACATGTACAGCGAGAAGGTGACTTCATATTGATAGCGCTTGCGCTGGAACCAGCGGAGGAGGGCGGATGGGTACAGCATTGCGGCGATGAGGAGCGTGGATGCGCTGGCTAGGAGGAGGATGGCGGATAGCGTCGTTGTGTCAATCATAGACCTTTCGGTATGTGTCGTCGTGTTTGTGCGTGCGAGAAGGGCGCATAGAGGCGCAAATGTTAGGAGCGGTAGATGACGGGGGAGATGAAGGGTTCAGGGACGAGATTCGGAGCAGGGGTGGTCGATTAGCTGATTGCGATCGCTCCCGAGTAATCTAGCGCATTCGCTCAACAGCATCATCGACGACCATGAGTGCGAGAAGTTTCTACACTGGACCAGCGATGCCAATGCTGTTGCAATGCCTCCGCCATGCCGTATCCCTCCCTAGCACACACCCAACAATGCGCCTCCTCCCCGCCCTCCGCTTCCGCCCCAATGTCCCACGCCTCCAAACCGCTTCCCTCTCCACCTCACCACCCCTCAACAATGGCAAATCCCTCCCCCCACGCACCCCCCTCCTCGACGCCGACCTAATCGAGAACTTCCTCAAAGGCTCCGGCCCGGGTGGGCAAAAGATCAACAAAACCTCCTCCGCTGTACAGCTCAAACACATTCCCACTGGCATCGTAGTCAAGTACCAGGATACGCGGTCAAGAGAGATAAATCGGAAGATGGCGAGGCGGATTCTGCAGGAAAGGATTGAGGAGATGGAGTTGGGGGAGGGAGCGAGGACGAAGGTGAAAGCGAGGGAGAAGGCGAAGAAGAAGGCGAGTAGTGGGAAGAAGGCTAGGCGGAAGTATAGGGCGTTAGCGGGGGTAAGGGCGAAGAGGGGGAGGGTAAAGAGGGTGATCGGGTTCCAGAGATTGAAGAAGGGGACGCAATAGATGGAGTTGAACAGAGAGAAAGGGTAGAGGAAAAGGCTGAGGTCACGGATAAGAGTAAGACGGTGGGCGGTTGATGGTATTCTTGATCCACGGCTACGATACCAAACATAAAGTGCGCACCATTGTGCTACGAGCATCGACAATGAAAGGTGTATTGGCATGGAGAAGGAAGGCCGCCAAGCGTATCTCCCGCGAGGAGACGCCAAGCCCTGGAGATATGGCGACGATATATGTAGAAGTTGTACGGCTCGGGGACGGCGACACTTGCAACCAAGGAAGCAGTGGAAGAAACGGGGACAGGTGAACGCAGCGTCACTCTGATATGGTCTTCACCCGCATTTTGACTGGAAAACTGTGAGTGGACTAGCGCAAGGCCTCTACGCTTTCTTGATCACGCCTTTCCAAGGTTGCCTTGAGCGCGACTTCCCTGTTGTCGCATGTAATCACCTGTCTCGATAAACCCTGCTATTCTACACCAGCTTCTTCAGTTGCAATCTCAAGATGAGGTTGCTCAGCAATGTTGCGTCCCGCCGCTTCGCCGGTATCACAACGACGCGAAAGCTCTCAAGCACTTCCAATGGCTTTATGACAAGGCCTGGCGCGAATCTCAACATCGGCGCCCACGGTGGAGGCCCTCGGTATCGCAACTTCAGTACATCCAACAAAGCACTTGGTGGTTTCGCATTCAACCCGTTCACTAAGACACTTCCGTTCAGGAAGCCACTTCCGTTCTTGAGCGCGAAGTGCCTCGAAATCAAAGACGCAGACTTCGCATGGTTCACGGCCCTCAACGTCGCCGTCCGTACCCAGAGGAACAGAGTCTACCTGTCACATCCCGACCGCACCCCGCGTGCCGTTTTGCATGACTACCAACACACCCTGCGTGTCGTCGCCGACGCCGAGTGGATTCTGCGGAAAGAACAGAGGACGCATCAATGGGCTCGGGGCATTGATTCCACACTCCTGTGGGTATTATGCATGACGCACGACATCACCCACGACATGAGTGACGCATGGTATCTCTCCTCAGACGAGAAGCAGAATCAATGGCAAATCGTACGCGAGTTCACGAGGGCAGCGGGATGCCCGCCCAACATCATTTGGCAGGCGTCTTGTCTCGCTGCCCGCCTCTCGGGCGCTATTCAGCTTGATGAGCAACGGTTCACCGTCACCAACTTCTCTCACGAGCAGCCCATCCACCGCGTCTTACGTGATGCATATCACCTCCAACGACTGGGCGCTGTGGGCGTGGCTCGATATTTCTATTTCCATGGTATGGATGAACTGTACAGGGAGCCTGGGGTTGGTTTTGATGTCAGTTGTCTGCGGCATATGCACGGCGGGCAGTACGTCGAGCGGATGACGACAGAGACCGGGGCGGAAATGGTGCACAAGCGGTATATGTGGACGACACACAAGTTTCTGAATGGGTGGGATGCTGAGAATGATGTGGGCTCTGTTGTGACGGGGCGAGGGTTCAGGTAGTGCTGGATATGTGGTGGTTCTGGTAGTATACATGGGGATGCATCGATTACTTCTCCTTCGAAGGAGCAAGATAGTCCTGACTTTTCGCGGCAATGAGACTCCTCTCCTGACTCTTCTCCTGTTTAGTACTCTTCTTGCGCGTGAACAATTTTGCAATCTGACTCCACAATCCTACCCTCTCTTCTCTCTCCATATCCTTCGCCTTTCTTTTCACCTTGTTAAACGTCCCCTTCGCCGCTGTCCCATGCGCCTTCAACAACTCAACCACCTCCTCATTCTTCTCCAGCAGTCTACAAGCTCCCCTCTCTATCAGATCCAGAATCGGGAAGCCAAGCTACCTTCCCTCATCAGCTACACGCCCCAGCTCCTCCAGACACTACCTCATCAGCTCGACATCGCTAACCACCACCGTCCGTCGCCTCCATGTTCTCAATCCCAATCTTTCGTCTGCAGAAGGAAAGTGTTCTACAAATGGTTTGAAAATGCGCTGGTCGAAGGACGGTGAGGTCTTGTGTGTGGGGAAGGTCGTGTGTGAGAAAAATTACTTATCTCGTTCTGTCTGCATTCTCAATGAAAAGCAAAGAGACAAATGGAGGCTGTTGGGACCCGAATACGTCCCCATCTGCAAAGTCCAGACACCTCAATCCAGCGAGCCTGTCATCATCTTTTTAGCTGCCCAGCATGCACAACCCCATCACGCAAGGTCCCCTCTCTAACACCAAAGCCAAACCCAACACCACTATCATCCACCCAGAAACACAAACCCACCCCCAAACGCATCGCCAAGCCCCTCCCACCCCATCGCAATGTTGTCAAAGCCATGCAAGGTCCGTATTCCTCGCATGCCGCAACTCCCTTACTCAGATCTCTCACTGCCAAAAATAGCATGCGCGCAGGGCCGCCCAGCGTCGCTTCCAGCCGTTAGGGCCGCAGCGGCAACCCACAAAGAGCTTACTGCTACCCCACCGCAATAACACGAAAGTCATGCTTTGGATGGCCTGATTGCAAGGTGTTGCCGGAAATGCGGGAGGTGTTGGTCGATTAGTATGTGCTTGGGGGCGAGGATGGAGATGGGCGAGGGTGACAGGGGACACAGACGTCATTTCCTTATGCGGTCTGACCGGAGCTTCAGAGATGGGATACCCCTTCCAACGCGACCGAGGCGACCGTCTCTTTCTCTACCGCGCAATCCCATTAACTTTCCCATTGTTGCAGGTTTCCGCGATGCCACACTACCGCGCACATGCCTCTCGTACGAAATCCAAGGACCCGTTGAGCGGCGAAATTGCTTTTCGTCACGAGCGCCCGCCGTTTAGGCCTCTGCGTAGTAAGCTCGTATTAGGACCGACCGGGCACACAACTGTCCTAAGATCGACACCAGGATACGCTGTCGAGTGGATTTTAGAGCGTAGAACGAGTTTTCGTTCGTGTTGAGTGGAGCAATCATTCAATGGAAGGTCGTGTCGAGGCCGTGCGGCTGCTGCAGGTACGGGAGGATGTGCAGCGAAGGAGGCAAATGTTCTCGTATTGGTTGTGGTCTTAAGAGGTGATTTGCCCTTGTGTATAGGGCCTCACTCTACTTACAGACCTTGGTCTTTGCTTTTCCGCTCGTTTATTAGGGTAAGCTTACCTGTCGGTCCGTTCGTTTGGTCCTTCTGATTCCGGTCGTTTGGGGTATACTACGCTCTTTCCTGGTTAACTTCGACGACTGAACACGGATTGTTGTCTTCAACGTCGCCATGAAGTTCCTCGTTTCTCTTACGGCAGGTCTGCTGTCTATTGGTTTGGCATCCGCCTCGCCAGCTGCGCCGCTGAACAAGAGAGCTGTTTCCACCGACGGAAGCTGCGGAGGAGCAAAGGGCTTCACTTGCAAGGGTTCTTCGTACGGTGACTGCTGCTCTCAGTATGGATGGTGCGGAAAATCCGCGGATCATTGCGGTGCTACCTGCAACTCAGCATTTGGCACATGCACTGGTAGCACTACGTCAAAAGCAACTCCAGTAACGGTCAAGCCCTCGTCGACACAGGCACCACCGCCGGCGTCAACACCAACTAAGAAGGTTTCACCAGACGCGACATGTGGTGGCACAAAGGGTTACACGTGCCTGGGTTTTGCTGAGGGCAACTGCTGCAGTGCGAGTGGCTGGTGTGGTTCGACATCGGCATACGTGAGTACTCACCTACGCTTTGAATGAATATATACTGATTTTGGCAGTGCGGAACTGGATGCCAGGCAGGCTTCGGAAACTGTGGCAGCAACACAGGATCAGGATCTACCACCAGCAAGATTTCTTCAGCGGCACCATCGTCAGCGCCATCTTCAACACCATCTGGAACTGCTCTCCAATGCTTGAACGGAAAGGATGTGCCGTATAAGATGACCTCGGATGCTGAGTACTCTGAGCTTTCAGAGCCCTACAACCTGCGCGTTCCTTTCAAGCCGGCTGTCATCGTTCTTCCCACCACGAACCAGCACGTTCAGGATGCTGTAGTGTGCGCCGCTCAAGCTGGTCTCAAGGTCCAGGCCAAGTCAGGTGGTCACTCTTACGCAAGCTTCAGCTCCGGTGGTAAAGACGGCGCTATGCAGATCAACCTCCAGTCTTTCCAGACCATCCAACTCGACAAGAGCTCTGGTATTGCGACAGTCGGAGGAGGTGTCCGTTTGGGCAACCTGGGTGACGGTATCTACACTCAAGGCAATGCTGCCGTAGCCCAGGGTACCTGCCCCGGTGTCGGTATCGGAGGCCACTACACACACGGCGGCTACGGCCACACTTCCCGCCACTGGGGATTAGCCATGGATCAAGTTGTCGGAGCGGACGTCGTCCTCGCCGATGGATCTCTCATCAAGGCCTCATCCACAGAGTCCCCCGACATCTTCTGGGCCATCAAGGGCGCAGCCGAGTCCTTCGGTGTTGTCACAAAGTTCTACCTCCAGACCCACGCCGCACCCGCCAGCATCACATACTTCGAGTTCGGCTTCACCGGCATCCACGACTCCAAGAGCGTCTGGACAAACACCTTCATGCACATCCAGGACGTCGCCAAGAACGCGTCCGTCGTCGACAACCGCGTCTCCTTCGGCATCTACCTCGACAACTACGGCGGCTACAGCCTCAGCGGCGCCTTCTTCGGCAGCGTCTCAGACTTCAACACCCAAGTCAAGCCCGAGCTGCTCCGCAGTCTCCCCAACCCCAGCGCCACCGTCCAGTCCATGGCCTGGTACGACTACATGGTCAAAGTATCCGGCAAGACCAGCATCAAAGAGCCTCTGACCGGGTACGACGAGCACGAGGACTTCTTCGCCAAGTCCGTCACCGTCCCCGAATCTACCGGTCTCACCTCGAATGCTCTGGATGCGCTGTACGATTATCTACAGACAGCCGACGGAACAGAATACTACATCATCATCAACCTCTACGGCGGCCCAGGCTCCGCTATCAACAGCAAAGACACCGAGTTTGCTGCCTACAGCGATAGGGATAGTCTGTGGGTGTTGCAGAACTATGGCTATGGGGGTGATTCCATGGAGTTTATTAATGGCATTAATAGTGCTATTATCGATGCGCAGCCGCAGACGTCGTTTGGCGCGTATTTGAACTATGTTGATCCTAGTTATGATGCTGCGACGGCGCATAAGCTTTACTATGGCGATGCTGTGTACAATAGGTTGGCGGCGTTGAAGCAGAAGGTTGATCCGAAGAGTGTGTTCTGGAATCCTCAGGCTATTGGTGCGTAGGAGATGGGGTGGTTGATGGATGTGAATGGGTAGATAGGTGTTTGGGCGTTTTTGCATGGGAAGAGCTCCTCGTGTATGTTGGGTTATGTATACGTTTATGGTTGGTTTTAGTAATGATACTATTGCAACACTTACGATCCTGTCTATATGCTGCTATATGAATGTCTATAGATAGTCGCACTATGCTAGTGAGGTTCAAATCGTGTGCCGTCTCGCACAGCAGCGCACACTGAGATTTTATTGTTCATGGTGCAGTGCAAAAAGAGAAAGCGGTAAAGACAGTGTGTTGTTTAGTATGAATCTATAGATATAGATGGAAAAGAAAGAATCAAGGTCAGTCCATCTCGCTAATCACGCCTGGCAGTGGATGTTGAATCCCGCACCGCCCCCCTCAAACCACCTCAAACCACCTAACAAAAGCTTCCACCGTTCGACACAGTGTACCCATAGCCAGCCTTGAACTGGGGGAAAGAATAGTACCCCTCCACATCAGAGCCGCACGCACCCGCAATCTTGCCGTAAAGCGTGGCCATCATATCCTTGTTGCAGCCCTGATCCCCGCCGTAGGAGCAGCCATACGCAACGACGCCGTTGTAGTAAAAGGCTTTCGAGCGACCGGACCACTTGGTTCCGCCGCCGCAGAAGTTGATCCATTGGTTCGAGGCTTGCTGGATGTCGGAGGTGCTGAGCCGCTTGGTGCCGCAGCCTGGGCCCTCGTTGTCGCGGGCGAGGAGGTTACGCGCGTGGTAGGCGGAGGTGGTGTCGGCGGCGTCGACGAGGGTGAAGTGTGTAGTGCCGTCTTCGTTGAGGTCAACGTCGTACATGCCGTTGGGGAGTCCGGCGGCGGGGATGGTGTAAAGGCCCTTGGCCTCCGGCTGGGGAGCTGGTACTGCGGCGCTGAGAGTGGCTGAGAGGAGAGCCGCGAGGATGAGACTGTAGTGGACCATGGTGACGGTTCTGAAGAGATTGATGAGGAGTTGAGCAAGCTAAGTGAGAAGCTGATTGAGAGGAAAGGGTATGTTGATTTTGGAGTGTGTTTGTTGAAGCTGTTGGAGCTGTTGGGTTTATGGCCACAGATTGAGCCTTCTTATACCTGTTCAGACGCTCTGAAGAGAGCCCTAGAGGCTCATCAGATGACGAGGACGTGATGTTGTGGTAAGTCTCCTATCCTGTTCATCTTCGAGGTCTTCATGTACGCACGATCATCTTTGTGTCGTAATTTGGTCTATATTTTGAACCGATGCGCTCTGTATATCAGTCAGTAGGTAGCTATAGATAGTCGAGTTGGTCATCTACCAAAATCCCCTCAGCTCATGAGTTACAAAGACTACATAGGTAGGCCGAGAAGGCGTCGCCAAGCACTTCCAAGCTTTCAGCACGCCTGGGCAGACTGGATGCAATCAAAGATACTCGATGGAGTCAAGGCGTGTAACTCTGTTTGAACTTTGATTGGCTTGTATGATGCCGACACAGAGCTAGATACCGATCGAGAAAGAGTAAGCAGAGAGAGCCGCGTGCCTGTATCGCGTTACATTGCCCAGGTAGCCTTGCCCAGGTGCCAGGCTACCTGAAGCTTACCGCGCGATCTCCGTACGAGGACATAGAGCGACAAGACCTTGCAAAAGTGATGATTTTATCAATGGAAGTGGTAGATATCTACTTCTGTGAAGTGACTGAGGCTTCATTTATCCAGCTGCGGGGAGGGTTTGGGCAGCCCCACCTGACGTAAGTAGCTTAGCGCCACCGTATCTGTGGGTATGCCCATCCCAAAGACCAGCCTTCCAAGGTTGCGCCGGAATGAGAGGTTTTACAAAGCTTTTTCGGGTTGCCCTAAATTTACGTCGTTGGTAGCGCGAGACAGTCATGGAAACCTTCCTGCTCCAGTTTGGTGAAGTCTGGATCGAGAATGAGACAAATGAGAAGGATCTGTATCTCCGCCTCATTTCGACCGACAGTACTACTCCATGCCTGCTCTACACCCCGCATAATGGCGCTGAACTCATCTCATAGGTTCCTGGTATTCGACGAAGGAACGTCAAATGATAGTAGTGGGGAAATGGCCATGAATTAACTCTCTTCTCAATAACGTGACACTGTTGCATCATGTTTCCTTCTTGATGACAGGTTCATCTGGTTTGACTGGCTGATCCTGAAGCTCGTGAACTGTATTGGCTTCCATCTCGTATCTCAATGGCAAGATCTCGGGCTTAATCGCTGGCTTATCTTCCAGTTTGCCTCCCAATTGCTCGTGATCCTTCCCGACCTCCAATATGTGATCCGACGGCGCTTCGTAGACTTCTCCATAAGTACGAGGATCGTCGGCATGGTTTCCGGTTTCGCTGTGGGGTAGTTCGCGTGAAACCCTTCTCTTCTCGCGTTGATGACGGCGGAACAGTAGCCATCCAGCTATTATTCCGAGAGTAAGCGTGGCAGGTAGGCCTATGCCGAGCCCGATTTTCAGGCTTAATGGGAAGTCATTATGTATGTGCTGATGGGCTGGTTGTTCGGGATGGCCTGGTACATCTCCGATGCTGCTTGTCGGAGCGTTCGCGGTATCGCTGGTCGGTGTGCTCGCTGAGGATGTACCCGATTCGACACTGGATGTGCTGTGGTCTCTTGAGCCTAATGTTGAAGCTGCAGTTGACTCTCCAATTGATGACGAAGTAGACGTCACCGCCAAAGAAGACGATGTGGCACCTTCGCTGACGCTATTTGCCTCGATATGGAAGTATTGACTAGTAGAGGAATCTCCGTCAGAGCCAAAGACGTTGAGAAAGAACAGGCTCGACATAGTGAGACTCGAGTTTGTCTTGACAACCCAAGAGTAGCTTGTAGCGTTGACAGTGGCCGCTGGATTCGCAATTAGCTTCCTCACAGGTAGCGATGGAACGGATACGTTTCGTACGCATGACAAACTCGCCACTATCCGCCGTGTCCAACCCCCACAGCTTGACTTGATTCAGAACCAGGTAGACAAGCTTTGAATCGTCTTCCATAGTCCATTTGACGTCCACGGTATCGCCCACTTTGTACAAGGCTTGGTCCTCCTCGAGGCCGTCATTCGAATCGTAGGGTGGTGGGTTGACGAACTTCAAACCAAGGCCGTAGACACGTGCGAAAAGTCCAGTCAACAAAGCGAAGGTTGCGAGACGAGTCATGGTAGACTGAACCATGTCCAACGATAGATAGGTGCGGTATTGATGATGCAGTAGGGGTAGGGTAGCCTGATGAATCGAGAAACAATACACAGCGAGCGATGAGAGACAGAAACTTGACGAGATCATGAGCCAGCCAATGTGCAAAGCAATTGGACGTAATATCATGTTGTTCGCTCAGACTTTCTCATTCCTCTTGTTCCAGCAGCGAGAGGCGTAGGGTGCAACAGCGCCTTGCCACGATGCGCCCCTCGTGATGAAACTTCTTTGTACTCATCGGTTTTGGGTGTCAGCCCAAGGTCGACATGATGCAGCCGGCATGATAACTGAAGCAAGCCATGGGATACTGGAGTATGAATACGAGAAGTACAAGTACACGTGTTCCGGGGCGGAGAGATGTTCGCACGGGGGTCCAACAGTTGAAAGGGTCCCCAACATTAGCCGTGATCTTAGATCATCAACCCCAACAGACCCATGTATCAGCGCTACCGTGCCACATCAAGCGAGATGTGATAACAGAAAGCTAAGCGCCACACCCAGCGCTCCGTGAATAATTAGAAGTGTAACCGCCCCTAAAGTCTGTGAGCTGCAGGTACCGGTCTCACTGCGGCGTTCGCCCACCATTTGTATAAGGATCGCCCCTCCGTGGCGCTTTGCGATCTCGTGCCCTCCTCTTTGTCTTCCCCCCTTGTTCGCTTTCCCACCATGTCACTGTCGCTACCCAAAGTCTTCAATCATTACACACTGATCGCGCTATGCACATTAGCGTTGGTTTACCACTTTCTCTCCATACAAGACCACTTCACTGTCCGTGCGCCGGGTACGCCCGCGATAGCGCAGCCACCGCAGAACGGCGGATTTCCTAAACGCATTTGGTACAAGTTGGGTCCTAATGGCCTTTCTGAAGAGACGCGAGCTTGGACCGATAGCTGTGTGAATAGCAATCCTGACTATCAAGCACACTTCTTGACAGACGATGACGGTGACGAGTACGTTCGTAAGACCTTTGCGGAATCCCGACCGGATATCGTCGACGCCTACCTCGCGTTACCCGTCCCCATCTACAAAGCCGACATGCTGCGCTATGTCTTGCTGTGGAACGAAGGCGGAATCTGGTCTGACCTAGACGTCTCTTGCGAAGAAGGCGTATCCATGGACGAATGGGTACCAGCCGCATACCAGGGAATCGCTTCGCTAGTAGTAGGATGGGAGTTCGATCAAGGCTGGCCCGGCGAATACGTCCGCGAATTCGCCAGCTGGACGATAATGGCCAAACCGCGATCGCCACACATGATGCAGGTCATCGAGGATATCCTTCAGACACTGCGCGACAAGACGGCGGAGCACAACATTCCGATCCAGAACGCGACAATGGATATCATGGGGGATGTTGTTGATTTTACGGGTCCCCGGCGCTTGACGCGCAGTGTTTATACGAGCTTGGGGAAGATACTTGATAGGGAGATTGACGCGCGCGATATGATGGAGCTTGTGCAGCCGAAGCTGGTGGGCGATGTCTTGGTCATGCCGGGTCGGTCGTTTGCGGCGTCTGCGAATACGTATAAACCGGAGGAAGAAGAACTTTTGCCGCCGAAGCTGGTTACGCATCACTACGCCGGGACGTGGAAGAATGACAATGGGGGCGAGCAATAGAGGAAAAGCAAATGGGGGTCTTTGGAAGAACGCCAGAAACGCATCCATGAGCATGGTCGTGGGGTGATGGACACGCTTCCATTACGCTGTCTGATCATCAAACACGTTCCCATCGTCGATTTGTTACATGATTTGCCAGGGTTCCATCGCCGTCTCAATCACCGGTATCGTATTTGAACAGCCAGCTTGACACAATACTCGACCGTGTCGGCTGCATTGATGAATATCCTCACTCTGGCTGTAACAAATGCTCCCGCGCGCGATCGAGGCACGACTGGGCTGACCTATCCGTACCGAGTAATCGTCCGAGTCCTCTTACTATATCTCCTGTTCCTGTTCCTTCGCCCACAACATGGTCTTGTCTTTAGATATGGACATGCATTAAAGGATGAACGCCACGGCCATTGCAGCCAATTTTGTTCCCTCCATTGAAACGACGAATCGCGAGCTCTAGACCTGAATTTTGATAGCAAGAGAACACGAAAACCTCTTCCTTGTCGAGATTTGCATAAATCTCTACACCAGCCGTCAGTGGGTACCACGTACCTCCGTCAACCTTGGCAGCTTCGTAGCGGGCTTCACGGTTGACGAAGAAGAGCGAAGGGTAGCCACGGAACGTGTATGCGATAATCTTTCCCTTCTCCTCATGGATGTTGACTTGATTTTCGAGATCGATATGGGCGATGCCGAGGTCTTCTTTCTGGTCGTGTACCGCGATGGCCCATACCCTGGCGCGGAGTTCTGCAGGCAGGCGGGAGAAGGGGTGGAAGGTCCGTGTAGCGGGTGTGTGCGACCATTCGGACGCCCGAGGGAACCGTTCTAGCTGCACTTCACATTCGTCATACGAATCGCTCTCATCGCCGTTCTGTGTCGCCATGGTGTTGGCGAGAATGTGTTGGTGGGAAGGCGGAATAGTAAAACTACCTAATCTGTCCACGGTTGAGGCACTTGTTGGTTGATTGAGGGCGAAGAAAGTCTGATAAGAAGAGTTGTAGAAAGTGTAGAGAATGCGAAAGCTCCGTAGTGATATAACCCCCCAACGGCCAAGGCAGATGCTCTTGCTAGGTGTTGACGTGATGCCAAGCCTTACCCATCGACTAGAGCTAGTGTAGTATGTGTAGAGTGTAAATTAATATATAAGTCTAATAAGCTAACTAAAATAGAATAGGCCTACTATATACTTAGTATATACTATTCTTAGTAGTTATATAATAGGTTCTATCTCTAGCATAAAATAAAAGAGAGAAACTACCTAAACTAAAGACTATAAAGAGAACTCTAGCGTAGTTATATATTCTCTAGAAGCCTAGTATAAAGTATTATAAGTCTAAAGTCTTTTCTATATACTTATAAAGAAAAGAGAGTAATACTTACTTTAAAAAAAAGAAAATAAATAATATAAGAGGTTATAAAAGCTTTTATAAAGTAAAAGTTATACTTATAAGATATTCTTTATATCTTTATATAAAGCTACTATTTTCTAGTAAAAGTAGTAAATAAACTTAGAATTTATTATTATAGCTACTATAAAACCTAGTAGCACTAATAAGCGTTTTATAGTTATTAATAAATGTCTAAAAAGAAAAAGGCCTCTTATAAACTATTACTAGGTAATATAAATAGAAGAAGTAAAAGATATATTATTCTATTATAAAGTAATATATAAAGTAAAAGGTAAAACTATTACTAATATATAAAAAAAGAAAACTTTTTATACTAAGTAAAGAAATAAGGCTAAAGGCTAAGAGTAAAAAAACGTAGTAAGAAAGATAGATAGTATTCTAGCTATAGACTATATAAGCTAAAAAGAAAAGCTAATATTAAAACTTTTAGTAAAGTATAGATATAGTAATAGATCTACTAGAGTAATATAAATAGTTAAAGTTAATAGTTATTAAGCTATAAAGTAGAGAAGACTTAGAAAAAACCTTTAGCGTAGTTATCTACTAGGCTATAAAGTATATTTATATTTCTAGTAAATTTAGCTATAGTAGCTATAGTAATATTCTAAATCTTTTAATAATTAAGATCTTTCTTTATAAGAGCGTTATTTCTAGTGTAGTTACTAGTTATAGTCTTTAAAAGATTATTACGCACTAGAGTTATAGTAGTAGTAGTAGTAGAATCTATAGTATTAGTGTTAAGTAATAGAGTTAAGTCTATAGTCTTTTACTTCTTAGACTTTCTTTTTATTTTACTACTAGGCTTAGTAGCCTTTAGCTTAGTAGTTAGCCTAAACTAGAAGTACTTAGTAGTGTTAGTAATATAGAAGCTTATAGTCTTAGGCTTAGACTTAGTACCTTAAGTAGAAGTAATAGTATTATACTATAGCTTATAATCTCTATTACTATTTTTCTTCTTAAGAAAGTTAATATTCTTTTTTTTAAGAGCTATAGAAGTGTTATAGGCCTAAGTAGTTAATATATTCTAAGTATTCTTATAGCGCTATTTATTCTCTATAAGAATATTAAAGAAGTTATTCTTATCTTTCTCTTTAGAAAGAGTACTAAAAGTGTTAATACTATTAAGGTTATACCTATTATTCTTATCTACCTTAGAAACTTTTCTCTTACGCTACTAGGTTATACCTAGAGTCTTTGCCTATTCTTTAGCTTCTTTTCTAGCCTTTTTCTTTTAGTATATAGCTTTAAGCTAGAGAAAGATATCTTAGATTTTACTAGAAGTATAGTAGATAATACTAAAGAATTAATCTTTTAGTATAAGATATATACTAGTATAGATAGAATTAAAGTGTTAAAGTATTTCTTAATTTATACTATAGACCTTAAGGTACTTAATACTAAGCTATATAGTTCTATATTTATTAATAAAGAATTTACTATTAATTTACTAAATATATATATTATCTAGTAGATTAAAGTCTATTATAACTCTACTCTACTTAAGAATAATATATTTACTCTTCTTATTAAGCTCTTAAATAGGTTTACTCTTATTAATCTTCTTATTCTTAAACTTAAATTAGATAGTCTAGTAGATCTAGTAGAAGTTTACTAAGATAGAGTTATAGTATTAGCTACTAGCTATAATCTCTTTAGTATAGTAGAAAGAATAAGTCTAAGCAAAATTAATATTAGATATAGTCTTTTTCTATTTATTAGTAAAGAAGATAGCTATTAGTAGAGTTTAGTAGTTAACTTTATTAATAAAATCTTAAGATTTTTAGCGCAGCTTAGAGGCTTTAGAGTTCTTCTTTAAGTAGAAGTAGGCTTTATTAGTGTTAGAGAGTCTAGTCTTTATCTTATCTTTAAGAATACTATAAGTCTTATATATAGTAAAGTACTTATTTATACTAGCTTTAATCTCTAGTAGGTTTACTTAGTTTAAGTAGGCTAGAGTTAGTATATAGATAGTAAGCTTATTAACATCTTAAGCATACTAGTAGTTTTTATCTAATATATATACTATAGCAGCTTTTATAGACTTACTAGGCTAGATAACCTAGTAACTACGTAAGATAAGGCTATTAGCTATACGCTTAGCAACCTATTAGTTTTATATATAGTTAGTATTCTTTCTAAACTTAAAGAGCTACTTTAAGTACGTCTTAAAGTTATTATTTATACGCTAGAAATACTTACTAGAGTTAGTAAAAATATTAAAGTTAAGTATACTATATTAAGGTTCTACTTTCTTAAGGTAATAAAGTATAGTATTAGTAGAGAAAGAAACTCTTATATTAAATAACTACTCTTTAATATACTTAGAGTTCTAGATAGGTATTCTAGTAGTAGCGCTTTCTCTATTAGTAAAGTTAGAAAGTACTTACTATACTTTATTAAGGTAGTATATAATTACTCTACTAGAATCTTAGATATAGCTACTTATATTATTATTAGTAGATAGATAGTTTATTAGTAAGGCGCGTTAAGTAAAAGTAGTTATAGTACTTATTAAGCTATAAACTTGTATAATATCTTATATAGAAAGAGTAATAGTTACTAGACTCTTAGAATATAAACTAATATTAGAAAAACTATCTAGAGTTACTAAGAGCTATAGTAAGACTTTAGCTAAAGTAGCTAAAGAAACTATATAATAGCTATAAGTGTAAAAAAGTAATATCTAACTTATAAGTAAGCTATAGCTAAGTACTTTTATAGAGAGTATAGATAAAGATAGTCTATTCTTAAGCTAAGTATTAGAGCGCTCTTCTCTAGTAAAAGCCTCTAGCTATAACTAATTAAGTAAGTAGCGTATAGTAGTCTACTTATAGTAGTATAAAGAGTATACGCAAAAGAGTAGCTTTTAGAAGAGTAGCATAGTCTAGAAATATAGTAGTAGAGATAGGTTTAAAAGGTAGTAGTTAGTATAGAAGAGACAAAAGTTATAAGTAGAAAGCTTACCTTATATATAGATATAGTATAGGCTTAATATTATAGATAAGAGAAAAGTAAGCTTCTTTTACCTTATATACTAGAGTTAAACTCTTATAGAAAGAAATATTATAATATATAGTATTACTAAGATATAGAGTAAGTAGAGATAAGAGTATTATTTACTACTAGAAATAGTGTATATAAAGCTATAGTGTATATAGATTACTAGATAATAGTAATAGTAGATAATATTATAGAAAAGCTATAGTAGCTTAAAGTTCTAGTAGAGTATAATTAATTAAAACAAAGAGTAGCTACTACTCTATTAGACTAAGTTTATATAAGTAGATAATAGTTATTAGATCTATAAATAGAGAAGCTAAAAAGGCTCTTTAAAAGGTAAGCTATAGAAAAGTAAATACTATAAGAAATACTAAAAAGTAGAAAAACGCCTATAAGTAAAAAGAAGTAAAAACGCTAAAGTTAAAAAAGATAAAAACCTACTATCTATAGTAATAAGTATAATACTATAGTAGTATTATAAGAAGCGTAGCCTAAGTATAGCTTACTATCTACTAATAGAGAAAGCTACTAGGTTAGTCTTAAAAAGCACCTTATTATTAACACGCGTAGTAATAACTTTCTTATAGTAGTTACTAAGCTAAATAGACTTATAGAGAGGCTTATAAAAAGATAAAAAGTTATAACTACTAGAGTTATAGATAGTGTTAATACCTTAGAGATTAAGTCTATTATAGAGTTATAAGTTCTTTACTTACTATAGAGAAGATAGTATATAAACTAAATAATTATTATTAATACTCTTATTAGTAGCTATAGTGCTTTCTAGTAGAACTAGTATTATTATTTCTTAGAGCTAAAGTGCTAGCTCTACTAGTAGAGCGTTCTTATTAATAGCTATAATATTTTCTAGTAGAACTAGTATTATAGTTTCTTAGAGCTAGAATTCTAGTTCTACTAGTAGTAAGTTATCTTGCGTCTAAGGCTCTAAATCTAGTAGTTATTCTATAAGCTTATAATCTTATATAGTCTATTAGAACTTATAGTTCTATATATAATAAAGCTTACGCTAGTTCTACTTAGTAAGAGAAAATTAGAAATTAAAATTATCTTATATCTTATAGGTAGTGCTAAGCTATATAGTAGATAGCTATTAGTTATAAGTAGCACTTCTATTCTTCTATTTAATAAAGTACTTAAGCTTAGTAGTAGTATTATTTACTTAACGCTTAAGTATATATTTAATTAGCTTTAGCTTCTACTTACTAGGCTTATTAGTTACTATAAGAGAAAGCGCTAGAAAAGAGTAATAGAAAGAATCTTATTCTATAGTATAATATAGTTTAAGCTAAGTAGCGTTTATAATATTATAGATATAAAAGCCTAGTAGTTACTTAATATAGTAGGCGTTCTTACCTACTTTTCTAAGTACCTTTAGTAAGCTATAGTGCTACTAACTAATCTTTCTAAGAAGATTTTCTTAAAGCTTATAGCTCTTATCTAAGATAAGTATAATATAGTTACTAAGTTAGAGCTCTAAAAACTAATAGCGTAAGTTATAATAGTTCTTCTAAATAACCTTAGTAAATATAAAAGCTTTCTTAGCCTCTTTCTAGTAGTTAAAATATAAGCTAAAATAGTTTTTCTAAGAAAGCGTATGTTTAGCGTATATAAGATTAAAGCTCTAGTAGAGGTTAAAATCTATAATATATTTACAAAGCAAATAGCTAAGAGAGTAGTTTTAACTTATATTTAGTGTAAACTAAATATATAGTAGTACTTCTATCTAGTTAGAGTCTTAATTTATAGTAATAAAAAACCTAAAAGTAATACTAATAGTTTAGTTTATACACTTAGATTAGCTGTCTACTTAAGAATACTATATAGTAGTAGTATAAAACTTAGTACTAAAAGCGTAGTGTTACTTACTAAATATACTCTTAATAAACGTTAGAGCTTAGTTACTAATAATTACTTTCTAGTTTCTCTAACTAAAGAGGTAGTTTATTCTAGTAAGTGTAATAGACTATTCTTTTCTAAACTAATAGTTCTTACTAGAGATAATATTAATAGCCTTAGATACTTAGTAGGTCTTAGTTAAGATAGCGTTAAAACTATTAGTTATCTCTAGTAGATAGATTATAATATTAATGTAGACAGCCTTAAAGAGCTAGGCTTATTAATTAATAGGCTCTAATAATCTATATCTCTTATATTATAGTGTCTAGTTAATCTTACACTATAGATAGTACTTAATATAGATCTTAAGATATTTTATTAATTTCTAGATAAAGAAAAAAGACTTAATATAGTTATAAGTATAGTTAAAACCTTAATAATAGAAACTATTATAAGTATACTTAAAGATCTTATTTATAAGGCTCTTTAGAATACAAAGCTACTTAGAGCTATCTTTTATATTCTAGTAATACACTAGGTTACTTTTAAGTAGAAAATAAAAGCTATATATTAGATGTTTAGAGTCTTTATTATTATAGCGTTTACTAGAAATAACTATAAGAACGTATACCTATAAAGTATTATTCTTATAAGCTTATTTAAGTTATATCTTAAAGCTATCTTCTATCTTAATAATAAGTACGTAAAATACATATATAACGTTATTAAGTATATTAGTCTTAAGATTAGACTCTAGTATAGCTATAGAGTATAGCCTTAATAACGTATCTAGTATAATATATAGCCTACTAAAGTAGTAGTGTATATTAAAGTTAAACTATTATAAGTATATAGAGGCCTTAGCTAAATAAAGATTAAGACTCTTAAGTAACTCTATTATAGTTAATCTTCTCTAATAAGTAATAGTAGTAATAGCTATATAATCTATAAAGATAAATATCTTAGAAGTAGCTTTAATTATATAGCGTAGCTTCTTTACTATCTAATATAATTCTACTATCTTTAGCTTAGTTAGAAAGTAATAACGCTTAGCGCTAGATAAGCACTTTAATAGAAATAGAAAAGGCTTAATACTAGCTATCTTAAAGTTAGTTAAGCGTTTTAGCTAGGCTATTAGAGAGAAATTATTATTCTTATAGCTAGTAGGTATGTTAGAGTTAACTATGTTTAGATTAGAGTTATTCTTTACGTAATACGCTATAGCTACTATACTATACTATTTAGAAGAGTTAACATTAATATATAGCTTATAGCTATAGTTCTAGTGTAATAGTTAAATTATATTACTTTATAGAGACTAAATATTATTAAACGTCTTGCAAATTAGTCTAGTTATTAGAATTAGTGCCTTTATTATTACTATAGTTCTTACTCTACTTTTCTTCTTTAGTATAAACTATAGAAGCTTAGTCTTAAGTAATATAAGTAGCTTAGAAATTTATATAAAGTATAGTATCTATTTATTAAGAAAGTTAATAGCACTATAGTAGACTTCTATATCTTTTATATACTAGAGAAACTTAATATTATAGAGTACTTAAATTTACTTATTAGTAGAGGCAACGCTAAAAGCGTCTACTTAGTAGCCTAGAAGCTTAACTATAGAATATCTAATAAAGGCTTTATTAGAAGTAAGTAAAATATTTATTTTATAAATCTAGTAAAAGAAATAATTAAGGTAGTAGATATATTTATTAAGCGTTTTTAAAAAGATAATAAAATTATTAATATACGCTTTTATAAAGTTAACTATATTATATAGAAATAGATCTCTACAGCGCTATACATAGAATACACTATTCTTAAACTCTATTATATAAATATTAAGTACTTCTACTCTATAATAAGTATTAATAGTAAACTTACTATAGTCTTTAGACTAGATAGTAAACTAATAGAAGTATAAGAGCTTATCTATAATAGTAATATAGTTAGCTTCTTAGAGTTATATAAGAATATCTACTTATATAGTTAGAGAGTAGGCGTCTTTAATTAACTAAAAGTTAATTTCTCTTATATTAAGAACTAGCTAGCTCTTCTAATCTATAGTAGCTACTATACTATTAGTGTTCTATATATACACCTTCTTCTAAATAACAAAAACTAGTATAGAAAAGAAAGTAAAAAGGTAAGCTAGCTCTATCTTCTAGTTATACGTAAGTTTATTAAAAATCTTATTAATAACTTTCTAGTTCTATAGTCTACTATTATATACTTTAGAGAAAATTTTTATATTCTACTATCTATCTTAAAGGTTAATAGGTATTATAAACTCTAGTAGTATATTTATAATTAATCTATAATTAGTCTATACCTTAGAGTATACTATAGCTACTTAATAGAGAACTTTCTTAGTTACTAGAGTTCTATAGATAGTAATACTAAGATTAGTCTTAGACTTGCTAGGTAGAGTAGACTATAAGTTTAGTAAAGTAGTAAGAGCGTAATTATATAAGTTAATTACGTAAATAGCATCTACGCTAAGTAGTTTAGTATACCTAACTAGAGTTTAGCGTAAAAGCTAAATAACGTTACTAGTATTATTATAAAGAACAACGTTAAGATTAGCGCTCTTTAAGAGTATACTATATACGTAAAAATACTATATAGCTATATTAAGAGGCTTAAATATATAATTATATATATCTAAAAGTAGGTATAAAGCGTATACTTTAACCTTAATAGCTAAGTAGAGAGAGATTTTTATAGTACTATTAATAGTAACTTTTTACTTCTTTCTAGTATTATTATTCTTAGCTCTAATAATAAGTTTAGTAGTTATATCTTTATAGAGTAGCTATATTATAGTATATTTCTTAATATTTAAAATAACGTTTTATAGCACTAAGGTATCTATACTAAGAAGTATATTTAAACTAAGTTATTTAATAATATAAACTTAGATACGCTATAGTATATATACATATTTACTAGACTTAAGAACTAAAGGTACGTAAAGTGTAAGATAAGCTATCTTAGTAGTACGTATACTTCTTAGTTTTACGCTAGCGTAGTAAGTAGATTTCTTAAGTTATTTATATAAAGTATTTAGAAAGTGCTATTTAATAAAAGCTTTATTAGCAAGGCTAATTACTATGCTAGTATCTAGAATAATAGTAAGATTAGGTCTGTCTCTACTACTATAGATAATAAGCTTTATCTTATACTAATTCTATACTATAGCTATACTATTAACTAGCGCTAGAGTAGTAGACTTTACTACGCATAAACGCTAGAGCTTAGAGCGCTCTAGAGTTACTAGATTATTAATTAGTAGCTAGAAACTCTAAGAAACACTAGACACTATTATTATAATAGTATAGATATAAGTAATATTAACTTAGGTTTAGCTACTCTAGTATTTCTTATAAACGTGCTAATATAGCTTATTATTTAAAATAAAAACCTAAGTGTAGTTATAGTAAGAGAAAAGCTAGACTAGCTAGGTAGTATTCTTATTATATAGAACTATAATATAACTAGTAAAGTATAAATACCTATTATTATTATTCTTATAGTTATAATATATATATTTATTACCTTACGCCTAAGCTAAGAGATAGTAATCTTTAGAATTATCTAAGAAGTAATCTTTATTACTAGAAGAGCAGCTAGAGTTAGGTAATTAGTCTAGTAGTGTAGAGAGTTTATTAAAAGAGCTCTTCTCTTAATACTATAATATTATAGTAGCTTAATTATTATATAGTAATAGTAGTTCTTCTAGAAATAAAGCTAGAGAATAAGCTAAGATATTATAGTGCAAAGGTAGAGATTATATAGTAACACTAGACTTATTAAGGCTAAGATTCTAGTTAAAGTAGGCGCTCTAAACCTTATTATATAATTAAGACCTACTACTAGAGTAGTGTTAGAGCTAGAGACAATTAATAATTAGAGATAATTAAGTATATTATAATTAATCTACTATAAAAGAAAATTAGAATAAGATCTCTAGTTATATACCTAAGAGCTAAGTAATTACGTATCTGCAATTAAGTAATTATAACTACTCTCTAACTTTAATATACTCTCTAAAGTAGTAAAAGTATTAATCTACTCTACTAAAACTAATTCTATTAAATCTACTGTAATTAGTATACTTTAGCAAAGTCTAGGCTTAAGAATCTAGAGCGTAGTAGTAGATTGTAGCCTAACTAAGCATTTAATTATACTTAACACTAATAGTAGTAAGCTCTTACTTATTTAAATAAGGCCTAATAGCTTAGAAATTAACTCTATTAGTTTAGAAATTACCTTATAATAGCCTAGAATGCAGCTAATAGCTATAGAAATCTAGGCATCTAACTAGTAAGAGATAATCTTAATAGTAAGATCTAGGCTTCTAGTCTCTTCTAGATAAGGTTTATAGCGTAATTAATAGCTTAATAAGCTACGCTAGCTTTCTATATAGGTGCGCGCTTAGGCTAGAATTAAAGACTTTATAATAACAAGTCTTCTAATTCTTCTCTTCTCTACTATAATTATCTACTTCTATATTATTAAGATACTTAAGCTAATAAGCTAATAAGCTGTCTATCTAATTAACTTATCTACTTAAGATCTTTAGCTCTTAAGCCTTAGCGCTCTTAAGCCTCTACGCTTAATTCTCTACTCTACTTACTTCTTTACTCTACTTACTTTTCTATCCCCTCTATTACTATAGTAAGTTCTTACTCTTATACCTAAATTAATAGCTAACTATTATAATTTAGTCTAATAATCTAACTTCTAACTCTAACTCTAGCTACAAGCGTTAGCGCTCTAGCTTCTACTATAACAGCGTTCTACGCTCTAATTATAATACTCTTAGTAGTAGTAATTATAATACGTAAGCTAGCACTTAGCGTAATAGCGCTTAGCGTAATAGTGCTCTTCTTAATAGCGCTTTATAGTTAAGCGCTTTATAGTTAAGTGCTTAACCTTTCTACTACGCTTAACTTAAAGACACTACTACTTAAATTCTACTTCTCTCTTCTAGAATAATAGTAGCTAATAGCCTATTCTCTAGTAGCTTTATATAAAGTACTTAGGCTCTAAATACTTAACTATCTTAGAGCTTTATAAATTCTAATAATTAACTAGATTAGAGCTTTAAGGTAACTAGTAGTTTTAGTAATAATAACCTTTATAAAAATTATAAGTAATTAGAGTTATACGCTAAGCGTACTTACTTAGATTATAAGGCCTTTTAGTTTAATAACCTTAACAACTAGAATATCTAAGAGACTATTAAGCCTATTTCTAAGAGTAGCATCTTTATTACTAATAATACTTTCTAGACTTAGAATTTAGGTCTTTAGTAATCTAACTATATTAAGAAGTAAGGCGCTTAAGATTAAGAGAAGTAAGCGTCTCTAAGTAATAGTTATAGTTATAGTTACTCTTATAAGAAGTTTAAGAGTAAGGCTTTTATACCTAAAACTCTTCTAGATTATCTATATCTAATGCACACTAGTTATTAGCGTAAGCAAGTTAGAGTGTTATCTAACTATAACACTTCTTAACTTTCTAAGTGTAAGCGTTATATTTATTAATAGCTTCTTAATAATATTTAAAAGGCTAATTATTTTAAGTAACTTTATTAGATTACGTATTATTTATTTTATAACTCTTATAACTACTATACTACTAATTAGAATCTATATAATTACTTTATAAGCTTAGTAGATTACTATAGTTCTAAAGTAAGTTTATAATTCTCTTCTCTTTAGTTCTTTTAATCTTTTTCTAACTTAATAATAGCGCTAGAGCTCTAAGAACACTATTAAGTATTATAAGTAGCTCTACTAAGATCTTTACACTTATAAAAAGTAGAAGAAAGAAGCTAAAAGTAGTTCTAAGACTCTAGCTAAATTATTAGGTAGAACTTCTAAGTTCTTAGGTAAGAAGAGCTTAAAGAGTGCTCTGCTTATAACTTCTTAAAACTCTAATTAACGTAGTGCTTATAGTAAGTCTATAATACTAAGTAAGAGAATAAGAGAAATTAATATAGATAGTAGTTAGATGCTTTTATCTATAATTTCTACTTAGAGTTATCTATCTATAGCCTTTAATCTAATACTACAACACTTAGGCTATTATTATTAAAGCTTATTTTAGTAGCTACTACTACTAACTTTCTAGCTATAAACTTCTTAATTTAGAAACTAGCTACTATAGAATTAGTAGCAGAATTAGTATAGTTATTATTAGTCTTAGTAGCGTAACTACTAGTTTTAGTAGCGTAATTATTAGTCTTAGCTACATAATAATTATTCTTATTATTATAATTCTTAGCTATATAGTTACTAGTCTAATAGCTCTATGTTTAGTGTTATAAGTAATAGGTTCTATTACTATACTTAGCGTTAGCTAGCTAAGGCTAAGCACGTAGAGGCGCTACTACGTACTAAGTATAATTAGATATAGCTTAAGATTTATATATAGACTTAAGCTACTAAGACTACTTATCTATAAGCTTAGGTTAAGAACTTTAAGAATAGCTAGAATAGTAAGCTAGCCTTTAATAAGAGTAACTATAAGAGTTATAATTAGAGAGATTAGCGCTATAGTAGTTAGTAAGTAAGTAGCTATATAGGTTAGTCTAGTAGAAAAGTTTAGTAATTTATCTACTTTATGCTTGCGTTAATTATTAGTAATTACTTCTCTATAACTAGGCGCTAGTTAGAGTAACTAAGATCTAGCTTAGATATAATTAATCTATATAGTAGTAGTCTAAATAAAGATCTTTCTACTCTATCTACTTCTTAAGAATTAAATATTATAAATCTTATAAGTTAAGTAGCTATTTAAACTTCTTAAACTATTATTAGGTAAGTAATTTAGTTAATCTATCTATAGGTATAATTATAGTCTCTAAATACTTAACCTTAAATAATTCTTTAGTATATTTCTACTACAGCTATATATTCTAGATATTAATATACTTAAGCTAAGTGTTAATACACTTATTCTTTCTAATAACTAGCCTAATTATCTACTAATTATTACACTAGATAGTCTAGAGTTCTCTAAGATTAAGCGCTAGCTTTTTAAGAAAGCGCCTAAGCACTATAGCTTTCTTAGTAGTATACTTAAGAGTAAGTAGCTTTACTTCTATAGTAGAGATAGTAACTATACTCTACTTTATAGCTTTCTAAAAGATTACGCCTCTATATAATATAGTAATATAGCTATAAGATAATTAGTAAGTCTCTAGATTATTAGCAAAGAATACGTCTCTAGTAATTATTAGATTAAGTCTATTATAGTTACTATACTAGATTATATTATAGTAAGTATAATAAAGATATATAATTACTTACTCTATAGCCTTTTTATACTTATTACTTAAGTTTATAAGAAAGTGTAAGAGCTTTAAGATAGTATACGCTATATCTAGTTAGAGTATAATTACTATATAAAGTATAGAGCTAACTATCTTCTAGTATCTCTTAATCTTAGGCTTAGTTACTTCTCTAGTATTCTTAATTAGCTTCTCTAATAGTAAAAGCGTTAGAAAGAAAAATCTATCTTTAAGCTTAAACTTCTTAAGTATCTTGTTTATATATATATTATAAATAAGTATAATTATCTTTAGGTATTAGTCTCTAATTACATAAATACCTAGAAACTATTCTATATCTCTCTAATCTTAGATCTTATACTTACTAGAGATCTTAGCTTATATAGCTATTACGTATTATTCTATACTCTTATAATAGAGTAATAGAATATTATTAACGTAGAAGAGAATAAGAATCTTATATTCTTAATTAAAGAAGAGGCAGAGCTCTTCTTAAGAAGCTACTATACTAATAGCTCTTAGCGTTTCTAAGAACTTCTTATACTATAATAGTAAAGAGTCTTATAATCTATAGAGCGCGTAGTTAAGCTATACACATAATTCTAGCTTTCTAAAGCTATCTAGTATCTTATAGATTACTAGGTTCTCTACTATAATCTTTATATTAAGAAATACTTCTATAATATTAAACTATTTAATCTCTAGATTACTCTAGGTAGTAATTACTATTACAGCGTAAAAGAACTTTACAGTAAGTGTTACTATATAAGTAGAGTTAATTAAGTTCTTTTTCTAGAGATTACTATAAACTATAATTTAAGCTTTATATTTAAGAAGATAGCTATTCTAATTATACTTATAAGTCTATACCTATTTTAATAGAAGTAGCTAATCTTAGGCTTTTAACCTATAGATTTCTATTTAGATTTTTTTCTTACTTAGCTAATTAATCTTTCTCTTAGAAGTATTTTTAAAGAGCATGCGTATTAGGTACTAGATTAGTTATTTCTATAACCTAGGCAGCTCTTAAAGATTATTATAGTATTAGTAAGTAGCCTTTAGCTTATACTTACTAAGCGTAGTAGCTATAATAATAGAGTTTATAGTCTTATAGCTAGCTTAATTATTCTAGTCTTCTTAAAAACTAGAAAGATAGGTCTTATAAAAGTTAATCTAGGCTTACTTATTAACTAAGCCTATAATTACTATATTTACGCTACTTACGCTACTACTTTCTAGTTAATTACTAGGCTAAGTAGGCTATTTACTCTTACCTTTTAGGCGTCTTAATAGTTAATAGATATTTATAGAGAGAAAGCGCTTAGACTCTTTACCTATAACTCTTCTACTATAGCGCGTTTTAGAGAATTTAGCTATTAGCTAATTCTATAGCTATATTAATTATTAAGAGAAGGCTACTAATTTAGATAGTTTACCTCTTAGTCTCTTTAGCGCTTACTTTAGTTAAGCTAATTTCTTATCTATTTCTATAGAACTAGAGTTTATTATAATAGGCTTAATAGATAGAGTTAGATCTTCTAATCTATATATAGAAAGCTCTCTACTTCTAGGCTCTAATAGGTTAGCTCTCTTAGGCGTGTGTACTACTCTTTAACTATTAGAAACTCTATAATTACTTTAATTGCCTATCTCTAAAAACTTACGCTTAGGCATAGGTTCTAGAGTAGTAAGCCTAGTAGAAAGCTACTAATTATTAGAAATTTCTAATAGAATACTAGTCTTATACTCTATCTCTATTAAATTAATAGAGTCTTAATTATATTTAATAGATAGGCTAACCTTATTACTTTAATTATAGTCTATATTACTTCTAAGATCTTACTTAGTAGTTAATAGCTTTACTATACTTACTATTTAATTAATAGAAAGAATATTAAACTTCTCTATAAAATTATTAAGCTTACTATTATTAAGTATTTTAACCTACTTAATTACTTAATCTTTAGTTAGCTTTTCTTTACACTTACCTTAATAGAACTTCTACTTATTAAAGGTAATGTTGCAAGTTGTAATTACCTAATTAATTACTAGTACTTATATATAATATATATTAGAAGCTTAATAGCTAATAAGATATTCTATATAGCTATAAGACTTAACTTTAAAGTCTTAATAGTGCTTTCTAGCTACGTAATTACTATTAAGTAGATACGCTTAATAGCTATAAGTATAGATTCTACTCTAATCTAAGCAAAAATTAGTAGCTTAGTGTCTAATCTTAGGTAGCTAATAATATTAGAAATACTTTCTAAACTATTTATATAATATTTAATCTAAGAATTAATAGCTATAAAGCTATAATAGACTTATTTTATAGAGTTAAGCTACTACATTTATAATAACTAGCTAGAGCCTAGCTAGAAGATTAGCGCTTATACGCATCTTAATTAACTTAGTAATAAGCTCTTAGCTAGCTCTCTCTGCTAAGCTATTAGGCTTATAGGTATATAGTAAAGGCGTTATAATTATAATTCTCTTCTCTTTAGCCTATTTCTTATATCTTAAGTACTCTCTCTAAGGTAATATTATAGTATTATTATCTTAATAGATTTCTATAATCTTCTACTAATAGTAGCACTTAACTATAGCTATAAAGCTTATAATAACTTCTATTATAGAGTCTAGCGTCTTATTCTTTAGGTTATAATTATATAGCTTACCTAAATAATTTTTCTTAATAATTAGAGTTTATTTATTAAGCGTATAGCTTATAGAGAAGTTAAATAGGTTTTATAATACTCTAAAGAAGAGATATAGTAATAGTTTATAAGAATAATAAGAAATTCTTTAAGATATATAGGTAGTAGCGTAATTATTACATTTACTATACTATATACCTATAATCTCTATATTCTAGATAGCTTTAACAAGAGCCTTAAAAGCTTACTTACCTAGATAGCTAGATCTTTAGTACTAAAGATTAGCGTTACTAGTGCGTAATTATAGAACCTATAAGTAGGTAATAGTATTTATAATAACAGAATTAGAAGAATAAATAGAAGAGTTATATTTAATAAATAAGAGGTTAAATCTACACTTAAGAGTTATAAGAATAATAGACACCTCTAGCGTGCCTATTCTAATTATATAATTATAGCCTATATACTATATACTACTATTTCTAAGAAGCTTCTCTAAGATAATATTAGTATAGAAACTAGAAATAATCTTAACGCTAGTAAGCGTAAAATTAGCCTTTCTAGGTTCTTTAGAGGTACTAAGAATAAGATAAAGTACGCGATTACTAATACTAATTACTAGAAGAATCTAGCTACCTACTTTAACTATTTCTCTATTAGTCTTAATAAAAAAACTAGGCTTAATTAAGGCCTTATTATTAACTAAGTAGACTACAGCTTTACTATTAAAGATTATACTAGCTAAGAGCGCGTAAGGCTTAAAGCCTATACTAAAGATAGAAGGCCTAAACTTAAAGATTAGCTTCTTAGAGTAAATAATTATTAAAACTATATTACTAAAGTACTTACTAGCTAGAGCGCTTATCTTTTAGCTAGATTACTTAATCTTCTTATATAGGCTACTCTACTTCTCTTTACAATAGCACTTCTAGATCTTTTACTTATCTTAAGCTAAGAGTTCTATTAGTAGAATACCTAGTAGCCTAGATTTAGTAATTATAGTCTATAATTAGTAATATAAAATAGGCTTTTACTTATACTTTATGTTAGATTTATAGAGGTAAGGCTTAGGTAGTAAGCTTAACTACTTCTTACCTAACTTAGTAGAAGTAGAGGTTTAATCTATAATAGCGTTAAAGATTATACTAGCTTTTCTCTTTCTAGTAGTAATTAATATCTTCTAGAGAATAACGCTAAATACTTTACTAAGATTACTAAGGCTTAACGTGTTCTTTCTAAAAGCTATAGTAAATAATTAATTATATTACTACTAGTAGGCCTACTTAGAATTAATCTTCTCTACTATAGTAAGAAAGTTAGTAATTATAAGAGATTCTTTAACTTCTAAGAGCTTAAAGATCTTTACTTTCTAGTAGAGTATTAACTAGTTATTAAACTATTTCTTAGTAGTTTCTTTTTAAGTCTTCTTAAAGTAAGCGTAATACTTTACGTAAACTATATACTATATAGTCTAATTAGTAGAAGTAAGTATAGTCTTAAGAGTCTTTATAAGAGACTAGACTATTCTTCTATTATTACTTATAGTTATAAGTAATAAGTAATTAGACGTAATAGTGCGTATAATCTAGGTCTTAATATTATTAATCTTCTTACTCTTTCTTAACTACTACTTAGACTTATAGTTCTAGTAGGCTATAAGTATAGTACTATTCTTAGTCTTATAATTATAATCTTATAAGAGAGTATTATACTTATAAGTAGCTTTATTATGCTTATTCTTTTAATTCTTAGTTAGCTCTATAGAGAGAGAAGCTAGAGCTATAGGTTCTAGAACTAGAAGGTTAAAGAACTTAGGCTTCTAAGTATTTATATATTTAATATCTAGAAGATTAGAATTAATCTTTTTCTAAATACTCTTCTTATTATAGTATTGCTTAAAAAGCGTAAACTAGGTATTCTAGTTAGATTACTTCTTAAGAAGCATACCTATAGCAATAATAGCTATATTATAATTACTTATATTTATAGAGTTAGAGCGTAGAATTAATATAGTAATATAGAGAGGTAGGTAGTAAGTAAGTAATTATGTAGAAAAGGTTCTAATTGTAGAATGTTTAGAAAGAGTAGAGTAGAAACAAGATTAACTAATCTATCTTCTAGTAAGCTTTAATATATAGTAGAAATTAGTTCTATAATTAAGTAGCTAGGCTTATAACTATTAGAGCTAGAGACAATTAATAATTAGAGATAATTAAGTATATTATAATTAATCTACTATAAAAGAAAATTAGAATAAGATCTCTAGTTATATACCTAAGAGCTAAGCGATTACGTATCTATAATTAAGTAATTACAACTACTCTCTAACTTTAATAAGTAGAAACTATTCTAGCGCTAGCTATTACTCTACTAGGTATTATTATAGCTACTACTACTTTAGGCTTAGTAAGAGTATAATATAGACCTACTTAACTAGCTCTAGTTACTATTTCTATTCTACTATAGAGGCTTACTTCTATTTTACTATATATAAGTATTAGAGTTACTACTATAGACGCACTAATTACTATTATTATAATAACTATTACCTAGAAAAGTAAAAACTTAGAGTTACTAATAAAAGGCTCTACTAGTATTATCTTATGCTAGGTTATTTAAACCTTTATAGCTTTAGCTATTATTTAGATAAGAAAGAGTCTACTTACTATTATTTACGTTAGATTAAAAAACTTTCTTAAGAATGTATTTACGCGCCTTAAGTATAAAAAGAAAGTTATTAGATAATATTATAGAAATATTATTATAAAGATAAATCTAAATATAAGTATTAAGAAGGTTTTATATATAAGTAACGTAAAGATTATTATTATTATAGCTATATTTAGCGTTTTAATAAAAACACTTAACTTAGAGAAACTACTTAGCTAGAGAATAGTCTAAAAGTAAGTTCTTTAGAGTAAAACGCTTTTTCTATAAGCTTTATATAGTAAGTGCTAGCTAAACCTAGAAAGGTTATAGCTTTTCTTTCTAGTAATTAAGTTTCTTACTAGTAATAATAAATATATAGCGCTTAATATTAAGATTTAATTAATACTATAATAGAGTAGTTTCTTTAAAGTACTAGTGTAAGTAGTTCTAGACTATATACTCTACTATTATATTTACTATAATATAGACTTTTATAAAGTTAATAAAGTTATAAATATTATAAAAGTAGGTCTTACTAAAGAGGTTAACTATGTTATCTAGATACTAGTTCTTAGACATATCTAGCTAGAAGTAACTAACTTACTCTAGAGTAAACTTAAAAAAGCCTTCTATAGCCTTAATTATAGTATTATTATCTAAGATCTTAGCTTACTTAGATATAAGGCTCTAGTAATTAATATTATACTATAATAAAGCTAGTGTATAAAGAGCGTACTACTATAGCATAGCTACTATAGTTTAGATATTATAATAAGAAAGTAAGTAGTTAGTAAAGCCTAGCTAGTAAAAGCTATTATTCTAAATACGCTTATACTATCTATATATTACGTATTAAGTAGGTAGAAACTTCTATTAGAATTACTAAAGTAAAGTAAGTATAGCGCTACCTAATATATACTTATTATAATAATCTTTAGTAAATAGATATCTAGTGTATAAAGGCTACTAGGTTAGTATATATATATAATATTCTTATAATATCTCTACTAAGTTAAGTAGGCCTTATATAAGAGCCTTAGTAATATATAAAGGTAAGCTATTCTACACTAAAAAAGAATCTATAGGTTAAGAATATAAATACTAGTTAAGAGGCTAATAACTATAAGTGCTAGAAATCTAGAATAGCTAAGAAAGCAGAATCTAATATAACTAAGTATTCTAAGATAAGTAAAGTAGTAGTAGTTATAAGTAGCTATAAGATAGTTTATTAAAACTATATAGTAATATTAGTTAGCTAGCTTATTAGAGCTATAAGTTCTAGTAATAGCTTTAAAGCTTATTTAGATTATTATATAAATATAATATAAGATTTAGTAGAGTACCTAGTAGATTAAAAGTGTAGAGATTAGAAAAGAGTAAAGAAGAAGAGATATTTCTAGTAAGCTATATAGAGATAGTAGTATATAAGATAGAGTTCTTTTATATAAGCTTACGTAAAAATAGTTTATATATAGTAGAAAGTAGTAGTTATTATACTTACTATAGAGGTGCTAGAAAGTTCTATTACTTATTAGATTTAACTATTCTACTAGATTAGTCTATAATCTCTAAAGTCTATTAAGAAGATTTCTCTTACTAAGCTTTTAAGTTATACTATCTTCTCTAGTTTCTAGAAAGTAGTTTAATAGATTCTAATATATTCTAAAATAGAGAGCGTATTAGTTAGTATATAATAGTATTAGCTATAAAAAGTAATAAAATATAAAAGTATTTTAGTAAAGGTGCAGCGCTATAAAGAGACTCTAAGTTAGTATTATCTTAGATAGACTTATAAAAGGTTAAGAAAGAAAAAGCGTTAGTAAAAGAATTAGTAATAAATGCGTAGAAATATAAGAAGCTATAGTAAGACTTTTAAGAAGCTAGTAAGTCTAGTAGTAGAAAGACTAATATAGAATAGAAAAGTATAGATTATAATAGAAGTAGCGCTAGAAGTAGAGAGATATAAAGCGCTACTATAGATAGTAAGATAAGTATAATAAAAGCTAGTTATATAATAGTAGATTAATATTAATATAGTTTCTAAGCTCTTAAGGTAGATAAAGAGTAGAATTTAGTAGTATTCTATCTAAAGATGTTAACCTTCTTTATAACCTTACGTTATACTATAGTAAGTTCTTTAATACTAGCTACTTAGTCTTAAGAATACTCTTATTTAGAGTTATTTTTAAAGAAAGATTATCTTAGAAAGAAAATTAATAGAGTTTCTTATTAAGGTAGTAATATACCTAGAAGAGAATAGTTTTTAAAAGTAGTAGGCGTCTTATATAACTTAATAATTACTTAGATAACTTAAAAATTAGCGTTAGATATAAAAGTAGTATATTAAGAGGCACTATAGTAGTAGGTAATAATATTATACGCGTAGATAACGTTTATTATTATAATAGCTAGAAAGTTAGAGAATATAAAGTAATAAGTTATAAAAGGTAGCTAAAGTAAAGTAGAGAGTAAAGAATCTATAAGTATAGTTTACTTAAGTAGTAGTAGCCTAATAGTAGCTGCTCTATAATAGGCTTTTTATAGTTTAATATACTTAGCTAGTTTAAACTAGAAAAAAAACTTACTAGTAAAGTTAAGAAGTAGAGTTATAAATTTAGAGTTAGAGATAAGAAAGTATAAAGTATAAAAGTCTTCTCTAAGAGTTAATAATAAGGTTATCTTTATACTTAGTAGTAGTAAGCAAAGTGCCTATATATTATATTTACGCTATACTCTTACTAAATTATAGTATAGAGAAGAAGTATTTAGTAGAGTATTTCTAAATAAGAAGTAGTTCTATAAAGTCTAGTAGGCGTTTAAAACTAACGTAAAAAAAGTAAATTAATATCTAGCCTAGTTAGTAGGCGTAGTAATAAAATAGAGAAAGTAGTTAGAAAATAGTATATTAAAGAAGAAGCGTAGAAGTTATAGGTAAGTGTATTTATAGTAGCTACCTTAATTTACCTAAAGTAGTAAGAAGTCTAATAAGTAATTCTATAAAGAAAAAAATTATAGTATATATACTCTAGCTTATTATAAAAGAGATTAAATACTTATAATATTATAGAGAAAAAGAAAGCTAGTAAAGCTATAACTACTCTATAGTTACGTTATATAAAATATACTAATATTATTAAAGAATAAAGCTAAAACTTATAGTAGCGTTATAGTTATATATATAGTAGAGAGAAAATAGTAGAGGTTACTAAGTTTCTTATAGTTTATAGTATAATCTTAACCTTAGTTTAAAAGCGTAGGCGTAATATAGATAGTATTATACTACTCTAGTAATATAGTTAGACTATAAGAAAAGCAAAAATAACGTACTTAAAATAGATTATAGCACTAGGCTAAAGGTAGAGAAACTTAGTAATTTAAGATAGCTACTATTTTATAGTATATATAGAGTATAAATTAATGTATAAGTCTAATAAGCTAACTAAGATAGAATAGGCCTACTATATACCTAGCATATACTATTCTTAGTAGTTATGTAACAGCTAGTAAATTAACTTACTTTAGTTTCTAGTTCGAGGTGTAGCTCTCTATGTCCGCTATTAAGGTTAATGTTTTAAGAAGCTTAGGGCCTAATAATGTAACAAAGCGACATTGCAAATAAGCAAGAAATGGCGCCGATAGAATAGTCGTAAAATATTAGACGCAAGCATGATACTAATGAACCTTGTATAGACTTGAGGTTAATCTCTAGAGATGTTAATAAGATGTGTGTATGAGAAATACTGGGACAAGGAAACCTTGGAAGCCTTCGACTTCCTCTTTCACCCGCCAGTGAGTGTCATGAAGGGTCGCGCAATACCAGAGCGTTTCGCAGTGGTACCGCGCAGGCCACTCGCCATCAGAAAGGCATTAGGACAATTGAGCGGAACAAATAGCTGTGTGCCTCAAAGCGTGGAGAAACGGTGGTGTCCTCCCCAACATCTGCTGACGCACCCACCCGCAAAATCCCGCGGCTCCTGATTCGTCAACCTTTTCCCAGCGCCGCCAAGCCCAGCATTCCCGCGCTTTCTCTGCCGCAACAACCTCACCAGACATCACGCCAGACATCACCCTTCAACCCGCGTTTAACCCCCAACGAACTCGCCAAAGATGTCTGTCTCATCCTTCGGCCACCACGGCAAGACGCCCGCTGCTGTCGTAAGTTGTACCCGGTGCAATTGGCGTTCGGAGGCGATGACGAAAGAAGAAGGAAGAAGCTAATAACTGGGAATAGAGCATGCGCAGCCCGTACAAGGCGTACAGAAGTCCTTTCGGTCCTCAGTATGTATTTTCCGATATCAACACGGCTGTGGGAGGGGTGGTGTGAGGGTTGTGACGGGTTGGGACGGGTTGGGGAGGTGTGGGAAGAGGAGGATGGGTTGCGACGCTGTGATGAGCGGCGGTATGGGAAATTGGATGCCACACATACGCTCGAGATGCGCATAGAAAAGAGGGGGAACAACGCAACCCACACCCACACCCGCCGCCCTACCCGATTTACGCCCGTCGCAACCTCGAAGCTCCAGACGCTAACAAACAATCACAGATACACCATCCCCAAGAACTACCACGGCCTCACCCTTAAGCAAGCCGCGAAATAGTACGTCTCCCACCATTCCATACCCCCATCCCCTTCCCTCCCCTCCATCCCTCCACCCACCCATTAAACACACCCACTAACCCCATCCACAGCGGTGGCCTCGCCGCCGGCTTCGGCGGTGTAGCCGGTTTCTTCGCCCTCTTCTTCTTCGCCGAGGTCCCCAAGGTGCGCGACGACATCATGAAGAAGATTCCTATCCTGGACAAGTTCTTTACGGTTGAGATACCGCCTGAGGATAACCCTTTCTGAGCGCTTCGTTCGACATGGACGGGGAGGAATGCATGGGTCGGGATGTACAATATGGAAATCGAGTGACAATTGGCATTACTGCAGATGGGGAAATAGACCGCTTTTGTCTTTGTTATTACATTGCTTGGGGTGACTGTGTTTGTGATGATGTGGTATGTCTATGGCTTGAATCTGTTGAAGGCTTGATACGTGCTTTATCGTATCTTGATCCACGATCTGCTCAATTGCCAGACGTGACTAAAAGCTCGTTCAATGGGCACGACAATTCGCCACTCATAACTCCAAGATATTTGGTCATTGCTTCATTTTCGCGTGACTCTTACATCTATCAAGATGCTATCATATGCCATTCCATCTACCACTTTCCCCAGCCATCCTCTCATTCCCCCCATCGATCGCTTAGTTCGTCGGCAGCCTTCCAACAACCTCAGCCATCTCCTCATCAGTGTAGATCCTGAAGCCCTTGTCCTTGGTCACACTAGCCAACTGCACATTCTTGCTATCCAGCTTCTCCTCCATGACCTGCTTGAGCGTCTTGAGCGTGAGCACCTCGGCCTCGGGCAGCGTGAGCGACTTGTGGAATTCGTTCTGGAGTTCGGCCTGCGCGCCCTCGGAGCCGGAGCCGATGGCTTTGGCGTCGTAGCGGTAGAATGTGCCCGAGGGTTCGGCGTGGTAGCTGTGTGTGTTATTAGTTTGTAATCTCAATTCCGGTTCGAGAGCTGGGGATGTTGTAGGAGAAGACATGATAGGAAGATGGGAAGAAGTGACATACAGACTCGGACCATCCTCATCATAACCCGCAATCAGCAGCGCAACACCAAACGGCCGACTCATGATGCTCTCCTCACCCTCAGCACCCTCACCAAACCTCAGCGCCAGATCACATATCGCCTGCGTGCAGCTCTCCACGCGCAGTGGCTCGGCGTAGTTGAAAGCGTGGTTCTGGCTCTCGACACGCGCGTGCTCGATCATGCTACGGGCATCGGCTTGCAGTCCCGACATGGCACATCCGATGTGGCGGTCGATTTCGACAATCTTCTCTACGGAGCTGGTTTCGAGGAGCGTGGAGGTGACGCGCTTCTCTACGCCGAGGATTACGCCTTCGCCGGTTGCGACCTGTGTGTTGTGAGATTGCGGAGATTGGCGGTGTGATGGGGAGGGGGAATGTAGGGACGTACGCCTATTGCTGTTGAACCGAGCTTGATGGCTTCGAGCGAGTATTCGACTTGGAAGAGACGGCCTTCGGGCGAGAAGGTGCTGTGGGTTTGTGAGCGGGCGAGGTTGTAGTGGGAGGCGCGGGGAGGACGAACTTGATACCACGGTCTAGAGTGTTAGTTAGTATAGGTTCTACTGTATAACTGCTCTTGAAAGCTTACCATATTCGCTTCGTGCTATGAACTGCTCATGTTAGTACAAGAGCTCCAGCGGGGTTCAATGAGGCGTACCATGGCGGCTGCTTGTGCGGAAGTGTAGTTGGAAGGTGCGGTGAGATATCCAAGTGCGTCTCGAACAGCGAAGTCGAGATTGGAGGCGTATAGGCGGCGGTAAGGTTGTGCGGAGTTGTGTTGGCGACTTGGATGTTTCTCCAGCTAGAGCTTCAGGCAGGCAACATGAGCCGCGCGACATCGCGCTAGGGCGGGATGCCAAGACTTCCATCTGATAATTGAACTCCGCGTTCAGTATTGTCACTGTCTTAACAAAACTAGCATATACATCTAAGTTTACAGTAACAATGTTGAGCAGATCTCAGAAACTTGACACAGAACAAGCGATGGTGGAGCTTTGCAATCGCATCCAGCGACTACCTTCTGTCGCAACATTGTCTGCTACCAACTTCACAAGACATCGAAAAACTAGCTCATCGTTCTTTGTGACAGAGTAATGTTCCGTACGACTCATCATTACGAAAGAGCTGCATCTCCGGGAGCGTCCTCGCATTCGAACAATCAATTCGCTACCGCTTCCTGTGCACCTTTTGGCAATGTTCATGGAGTGCCACAATTGTAGTACGCAGATGCTGCTGAGCTTTAGAGTTGATGTAGTTATGGTGCTACATCTGGTTGAACCATGTGTATCGCAGTCCAGTTTCACCAAATTTATACTGTCAGCTTTGTTGGAGTACTTTTGGCCGTACACGCCTGAGGGTAAGGTGATGATATATCTCAGTACCAGTCGTACAGCCAGGTAAAGTCAAGTGGCTATGCCGATACTCGGCTTAACGTCAACGCAGGCATCTGCTTATCCCAGACACATCGTCCATAATTTCGGGGAGCTTCTCGTTGGGTACCGTGCGCGTGGCTAGAATCCCGATAGAACACGGGAATGTCTGCAAGCGACCTCACAGCCACGATATCCACCCGTTATCTCCCAGAGTCGTCGATGTCGCAAAGTGCTCCGAGTGCCTAATCGATTAACCAAGCTTCCATCGACATATCGAAGCTGTGGTAAGGGTAAAGCTTAGCGTACCGATTCGTGACATTGGCGCACAGCGCCGGGACGAAACGCCTTCCAAGACACCAAACCGCTGGAGTAATTCTCCGCATCCTCTACCTTTCCAACACCAACTTCGCTTCTTTGCTTGAACCTCAAATTCTTGCCACCCGCATCCGCGGATCAGAAGCCGAAGATGCGCGTCATAGCTCGGATCGAAAGTGCCTGGCGTCGGCACCGTTTCTCCTGAGTTCGGACCAGCAGCGCTATCCACGTCACCATATTCTGGAATCTCGGCCTGCGACCATGATGGATGGTGCATTCGGTGCTGTCAACAACGAGCTCACAACCGCGGTAGTGCGCAACGCCAACGGATGACACGGGGACATGTGTCTACCATACACACGCATAAGGGTGTCGCAATCGTGTTAATGCACAAACTATTAACCTGACAGCCACACAGATGCCGACGATTTTCGATAAATTCGCGTGTGCCATGTTGCACGCTCATCATGAGATGTGCAGCTCATCTCCCGCGGCGGGGATGATGTCGATGCTGGGTTATTTTTATCCGGATACGACCCTATACCGGGGCTTGACGTCGCTGTCTGGCCGTTGAGTATTGCTTCTCCACATGGGCCAATGATTAGCGAGGACGGGGCGAAAGGGTCGTTCCCTGTCTTGCCGCATCGGGCCTTCTAGAATGCTTGGTGAGCTTCAACAGTCGGCGACTGCGATGAAAGCAGCAACATACGAAGGATGCGAATGTTGGGAATGGTTTGAACAGGCTGTTGTTGAAGAGCCTGCATGCCAAGATTGCTTGACCAGGCTTCAGGGTTGGGATCACCGCCGGCATCCGCGTTCCTGCGTGCCTGCTCGTTCGAGAAGGCACTAATTAGCTGTGACCGTGCGGCTAATGCACGTCCGATGAATAGCCTTCAGACGGCAGCAACGTCTAGATCCAGCAAAACGTCACCGGCGAATAAATACTTCGCTGCGTCCTGCTCACCATTCCTCGCCCACGCCGCTCTCTCGCACCCTTCTCACTTCTCAAGACTTCATTCTACGCTTTTAATATCGTCTTCTTCCTCCTAATACCAACATCATGCGCGTCTCCTCCACCATCCTCGCCGCTACAGGCCTCTTGACCTCGGCCAACGCTGCCATCAAGGGTTTCAACTATGGCGCCAACTTCAACAACAACCAGGCCAAGGTGCAGGCCGACTTTGAATATGAATTCAACGCCGCCAAGCAGCTTCCTGGCACCAATGGATGGACCAGCGCCCGTCTGTACACCATGATCCAGCACGGCACCCAGACCGACGTCATTGAAGCCATCCAGGCTGCTATCAACACCAAGACCGGTCTCCTCCTTGGCATGTGGGCCTCCGCCGGTCAGGCCAACTTCAACAACGAGATTACTGCTCTCAAGGCCGCCATTGCTCGTTACGGCACTGCCTTCACTGACCTCGTTGAGGGTATCTCCGTTGGCAGTGAGGATCTCTACCGTGTCACCCCCACTGGTATCGAGAACAAGTCCGGTGCCGGTGCTCAGCCCCAGGAGCTCGTCAACTACATCAAGCAGACCCGTGATGCTATCCGCGGAACTGCTCTCCAGGGCAAGCCCATCGGTCACGTCGACACCTGGACCGTCTACGTCAATGCTACCAACAACCCCGTTATCGAGGCCGTTGACTTCATCGGCATGGACGCCTACCCCTACTTCCAGACCACCATGAACAACAACGTCGGATCCGGCAGCCAGCTCTTCTTCGACGCCTACCACCAGACTGTTGCCGCTGCCAAGGGCAAGCCCGTCTGGGTTACCGAGACCGGGTGGCCTGTTAGCGGCGAGACACTCAACCAGGGCAAGCCCAGTGCGGATAATGCCCGCATCTACTGGGAGGACGTTACCTGCCAGCTCGTCAAGGACAACGTCAACCTGTGGTACTACATCCTCCAGGATGTCCAGTACGGCAACCCCGTCCCCTCGTTCGGCATCAAGCCTGCGGGTGACCTGATGCAGGTGAAGCCTCTGTTCGACCTTTCTTGCCCTGCTGGTTCCGCACCCAGCAACCCGTCCAAGAAGGTCTCTACCGATGGTACTTGCGGTTCCCAGGGAGGTGCTACCTGCGCTGGCTCGCCATTCGGTAACTGCTGCTCGCAGTACGGATGGTGCGGAAACACTGCCGGACACTGCGGTACCGGTTGCCAGAGCGGATCGGGCACTTGCACTAAGGTAAGCTAGTACCTTCCAATGCTCCTCTTGTCACCCATTCTCGCGTCGATCCTATATACTTTGTCTGCGCTCTTGTCTGTTTCTTGCAATTGCCTTTGTTCCGTCTCTGCCCCGTACGGGGTTACACGGACTAATGGCCATTGGAAGGAGCCTTCGAGCAGCAGCAGCAGTATTGGAATGTCAACGGGTATTGGGTCGACGAGTAAGAGGGCTGAGGAATTCTTAAACCAGACGGTCAGAAGCTAACATCCCTCAGTAAATGCTCCGACATCCCAGCCCACAATTGTCACCATTCCAGTAATTAGCTTCGATCGGCCGACCCCAACAGCTCAGAGTTCAGCACCGCTTTCCGCCTCGTCCACTGGACTTGGTCTTGAGAATATCGAAGGCCTACCGCAACCAACCTTCACGCCACTTCAAGAACCTTTCGAATACCCCCATCAGCTCATCCCCATTGATAAGGCCGACCCTACCAAGGTGATTGGCAACGGATACACCGCCCAGCTATCACCTACCATATCAACCGTCTTCGTGTACGATATCCGCCCTGAGTTCGCCGGCAAGACTTGCACTTTGGCTCTCCACATGCCTCCGCCCTTTCCCATCCCCGAAACAGCACCCGTTCAAATTCGCACTCCGGGTGGCATTAGCGTATCTCGTCTCGCCAACCAAGTTCCCGATACTGTTTCCATGCAGAGTGTCGGCAACTCAAGTCTCGTCGGTGTTGTACAACTCATCGAGCCTGCACGTCAATACAACGTCGCTAGCTTTCCTTGCGAAGCTGGTCAACGGGTTGGTTATCAGGTGGACTCGATCAATGGGCTGGACATGAATTGGTTTCAAATGACGTATCCTGCTCTCGGGCTGTTCATGCTGGTTAGATAGATCTGAAAGAGGTTATGTGGACTGGTGGCAACGTGGAAGATTGGGATGTCAAGTGTATTATTACGAACCTAAGAGTCCTAGATCCTTCTAATGTAATGTATACACTAAGTAGACGTATCTTGTCTATGTCGTCGTGTGATGTGCTACTAAACTGATCGTATTTAACGCATTGGTTAAGTACGATCAGTTTAGTAGCACATCACGAGGGGATATGGGCATGTGCGGAAACGGGTGTTTTGCTGCTATACAACTGTTGTGCGTATTGTCTATGAAGTCGCGTGGCTGGATTAGGGTCGGGGTTGAGGTGGTGAAATGTGGCTGACCGTGAGATATCACTGTGAGATATCACCGTGAGATATAACCGTGAGATGTGGCTAACCGTGAGATATAACCCTGAGATATCACCGTGAGGTATAACCGTGAGATGTGGCGCAGGGTGAGATATGCGAAAGTGAGATATGCGAAAGTGAGATATGCGAAAGTGGGATATGCGAAAGTGGGATATGCGAAAGTGAGATATGCGAAAGTGAGATGTGGCGCAAGGTGAGATATGAGATGTGAGATGTGGCGCAGGGTGGGATATAAGGTATGAGACTTGGCTGAAGGTGAGATATAAGATGTAAGATGTTGCGAAAGGTGCGACAAGACGTAAAACATAAGCTCTAAGATATAACTGACTGTGACCTTCTTGTATTAAACCAAAGTCGCTTGCGAGAAGACCACCTAGACTCAAGCGCGAGAGGTAGAAAAAGATAGCTGGCTGCGAGATAAGATGCGAGATAAGATGTACGACGTAGCTGGCCGAATGAATAGAGTGTGCATTTGACTTAGACTACTGTCTAGTCTTGTTCGGGATTGTGATTGAGATTGTACTTTGGTACACGGTATTCTTGCGGTAGCTTTGATAAAGTGGTAGCTCACCGTGAGATATGAGATTTGAGATTTGAGATTTGAGACGTAGCGAACCGTGAGATGAAATATGAGATGTGAGATATGAGATGTGAGACGTGGCGAACCGTGAGATGTGGCTGACCGTGAGATGGGATATGAGATACGAGATCTAAGATCTGAGACGTGGCGAACTGTGAGATAAGGCGCACCGTGAGATGAGGCGCACCGTGAGATGAGGCGCACCGTGAGATGTGGCGCACCGTGAGATGGAATATGAGATGTGAGATGTGAGATGTGAGATGTGAGATGTGAGATGTGAGATGTGAGATGGTGAGATGGTGGTTACAAGTCAGAGCGGCATCCAGCCTTGGGACAACATCTTCTCTCAACTCAGGTTTACAGCGTGTTATTGCCAAGTAACACCCATATACACATATCCTTCACCCCACTGACCATCTTCCCAGTCCATCACCACTCTAGCAAGATGTCTTGCCGCCAGACACACTGCACGCAGCACCACCCGCACATTTCTGTTGATCAATTAGCTGACTGCTCCCATGGGGTACAAGCGAGGCGAAACTTACGTTCTTGCACGCATACCACGTTTTACCATCTGCGCAGCACCCTGTCTTGGATGGGCAGTATCCCCATTGGTTGTTGGGGTCGCTGCCTTCGGACAGTTGGGCGTGGTTGGTGGTGAAGTGTTCGTCGTGGTCGAAACATTGCTGGGGGGTGGGTGTGTTAGTTGGGGAGATGGAGATGCTTTTCATGATGGGGGAACTGCGAGTTCGACCAGGACGGGGGCGTAGTCTTGAGTTGGACTGGTTGGGAGGATGATTAGGTACTTACCCAGGCGGAGACGGAGGCCGTGGCTGTGAAGAGGAGGATGAGGGCGGAGATCTGCATGGTGGTGGTGTGGGAGAATTGGATTGGATGCTGATGGTATTGGAGATGTTCAGGTGGTAGGTGGTGCTGGGAGTAGAAGAGACGCGCTCTTCTTATCACTGGTGAACGAGTCAATATTAGCCATGTCTGGTTCGTACTGATCGCCTTTAGCCCTCATATAAATGAAAAGATCAGGTAGCGAGTCCAGATCATCACGAGACGAGCGCGGATGCACGAAGATGTTCAGGTCTTTCTCGGATCTTTGAACGTGCTGTCGGGCCGGACCCCTGTTTTGAACCAACCTCCGCATGTTTGAGGCCAGCGAACTTCGAAGAAACGAAACAAGCTCATGTCTTCTCCACACTTGGCATTGCGGTGAAAGCTTTTTCCTACATTTGACGACGTCTCTTTCGCTTTCGCATGCGCATTGCTGATGTGTTGGCCCTATCTCCTCAAGTTTTACCTCACCGCCGTTCCGCACGCTTCGACCTGCGCTCCATCAACCACCATTCTGTCCGCGCAATATAAATTCTCGGAGCTTCACCCAATGGCAGCTCAATGACAACTCGAGAGATCGCTGCAAGCGAGGTAGTCTAGTCTGCACACAGTAGGTACGGCGTAATGCGCGGTTCAGCTCGTCGCGTGGTTCGGCGTTATGCGTGGTGCCGGCGAAATGCACGGAGCACTAATTTCACGACGTGTGTATCTGCACGAGGTGGGATTCCACCAGTTGTAATGTCTTGAAGTAATGAGTGCAGAGAAATCGTGCTTGTGTGCCGCTCGTGCGACATGCAGGAAGAACCAACAAAGGCATTCAAGACGGGTAGCTTTATCCGCATTAGCTGTGTACCAGCAGGCCTACAGTACCACCCACAAGAAGAAACGGAAACAAGTCCCTAGCCAAAGATTTTGCGAGTACACCATAAGGAGACGGTACGAAAAAATGTACACGTAGCACCGTCACATAACCACACATGGGCTCTCACAATGCTCCCCCGATGTCCTTCTCTTTTCTTCCACGTCCTTCATTTCTTGTTCCTGCCTCGCTATCTCTCTTCTCCAATATCACTCCGCTCATCTCATCTCGTCTTGCGTCGCCAATACTTCGTCTCGATGCCCCAAGTCTCTTTCTCCTCACTCAAGACGCAGCAAGCGCCGGCAGAGACCAGGGTAGAAATCCAGGTGAACCGCACTAAATCGTGATGGTCTTCCGCGTTGCACTTATCTGCGGCCTGTACATTGCGCCATTCTTCTACTCTCCTATTATCGCAAAGCCGTAGGGTGCCAATAGTTGTGCTTGAGGGTAATGCGTGCTTCGTTCCTGGCTCATTTGTGTACAATAGAAAGAATCGAGACGCTGATGTTAATAGTGCTGGTAATCTCAAGTTCGAACCCCCTTCTAAAGGGTCGATGATTGAGCCGGAAGCGGTTAGAGATTTAGACAATGCGCAAGATACCGAGAGCAAGCCAGTGCAGGAGCTGAGCTATTCCTTCCGTTTCCATTTGGGTTGAGTGGAAGGGAGGTGTCGGAAAGGTTGTCTTAAGGATCTTGTTGGTCAAGTAAGGTGGGCACTTCGGTCTCCTGCCATTCCGATAACATGTATCTAATGCTCTCCCGACGTTTGAAATCCCAGGAGTCAAGGTCGTCATACGCATCGGCTTTCTCGATGGCATATTGCAAGGCGGTACGGCCCTGATCGTCTTGTTCGTCTGCCTTGATACCAACGACGTTGAGGAGATATTCCAACGCATAATCGGTAAGAGTGTTGTACAGAACAGCATAGTGTAAAACAGTTCTTCCGCGGCAGTCCTTCTTCGTCATGTCAACGCCGCCCTCGTTGAGGACTTTTAGTATGGTGCCTCCGAAATTGGATCTTTTAGCGCAGAGGTGTCCCAAAGTTTGCCCCTCGTGGCCGACGAAGGACGCAGCCTCTTTTGTGCCAAGGAGTGACCGGCAGATTCCAACATTGATAGTCGATCCGGGGCCGTTGAAATATTGCGCTAGCGGAGATATTCCAGAATCATCCAACTCTGAACCGCACGCGCCGTGATCAAGTAGCCACTGGACGGTCTTGTATTCGCGCCACTCTGCACAGAACATGCAGTGCAGCACGTTCCGCCCATTCTTGTCCTTTGATGTTATCAGCATGACTGCCTTTGCTTGTTCGCTCTCAAGAATAGCCACTACGACGTCGTGATTTCTCATCTGAGCGGCGTAGTGGAGTACGTTGATGTCATTGTAGTCAGCCGAAGACACGTCAGCACCCATGCTGAGCAGAGTTCTGACTGATTTAGGATCATCAGCTTGAATAGCAAGATGCAGTGGGCTCTGTTGGCTTAGAGCGATCCAGCCTGGGTTAGTTCTTCTGGATATCAGCGCTCGGATCAAGATTGCACTACCCGATTTGCTATAGCCAAGGCGGTGTAGAAAGCCTTCAACATCAGGGTACGGTGCTGTAAGGGAAGTTCTACGATCTGCCAACAATGTATTGAGTGAGTCCTCACGCGCCATAGCAGTCGGCGAGCTGGCTGTGTTCCAGTCATCCTTGCATTCCACGCCAACAATTGACGCACGCAGCAAAAGATGTAGAGGAGTCTCGCCATGCTCAGAAAGAGCGTTTGGGTCGGCGCCATGCTCCAGGAGAAACTCGATCATCCCAGCATATGCTTTCAGGGCAGCGAGATGTAAAGGAGTTAGGCCGACTGTGGTAGATGCCGAGACTGCAAACGCAGTGTCCACTTGGCTGTTGGTTAATTTGCCGACTCTGCTGGGCCATGCTTGCCGACGAACCCTTGAATCAGTCTGAACTCCCGCGTCGATGAGTTGCTTCGCGATGACTCCCTGTCCAAACTTCACACAATAATGCAGTGGGGTCATGTTGTCAACGTCGACTGTATCCAAAGGGGCGCCATATCGCCGTACAGCATTGACCAACGAGGGGGTACACCATCGACTTTCGACAAGATAGTGCAACGCGCCTTTCAATCGTAGGTCCAGACCGACATTTGCACCTCTTTCGAGCAACAGCATAGCTATTGTGTCTTGCCCACATCTGAACGCAATATGAAGCGCAGTGTCCCCTGTCCCACCCTCAGCATTAACGTCGGCGCCCGCGTCAAGCAGCAGCTTGACCACTGCGACGTAGCCAAGTTCTGAAGCTAGTTGTAGTGCAGTGCAGTCATGTTCGTCTCGGGTGTTGGCATCGGCGCCGGCATCAATCAGTACTCGGGCTATTGCTTCGTTCCTTCCACGTAACGCTATTATAAGTGCATGGTTGTGTGTTCCATGCCGAGCGTTGACGTCAGCCCTCGCATCAATCAGCAGCTTAACCAGTGTCTCGTCACCATAATCTGAAGCACTCTGTATCGGATAGCAGCCTTCTCCGTTTACCATGTCGACATCGGCCCCAGCACGGATTAAAATAATGACTATTGCCTTGTTGCCGCCGCGTAAAGCTACATGTAGTGGACAGTCCCCATGGCTAGCCTTAAAGTTGACGTCGGCTTTCGAATTGATTAGGACTTCGACCACTGCCAAGTGTCTTCCCTTTACGGCTGCACCCAGTGCGTTACCGTAGCGTCCACTCGGTGCGTTCACATCCACCCCGTGTTCCAGAAGCAGTTTCGTCATCGTGATCAAGCCATTCGATGATGCGTAGTAAAGGGGTGTTGGTATCTCTTTTGTTCGTGGCTCTATTTGTAGATCTGTTCGATAGTCCCACAAATATAGATAGTCCCACGAATCTGGATGGTCCCACGAAAAAGATTCAGGATCGAAAATTCGGATCGAGTTGGCAAATGCGGCTTCGTTCATGAGCAATAACTTCATCGCCAGCCGACTCATTTCTTCCTCCTCGTCTCCCGTCTTCTGGAGATGTTCGGTCCAGAATTCTGCGGAGTATTTTGCGAGCGCTAAAGCGGAGTAAGCTTCAGCAATTAATGGTTCCTGAAAACGATTTAGGTACCCCAAACAGCCTATCATCATTGATTTGTGACATTCGGTCTCTTTCATGCTGTACTGCTTTGCCGGTCCGTGTTTGATCCTTTCTGAAATAAGGTACTCTTGAACTGAGTAGTGTGCTAGGGTGACTATCGGCCTGTCAGGCCGGGGAGACCATGAAAACTCGTCCGCTGTAATAGTAACCAGACTAGAGCAAATTTGCAACGCTTCTAGAGGCTCCACTAGCACTTCGTCCGGATCGAATGCTGGCTCGCGCTCAGCGTCGATAGCGACAACTTCGGCGACTTCTCCAAGAAAAAGCGGCCTAGCAGAGAAGGTCAGCCATTTTAAAATCCGAATAGTGTACATGCGGTCCTCTTCGCTGATGGCTGTGAGAATGCGGTCGTATGTTTGATCTAGTGTTTTCGGCAAGCTAGCGAGCGACTTTCGTAACATCGCTAGATTGCGACACTCTGCTATTACGTCGAGCTGACATGTAGCCCATCGGAACCTATATCATAGTCAGATATAGCTTTAGACAAGCTAAGAAGGCACACGTACATCCCTTGGGCCCCTCGCATCAGTGCTGTCTCGATCTCTTGTCTGACTTCAGAGTTCTTGTTCCATTTTGTCAGCCGCTTATCGTCACGCAGCTTTTGTTGAACGAATCGTAGTATGTCTGCATCGACCACGTCTCTTTGAAGAGAAATCATGTTATCTTCCACCACGAAATTCTCTAGGTACATCTCGATATCGTGCTCTTTCCTGCTGGTCATGAGCAGATGTAATAAGTCAAGCTGCCATCCAGCCACTGTTTCAAGCAGCTCCATTAATTCTACGCGTTTCGCAGACTCATCGAGCGCATCAAGAACGACGTACACATGCGAAAACTGTCGCATCACCTCTGGTATCATGATCAGAAGTACCGGCAGCGATGGCTGTTCTTTTCCATCTTTGCAGGACGAGAATAACGCGTCGACACCCTGGGGTATCGTTACCGAACGCTGCAGGAGTTGGTGGAGTAAGGAGCGGAGCATGAGCTCTGGAACCTGCTTCTGTGCGTCGTTGAAGTCGAAGTAGTAGTACACAGTCACCTTACGTTGGTCATCACCGCAATGGTGCTGCAAGCTCTCGACAACAGTGGAGCTCAGAATGGTCTTTCCACACCCTGGTATCCCGTAGAGCCATAGTCGCGAGGCTGCGTTTTCCTTCCATTCCTTGAACTTCTCGTTTTGTAGCAGCCACACCCCAGTCCCTGCGTGCCGTTGCTTGTGCGCTTTGAGGTAGTTCATGGATGGGTCGGGTGCAGAAAGCCAGCTGCGTATTTGGCTAAGCTTCTCCTCTCGTCCTTGCATCTCTTTCCTTAATCGGTTCAAGGCGTTCTCTTTCCCTTCACCGTAGATTAGTGGTAGGTAGCAGCCAACTATGCCTAAGAGACAGTAGGCACCATCCTCTTCGCGCGTTGTCTGACGGTGTTCTGCCCAAGTGAAACGTTCGCTGACGTCGAACTTCGACATGTCGCTGCTTGACAAAGCTTCGATTGGAATCCCGGTAGCCTCATGTATGGTCTGCTTTAGCGAATTTTTGTCGCCCAACCGTGCTCCATCTGCAGAGAAAAACTCGACAGAGCCCGGAGCTACAAGCTCTTGGAGCGTCCAGCCTCGGGTGAACCATCTGCTCGCCCTGAACGCGGTCTTCCATTGTGAGCATGGTCTGCGGTCTTCCGCGGAAGACTTGCTTTGGACGTCTGGAAGGTAGACATAACACTTGTGTGAATTCTGATACCAGCGAAACATCGAGTTGATCGCTTCCGAAAGCTCCGTATTGTTTGCCTTATCGATGCAGCAAGTGTCCACCCAGAAGTGTACCAGGCCGTCAAGCTTCGCCTGTCGCGCGCAGAAGCGAATCTTGTCCCAACCGCCTTGCTTCTCTCTTTCAAATTCTTTCACATCAGATGTTTTCACATCGTCGTAAAGCACCTCTTGGTCTCCCCAAGTATGAGAAAGGATCGCATAGGGAGGAATGTCTTCCGCACGGATGATATCTCTCGTAAACCTGAAGTGCCCATCGCTCGTGGTGTACAGCAGCCGCATCGGGTCGTAAACGCTCCGCTACGTCGAAATTGAAGGAGGGGAAATCACACTACCCGAGATCAGGCTGGAAACCTGAACCAGCGTGCGACGGCTCGCTCGGCCAAGATATCGAGATCGTGGTTGTCGGAAACTGCCAGCGCTAACAAAGGTATGCTAATTCGCTTGTAAGGAATGATGATCAATGTGCTAGAATCGATTCGACAAGTGAGTGGTGAGGAACTTTGGACTCGAGAAGCTGAGTGTCGGGGGCAGGCAGCAGGCGGCATCCTCACCACACACCGATAGCAGAAGGCGCAGCCCACCCAGCCTGCATCGTGGCGTCCACTGAGGGAAGGCGGGGCAAACCTGACAAGGCTGAACCACGGGAAAACATCATGATAAAAGCCAACAAGGCTGAGGCACGATGTGATAATGTAAACAGGGAAATACACGTTGGTCGTCGTTCAGGACAGGCTGAGAGCAGAACAATCCACGATGGCACCTGCGCGGCGCGTCCACGCGCTGGCGCTAGTCTTCAACACGTGATATGCCTTGGCAGGCAATGATCTGAATGTAATAAGATGGAAATTGGATAACGTCAATAAACACGACTATACTCTAGTCCCTACGCTCTCAAAACACCCAAACGCCCAAATCGCCCATCAAGAAAGGCTTATGATATACGTACAGTACGATATCAGTTCAAACAGCACTCGTGCTGCTGCCCGTGTGAAGAAACAACCTCTTCTCCGACGAAACACTTATGTGCAGATTGTTTACGCACCACCAGCCCTCCCCGTCGTAGTAGCACTACTAGGCTGATCATTATTCCAAGTCAAATACGTATGATCGCCCAACTTCCTCGGCTTGATCAAGTGCGTAGCCAGGAAAACCGCTCCGAGCAAGATGCAGATACCGCCGACAACGAGGTATGCGATGCCGAGGAAAGGGTTTTTGCCGCCCATGACGGTGCGCGTGGAGATGAGGATGGATTTTGTGCCGCTGTATTTGTCGACGGGGTAGCCTGGGGGGTGTTAGTGGGGATGAAGTGGAGGAGAGGGGAGGGAGAGGAGAGGTGGGAAGGGAAGAGCGATGGAGAGAACATACGGTCATAAATCTTGAGACGATAAGTACCAGCAGTCAAAACATCCTTGTCGTTACGCTGGTACAATTTACTGAACGTAGGCAGACCCGCAGTCCTCATCCAGACCTGAAATTGCTCCCAGGTATGCAAGTTCGGCAGCTTATCGCCATAACGGCCATTCTCGTATTGTTCCTGCCAATTCGGTGGTGGGACAACATCCTCAGGCTTATACTTTGTCTCGCCATAGAGATCACCCTCGTGGCTCCACGAAGTACCTTCTACAGTCATGGTGTAGTTCTGACCACCAGCATTCGTGCCACCCGCGGGGTTGGCGAGCGTCAACTGGCTGAATGTGTCATTGAACATGGAGTTGGCGATAAGACCGCAGGGGTAGTACGGCTTGCCCGTCTCGGAGTCCACGTCCAGCGGCGAGCAGTCGCCCGAGCTGAGGTCGCTGGCGCTGCGGGCATCACCCTTAAGTTGTTGGATATCGACGGACTTGACGTAGCGGCGGTGGTTCTGGTAGAAGTTCGTGAGGCGGTAGTAGAAAAGGATCGGCGGCTTGATGTCTTCCGGAATGTTGAAGCTGAGGATGCACACGTTGGTCTCTTGCTCGACGCCGGATTCGAATCTGTAGGTCTCGCGTCCCCAACCCCACATCGCCTGGGGGTCTTCCTTGGATCTGAAGGTCGCGGATACTCTGCCGCCGGGAATTGGGTCGAGCGGGTTTTCGGCATTGGGGTCGAAGTTTACGGGGACTTCGGGCGCGGTGCTGTTGCAGTTTGTGTAGTCGATTGAGATCTCCTGGACCTGCGCGCTAGCATAGAGAAGAAGCCCGCCGATGGGGGCAAAGATAACTCCGACGATGAAGAAGAGAGGCAGAACGGTCTTCGGCGTTAAGATGGGCCTGGTGCGCGGTTAGTCGTGGGTATTGCCATCTTTCGCCCTGATTCCACCTACTGCCATGCCTTCAAGCGCTGCTGCCTGAACGCAGTATCTAGAATCCCATCAGCAATGCCCTCCTTCGCGCATGTCCCTATCAGGCTTACTCGGCGGCCTCCTGCTCTTGGTCTTCTTCGGCTCGTCGCGGCTGGGGTCCTGGCTGCTGATGGAGTCGGTATGCTCGACCTGCTGTGTGCGCGACATGATGGGCGGTTCCGCGCGACTCGGCGGAGTCGATTGGTGGAGTGAATGGGAGTCGTCGCGGGCGGGAGGAGTGGTGGGAGCGCGCGGGTTTGAGGTCGGCCAAGCCGTTGTCCCAAATTAGTGACAGAGCAGCCGCGCCACGCCTGCACGCCTGTGGAGCTTACGCATCCCCGCCCGAGACCCTGAGCCTTTCACGGACGTATCACGGACTCGTCATGGCAGCAGCATCGCAGTACGCCATCAATTCATCAACGCATATTTAAGTGGTCACGTAAAGGCATTGCGGAGAACATTCAAGTTATGTGAGATAGTGCATTCTGGTCTAATACTAAATATGATAGAAAGCCTGCATTTGCGGCGACAATGTCCACACGGGGACTACAGCATTCGTTGGTGGGAGCTGAGGGGTATCGCATGCCGTTAGATAAAAGAAAAGGAAAGTCGAGAAGCCCGATAACGCCATGAGGGAGGACAGTATCCACTCCCGAACACCTGTTCATGCCAACAATAGTATCCATAAAACCCATCGAAACGCCGTTCGTAATATCATGCGGAGGAGGACATCCATCACTCCTTGTAAGTCATACCAGTCTTATCCAAAAGAAAGCGAGCCCAGTCGGGTGGGCCGCGAGATGCAAAGTGCAACTTGATGCATCGTAACCAAGAAGAGGAAAAAGAATGAGAAAGGCTATGCGATGCAGGCTCAGAGGTACTGGCGGAAGTAGTCGGGGTTGAACCAGCCTACACGGTCATATGACTGCCACAGTTTGCTAGCCTTGTTGACGTCAATCTTGCACGCCTGCTGGGCATCTGTCTTGCGGAACTCTTTGCCAATCTTGAGAGCCTCGATGCGGGCCTGGAAGATGCGTCGCTTGCTGGTGAGGTAGGTGGCGCAGTTGAGGCGGAGTGTGCCAGCGAGGTTCAACTCAGCCTCGTGCAGCAGCTCTCGATCGGGATCGTCGGCCAGCGAGAGCGCTTGCCCTTTCCACTCGGCCTTGAGCGCCTTGGTGTTGCCCTTGGGCAGTGTGTCCAGGGGTGGGGCGTAGTCGGGAATGGCAGTGTAGTCAGAGTCGTCGCGGTTGGTGACTGGTCGTGCCGGCTTGGGAGAGGCTGACTTGGTGGTGGGGGAGGTATCGAATGAGTCGTGGATCTGAGTAAGAGGCGTGCGCTTAGGCTTGGGTGCGGCACGAGGGGCGCGAGCAGGCAGCCGTGGAACAGCGACCTTGGGCTGGCGAAGTTTTGAAGATGGCGCAGGGGCGAGCTTCTTCAAGGCTGGCCGCTTCTGCACACGGCCGCTACGGACCTCGTCGATTTGCTTGTCGAAGGCGCGTTCTTGGGCCCACCATGCCTTGGGGTTGTTGCAGGCCTCTCTGAAGACAATGGATCGGACTTTGGCGACCAATTCGTAGTCAGCGCGGCTCGGCTTGCTCTGTAGTTGTGCATAGTCTTGGGTCTTCATGTGCGCGGTGATGACATCTTGCGAGGCTGACTCGGGTGACTCGTCGGGGAACAGCGGCATGTGAGCAATTGGCGCCGCTGCATCAGCCGAGACGAACAGCTGGGGATCGCGTGTGCACTGCTCCTCTGAGCTCTCCATGTTCTCCTTCTGTGCCTGTGTGTCGTATGGGGAGATTGGCGGGGAGGCGTAGGCGATGCGGTGGGCGGCTGCTGCCTGGATCGCCATGAAGTCGGTCTTCACAGCAGACTGCGAGGGTGCTGAATTGAAGGAGGAGAAGGGTGATTGAGAGTAGACAGGCGGAATTGACGTGCCAAACGACTCTGATCGCTTCATTTCAGGGGGCGAGAGGAGGGAGGAAACGGTGAGCCGATTGCTCGGGGGCGTCTTATAGTGCAAGTTTGCCATTGCGGTGTGGTGCGGTGCGAAAGTTTGTCCTTTGGTTAAAGCGCAACGTCGGGGCGGTAGCGATATATGAATGTGTCCAGGCAGCCACTGGAGCGTGGTGCGTTGGTAATGCGATCAATGGTAGAGTATGAGTGGAAGGAGGGAGCCTTGGTTGAGCGAACGGCTTCGCCACAGTTATGCTGTCAGGTGTGCCCGGGCGCAAACGTGACCGTGGAAGCCGGCAGAATGGTCCGACCGACTGCTTATACCAGTTATGCGAGCGGGCAATTAGTCAGGCAGTCGTGACAATTGAAAAAGCAGTGCGGAGTTAGGACGATTGAATTGCGTGGTAGGTTAGTCGTCCCGAAACAGACGGGGTGAGCGGGCTGGATATAAGAAGCACCACCCAGGCGCGTCGGGGGTTTCAGTAGGCTACAGGATGGACAAGGCCAGTGTGACTGTCCTTTGAGACACTGCGGCCCATGTGCTAGCGAACCAGACAAAGAGGGTGTGCGGTTGGCGCGTGCCAGCAGGCTCTCATCCTCCCAGGCCAGGCATCATCCATAAGAGGAGCGCCCGTTGCGCGCGGCCGGCAGCTGACGAATGCGGGCGGCCAAGAAGTGAACAGAAGGAAGACGAAGGGGGCTCCAATGAGAGCGGCCAATTGCGCAGCGACGCGTGAGGCGGAGCTGGGAGCGCGCAATGCTCTCTGACTGTCTGAGAGATTGAGTCACTGCACAGGCGATTACCTGTCGCTCCGTCCCAGCAAACCGGGCTAGTCCATCGGGGCCGAATGAACCGTCCCCATCGTCACATCATCACTGCGCTCCAGGGCTACATACACGTTGCCTGCCCTCATTGCGCCCTGGATGCAGCGACTGAGGCCTGGTACTATGTCATTGGCACCCGATTCCAGTCAATTCCCAGTCCTCCCAGCCAGCGTGTCACCGCAGCGCCCAATTCCAATCCCCTCTACAGATCGCTTCCGGTGGACAGTGTCCGAGTCACCGCTTCCGTCATCGTTCCTCGTACTACGCTATTGTGCAGTCTGACCGCCGTCGATAATGCAGAGATGACTATCCCACATGCTCCACATTCCAGCAATTGACCCATCTTCGGCACCAATCGACTATGCTTGACCCTGCGCTTGACTTGACCTGCGCTTGACCTGCCAGAGCCCAATTCACTTCAACTGCCTTTCGCGGCCAGTGGCGGCCGAATTGAGTGCTCATCTGCATGGATCTAACCCCCCCTCCGTCAGCGGCGGCTACCGAAGACAGGCTGGCTCACCGAGTTCTGTGGAATGGCGGTTCCCGTTCATGGTCTTGTGACATGGACACCATCAAGCGGCTGTAGTCGACGCCACTGGCGTGGAGCTGCAAAGGACCAGCGCCGACTAGAAGGTTCACTCAGGGCAGCTCATGTCTCGCAGCGGGTAACATGCGATGTGTGCGTCGTTAGCCCACTGCGGTACGTTCCCGCCATGTTATCGATTACCAGTCGTCCTTGCATGTGAAAGTGAGCCCCGTGCTCAGCTGGTCAAATAACTAGGTCATCTACACCATGACGCCTGTCCACCTGAACACCTCCCACGCTCTCCGCACACCGTCGCTCACGGGGCAATGAGGCTTCACACCATCTTCTGTTTGGTCGAGGTCATCCTTCGGAAACCCGGGGTGTCTTATCGTCGTTATCGTGCTGTGGGGGAGGGGTATGCCAGAAACCCCTCAACCCTCATCTCTCGACGGCGCTGTTACCGCCAGGCTTGCCATCTGACCTCAGCCGCCTGATACCGTCTCTTGCCTTGAATGCCAGCCATGTCAATCTCCCAGGATATCGCTTCCGCTGTACCCCTCACCATTTGCGCCGACGAGCGCGGCCCAGACCGATGCCGAGTAGGTTCCGCGGACAAAGCAATGTGATCCTGACTCAATAGACTTTGAACTTCTCGATCATGGCGCGCTTTGCACAACTCAATCAATAGTCTCTTGAATCGCGACACCAGACACCACAGACTGTCGCAGTCCGTCTAGAAGCCTGGCCGCGCCTTCTGCGGGTAGATCTGCGCATCAAGGTGCCAGCCCGAATCTGGTCAGCCGATAGGACAATGCGAGCAGATGACTTGCTGCCCCGTCTTGCGAGTTCCCACTACGCCAGCACCATGGGGGACCCTGCATCTGTAATGCTGGTAACCTGCCACCCATTCAAACGACAACAATGGCGAGCTGCAGGACCTTGTTTCATGGCTTTGCCAAAAGTGAAGGCTGCGCCGTCCTTTGATTACCACGTTGCGAAATGGCGTCATGGGTGCTTGCTGCCAGGTCCGCCCTGCATCAAAACAAATGCGAGGCTGCTGGAAATAGACTGTCTCGCCGACTGTCAGCTGCAGGCACATTAGACTTGGAGTTGAATTGACCAACAATCTCGCAGTTGGCGTAAGCAGGGCTGAGGGCAAGTAGAGCAGTAATGACGCAAACTGTATTTGCTTCACCGCTTCGACACGTTCGATGAGATCGAGATGTCGCCATTGCATTAATCAATTCAGGCCTTGAAGTAGTCGAATCACGTTACATGTTATGGCATTGATGGTTTCACGTGCCTTCGTGGACCTCGCCCCGCGCTTTCCCGCGCTCCCGTCGCGACTGCCTCAGCCTTGACTCAATCCACCAATCCATCAAATTCCCCACATACGTCATCTTCAATTCGACACAACACCATGCACTCATACCATTGCGCATCACAATGGCGTCGCCAGTATCGTCATTGCCGTCCAGCCGCCACTTCGTAACGCAACTACTCGATTCGCTGGCCGCTCCGCCATTAATTGACCAAGCTACTGTCAACGCAAATGCCAGCACTAATCCGTTGAACAATGTATCAGACGCGACGAGAAAACAGCTACTTTCGCTGCAGGTACTCTTTCCGAATGAATTCGTACCCGCTTTGGACCTTCTTGATCGACGGCTCGTGACGCGGTTTCGGATACGCGATGAAGCAGAACTTGCTGCGCGGGCGGCAGGTGCGGAGCAAAGAGACGCAACAACAGCGCAAGATGTACAGATGCAAGACCCAGAGGAAACATCGCCATCACATCACCAAGGCGCGCAGACCGAGAAAGCAACTCATACCCACGCTATAAACACCAATGAGGCTACCGCTCCAGACGAACCATCAAACCACACCACCACAACCACAGCACCAAAACCCTACAACCTAAACACAATACACTACGTCCGCTCCGCCCAACACCGCCCCTCCCGCTTCTCCACCTCCTACGACACTCTAGCAACATACCAAGTACGCCTTCTGGGCTGGAATTGCTCCTGTCCTGCGTTTGCATTCGCTGCTTTTCCCGCTGGTCGTACGTTCACACCTATTCCTAACGGCAAGCCAACACATCCAGCATGGCGAAATGAGGACAGAACGGGGAATAAGGGAATGGAGTGGATCTTCGGTGGATTGAGTTTAGGAGACGATATGCCACCGGTGTGTAAACACCTACTCGCATGCGTGTTGGCGGAGAGGTGTAAGGGTCTGTTCGGTGGGTTTGTGGAGGAGAGGGATGTTAGTGTTGAGGAAGCGGCGGGGTGGGCTGCTGGGTGGGGGGATTGAAGTTGGTTTCAGCAGCCGTTCGTGTTTACCGGGTCTATGTTCTGGGGTCGTGGCTTTGGGTGGATGTACACGTTTATGGCACGAAAGGGATTATGCTGGGAAATGCTGTTACGATACCCCATGCCGCTGCAGCACGGCTTGCATAGAACGTGAAGAGGAGAAGATGACACCACAATGGTCTCAGCCAACTTCATGTCATATTCTTTCATCGTATGACATCTATCAGCCATTATGCCATAACATGTCTTCACATGCCCAGGTCGTTTAGCCCAAAGCCATTTCCGACCCTACGTTCTTCTCATCGGCTCCAAGATAGTATAATACACATGTCTTTGCCCCTCCCCACCCCTCTCGCGCTTCTCAGCTCCGCGCTTATTTCTTCTTTGTCTCCTCCTTACCCTTCTCTTTACCCTTCTCCCCCTCCTTGACCTCGCCGTTCTTCTCTCCCTCCTTCTTCTCCTTGTCGCCCTCTTTACCCTCATCCTTCTTTGCCTCCTTGTCCTCTGCTTGCTGCTTGTTTTGTATCTTGTTCTCGATCAAGTCGTGGAAGGCGGTGATCGCACGGATCAAACTGGACAGGTAGATAGCCATAAGCTGGTCGTTTGTCTTGACGCTCATAGCACGTGCCAACTCGCCGTTGTCAACCGCGCCTGCCTGGCCCGCAGCAGATCCAACGCCGTTTGTTGCGCCACCGACGGGTGCGGCCTTGGGTGTGGAGAGGTTGGGCAGCAGGTTGAAGACGTCTTGCAGGTTGCCGAGGATGGCGTGGTTGACGGGCAGGTCTTCGTCGAGCACTTTTTGCAGGTACTGGCCTATGTCTCGTAACCGTAGGTGCAGGCCTTGGAGCGATTGCAGTTGTGAGGTTATGCGTGTGGAGAGGGTGCCGACGGCGACGTCGCGGATATCGCGGAGGAGGTGCTCGACTCCGATCTCTTCGGCCTCTTCGGCTTCGATTATTGAGGGCGTGTGGACGAAGGTCTTGGATGTGGTTGTGCCGTCCTGGGTATGTTAGCATTGAGTCTATGGAGTAAGAGACTGGCGATTGTGATGCTCTCGCCGCCACCGAGCCTGCTGTGCACTTACATCCTTGATCTCCTCCACCGCAAAGTAGGCGTCTGTGGGTACGCCCACCTCCTTCGGCTGCACATCAATAATGACAAGTAGCGGGTTCGGTGTGTATCGCTTGAACAGCTCGTTGACCTCCAAATCCGACGCCCTCAGCTTAGGCCCTGTGTGATACCAGCCGATGAGCTTCTCCCGCGCGTTGACCTTCTTGAACATGTCGTTCATCGACTCGACGTAATTGTGGTCTAGAAACCATACCGACGGGTCCTTCTCATCTTCCTCGAATGGCACTGCAGGTCTGTCAGCTGGCGGAACGTCGCTTGTCCTGTTCACCGTCCAGGCGGCAAACGAGACAATGGAGGGGCTACACACCCGCGAAGCTGTTGGATACGCGCACGTTCTTGCCGTCGTTCTGTCCGAGGAGCACACCGACTACTCTCCTCTTGGTTCCCTTTGCTTGTCGGCCGTAGTGGTCGGCGGCGGAGAGGAGGACGAGCGGCGCGACGGAGACGTTGCGGGTCACAAGCGACAGCGTCTCAGCTGTGGTGGCGGGCATCTTGGGGATGTGGACTCAGTATCGCCGGAAAAGGTATTGGGAGGTTGGCAGCGATACGGGTGGGGTCTGTGGGGGAGGGCGGTGATGGTGGTTGTTGTTGATGCGGCTCTGCGGTGTCCATCGAAGCTTTCGGAACTGGACATGGTGAGGGTGGGTCAGAGCTCGCGCGCTAGTACATCCAGCAGTGCGTCAGTGAGCGACATGGGAATTGCGATAGTTCGGCACAACTTAATACGGTAGATAAATACGTCAATTAGAATCAACGGACTATAGTAACGACAAATGTCTGGTATCTGAACAAGTGATAATATACAAAAAAGGCCGAAGACGGAGACGCGAAACCACCCAAGATCAGTCCAGCGATCAGATCATGCCGAACGAAGGTCAAACATTATCGCATTAATCCAGGAGTGCGTGACGAACAAACAATCATAGCGTGGCGGTGGGGAAGTAGTACTGGTCCCAGAGGAACTCGTAGTCTTCAATGACACCGCCGACCATATCGAGAAGAGGCTTGCCCTTCAGCGACCCGGTGATGCTGTGGATCCAGGCCCTGTTCAATGTTAGTCATGGATCAATGGACGGCGATGTGGCGAGACTTACTTGGTGATGTTCTCGTAGAAAGCGCCGCGCATAGCCCACCATCCCAGGGACCAGCCCCGCTTGCGCAGCTCTTCCTTCTCCAGTCCAGTCAAGCCGCGAAGGCCTCCAGCGAGTCGCTCTTGGAAGTCCTTCTTGGCCAGTTGTCGTGCACCGTACTCCATGCTGACGCCGATCAACCACGGCCTCCAGCTCTTCCTGTCGCCACTGAAGTGTTGCATAGCCAGCGCGTAGACAACCGGTCGGAGAATGTACAGTGCTTCGGCCAGCTCACCCTTTCCGCTCACGCGGTGGAGCAGGGCCTTCGGGGGCTTGATATCGTCCGCAGTCAGGACCTTGGAAAGTAGGTAGCTTGAGATATCCGAAGAGTCCGGTAGGCTGGGCATGGAGAGGCCAGTCCTAGGCATTGCCCAGTTCTCTGCCTCGACTGAGCGCTCACTTGGCGGTGTGTCCATGCCATCCGCCGATGCCGAAGACTCCTCCAACGAGCTCGGATCAATCTCTCGTTGTGGAAGCGGCGGCGACAGGAGTGGTCTCGAGTTGGTCAATCGAAGCAGCAGCAACCGACATACTGCCTTGACAATCTCCAGCAACACCACGACGCGCCATCGCACCTTCTCGCCCTTCCGCTTCGCTGCCATCTCCCATAGCAGTTCTGTGTATTGGATCATCTGGAGGACTAGCGCGATGCGCTTGTATGTGGGCGAGTTCTGCGTCCAGAACTTGGTATATCGATGGTGCGGGGTGAGGGGCTGCCGCCGCGTTCCGGGCATTTGTGCCATGGCTTTGGAAAGGAGAGAGTCATGATATAGAGAGAGAACTTGGACGCCGCTGTGTACTGGACGGTGTTAGTTGGGATGAATGCGCGATAGCCGGACGCGACCTACTGGATTCGGATGCGACTTCAGATTCCCGGAAGCGGCCTGTTCGTGATTAACAAGATGCGCAAATGCAAATACTGAGCTGACTAACCAGGTATAATGTATGTCAGCGACCGCAGTGCTGATTCAATCTGGGTGACGGCGCTGCTGTTCTTGGTGATGAAGTCGGAGTACATGCCCAGCCACTGCGACGGCATGGACAGCACCTCGCCCGTTTTCTGCGTCGCCTGCCTGTACATGTCTGCAGTCGCCCCAGCTGACGCGCCGAGATGATGCGATTGCGCGACGTGGATGTGGTCGTGTCCGAGTGCACGTGTGTGTAGATAGGAGCGAAGGGCGAGGGTGAGATCATGGCTCCATTATCGCGTGCGCTACCGACCGGCCAAGTACCGAGGCTGCTGCGGCTCAGCTACCCCGGATGTTCGTCTCCACCTGCAGACATGAGTGAACTCCTATTTGTCCCTTTTCGTTCAAACTGACAGTACGTCACTTTGGTCGCATCTCGAGTAAACCAGAGAGGTGGTTGATGTGTTCGGAGTGTCTAAGGAGGTGTCGGCGACGCTCGTCTCCAGGAGTACAGTCGCTAAACATGTGACTCCGCGTAGGCAGAAAAACGCGTTACGCGTCCCTCCGCTCTTCAAAGTACCCAAACACTCGTCGTTCAAGCATTGCAAAGCTGTGTTCTTTGAACCATCTTGGAATCTGGAGTACCCAGGTGCTCTTACGGCAGTCCCCTCCTAGTTTACCCGTACGAACACCGTGGTAGATTGGTATCAGTTATACAAAGCTCCCACTACCCACCCTCTTCTCTCTCACCATGGCTTCCCAGGCCGCAAAGTCCATTCCAGTGCCTCAAGTCCCAATACACGAAGAGTACAAACCCCTCTTCGCTTCCATCAACGCCTTCGTCCACAACTACATGTCAAAATATGACAACTCGCACGACTACAACCACATTCTCCGCATCGTCTCAAACGCAAACCGCATTCTTCAAGCCGAGCTCGTTCGCGACCCCTCCGTCAGCTACGACACCACAGCCCTCTTCCTAGCCGCCCTTCTACACGACGTAGGCGACCATAAATACGTCAGACCAGGCCAAAACGCCGAGAGGCAAATTTTGGATATCTTGAAGGACCATGGTTCAAACTACGAACTGGCTGTGGTGGTAGACAATATCGTTAATCATGTATCCTATTCACACGAGATACGCGAGCCTATAATTACCGCGGGTGTCTTAGCAGCGTATCCTGAACTGGCAATCGTACAGGATGCAGATCGTCTTGATGCTGTCGGTGCGGTGGGTATCGGGCGGTGTTTCTCCTATGGAGCGGCTAAGATGCCTGATCAGCCTATGGATAGGGCGATTGAGCATTTTGAGGAGAAGCTGTTTAAGTTGGAGGGCATGATGAAGACGGAGACGGGGAAGCAAATGGCGAGGAAGAGGACTGAAGTGTTGAGGGATTTTGCGAGGCAGTGGGAAGAGGAAACGAAGTTATGTTTTGAGGTTTTGTAGGGGGAGTTAGTGAGGGGAGATGAAGCATGGAGTTGATGGTTGACTAGAGATGGTGTTGATGCAATTTCTACCAAGAACGGGGAAGGTGCCATCAACACAACTAGGCAATGACGAGAAGCACGATCAGGATGCGGAAGGTGCGAAGAGCTTCAAAACCCCTCGTGCTAATCGTGGTCCATATCCATCTGTGGGCTCAACGATGTCTATACCAGAGCTGATGTGTCTTTAACTCGGATCAGGGCCCCGTCTTAGTTCGGACTGGCCGTTGACGTCGTACTTTGGCGTACAGTATTATTGCGATAGCTTTGATGACGTTCGCAGGAGCGTCTGGTGTGTCCTAGGAAAGTGCACCAGTAACACGATACCTTTCAATCTCCCACGTTCGGACCTGACGGGTGTTCTCGTAATGCACTTCGGTCACACATCTTGAGAATTTAAAGGTTCGTAACGTTCGTTGGTAACACGGCGCAATGCATCATGGCAAGGAACCAAGTCATATTCGCAAGGCATAGTACAGTCGAAAGAAGGAAGCTCGCTTGGAACATCCTGATGTAGATTCGAGGACATTCATGCAACGTATCCACACCCTTAAAAACTTCGGTTGAATCATCCCGACAAAAGTCGTGAAAGTCGTTCACAATGACGGGTAACTGCGGCCCTTGGCAGGACGGGTACGCAGCCGGCCGCCATCGATCTTGACCTAAGATCAACAACGTTGTTCCCCAACCAGTTCAGCCCTGGAGATCTCGGTTATCGGTAGCGTAACCGACGGTGACGACGAGGGAAGACGAGGAAAAGAAACATCAGAATCACTTCTGCCGTTCATGACGTAAGTGCACATGCAAACGGTGAGCTGGCATCTCGCAAACTCGGGGAATACTCCGACAGAGTCTCATGCGGCATCTGCTTGACTCATCTGATTGCAATATCTCTCTACCAAACGATGGTGAAAAGACTCGACTGGAACGGCCTTCTTGACCGATGAGCATATGCGGGCCGAATAACGTAGCGTTCGCTCCATAAATATTCCAAGCCACAAGTTGCATGCGATGGAACAAGAAAGTATCCCGACTTTTTGATTCGCTCCAGTTGTCAACGTCGATACATACAACAAGGCACAGTCAGCCGATACGCTGTGCACGCAACAGTCAAAGATGTCATGAAGAAAGCAAATCACGATATCGAAAGCAACAATGGTGGTGTTCAAGTCAACGGCAGGACTCGTAGATCAGGGTCTGCGGTAGGAGTTCCCAGCCAATGAAGCGCAGCACCAGCTTACCAACCTCATTTGGAGCGCGTGCCTCTGTCTCCGACCACCTCACCGAGTGTCGCACGCCGCATCCGCCGTAAGCTCGTTGCCCACGACCGATTGAGCTGCGGACGATGCTCCGGTGCGACGCTTTCCTCATCGGTAGCATGCAGCCCTCACCTTCGAGTACAGGTCCGACACACACTAGCATACGCTAAGGCACACCCCATCTGTATCTGCGTTGACGTCTGGATTACCCCAGGCAGGCATCCCACCATCGAACTTCCGTATGTATAAATGCAAGGCTTTTACTACAGCCGTAGCTCTGCGGGAATACGGGATACCAAGACCATTGCTATGGAGACAGACATCTGCTGCCCATGCAGATTCAGCCGCAGAAACCTCGATGCGGCTAACCGGAGTAATGCCCTGCTTGCGCTGCTGCAGGTGGACCGTTAGTAGGACGAATGTGGAACAGCCATTGCATCTACTACAGTACACCATCGAATCTCTTCTAGCATGTCGTATTGACGAATGAGAAATATCCACGGAGTTTCCGTACCGTCGCCAATCAGATGGGAGTAGGTCTCACAAAGAACGAGATGATGCCATGCCAGCGCTGAAGTGCCTGCGGCGGACACATGAGCATCTTCGAAGGGGAATAGTACCAAGACTCAGATTCATCGATCCTTGCGAACACTAAGATGACGGCACGTAATGGCAGTCGCCGAATTCGCATTTCCTTACGTAGAAAAGCTGCTGCGCAAAAGATGAAGTTCGGCTACGTACCCAATCGCGACTCCGACTTCCGATTGGCGGGCTAAGTTGCCGCGTTCCAATTACCATCGAGATCCATTCAGGCCTGGTCTTTCCGCAGCATCGATATTCGAGAAATTCCATCATTAACTTAAAAGATGGATGACCAGGTTTCTGGGCCCACCATGATCGCATTTATAATTCCCAGCCTTCATTTTTGAGGTTGTTCTCCGCGGACACTGCCTGTTTTTTTCCCTTCTCGAAGACCATGCGTCCCCTCAGGCCACTCCTCCCGTCTGCTGTTCGCCCGCGCAATGAGCCTCTCCCGCCTTTACCCCGTGACCGCGTCGCATCCGCTTGCGATCAATGCCGCGCGAGGAAGATCAAATGCAACGGCGAGCGACCTGTCTGTATCGAATGCGTCAAGCGATCAACATCCTGCCACTACGCTACCCGGTCATCCGAAACCCAAGGCCAAGCACTGAAACGCAAATACGATGCCTTGGAAGCCGAGAACGAAGCCTACGTGGAGTTGTTCAAGTTGATCCGGACGAGCTCCGATAGCGAGTCCTATGAGCTGTTGAGGCGGGTCAGGAAGGGGCGTGATGTTGAAGATGTGTTGAGGGAGATTAAAGAGGCGGATCTACTGATTCAGCTTAATCCGAAGCCGGAGACGAGGGTTCAGATTACGTTGCCAAGCTTGGCGAGTATCATGCCGAAGCGTATGTCTATGCCGGATAATCCGTACTTTGCGCTGGCGGCGACAAGTCCGGCGCCGTCGAATACGGGTCGTAGGTCTTCGCCGGATAACCCGGCGGCTCAGTATCCGAGTCCGCCTGTGTAGTCAATCGTTGCTGTCTTCTGAATCGAAATCACTAGACATCGTGGAAGACCGGCTAGCTACGACCACCGAGGGAGCTTTCATGCTATCGTTAGGCCACCAAAGCGGAGGTTATTGGGAGGACATTGCTCGTCGTCTCTTCGCAGAGTGATAGAGTTATCAGACTCGTAGGTCTTGTAGTCATCTATCTTGGGACTGACTAACACCTTCAGTAAGCATCCAGCAAAAACGATGTATACCTGACTGTCGATGCTCGCGAGCCTGAGCTGTAAGCCGAACGCCAATCTGCGTGTTAGTTATCACATCACGTCTACCTTGTCGAAAAAACCACCGACTCACTCTGGAGTCACCAAAACGGTGGCGCGTCGGCTGCGAATACCTGGACCATTGTGCTCATCATTGGGGTTACTTTGGCGGGCTGTACGGTCGTTATCCCAAAAAGACGTGCGCGTTATGGACAGTGTCCAAGTTGGGCGTCATGCAGCTGATGTAGAGCTATTCCGAGTGAGTAGCGAGAGCTTGCGCAGCGAGGTGGATGTGAGGCAGTCGCGAGACTGTGCCTCATCACGTCATGACGAGGCTGGGCTTGGCATCACGTGAACCAGCAAACGCTCTTGCCTTCACCTTTGGTGATGGGCGGTCTCGCTACACGGAGAATTCTGCGCTCTGTCTGACTTTGCAGGTCCCTCATCTCCCCCATCGCTGCTTCAACGGCGCGACGATATCCACTCTCTAAGCAGACACTCCCCAAGGTTCACACGCGCCTTTCGCTGTCCTTTCAACAATGGTCACTGTCGCCGACTACTCAACGATGGACGGGGCAGCCTGGTTCAAGAAAATGTGTCAGGAAAGGAGGAGTGAAGACCCTAATCCTTTCCTTGAGCGATTCACAGTCGTGCCTGTACCAAGGAAACGCTCCTCCAAGGCTAGAAGATCCATCAACAAGTCGCTCTTCCACGCTTTTCCCCGCCTACCTGTAGAACTTCGCGCCAAAATATGGACCATCGCGCTAGAAGATCGCATATACAGACCGGACATGTACGGTCGTATTATTCCTCACATCAACATGGTCAAAGTCAGCCAATTCCGGGGTGAGATCCACGTCCACACACGCCGAGGCTATCCTACACTCTTTCTCGTGAACCGCGAAGCCCGCTACGAAGCCGCTAGAGCTGATGGAGGGAAGTGGTACCCGCTGGGTGTCGGCGCGATAGAGATCTACGCAAACCCGAAGAAGGAGAGCGTCTACATCTGCGATACGTACACAGGTCCCCGGTCTTCTTCGTACCACCAAATAGCGCAACGTCACAATACCAATATGAAGTTGGATGATTCATGGATGGATGATCCATCTAGATGGCTTGAGGATTCAGACTCAGAACTGGAATTTTGAGTGGAAGGTTCCAGTGAAGGCACGACAGCAGGGGCACGAGCAATTTGATGCTCTGATCTCTTTATGAGAGTCAATGCTTTTGTGCCGAGTACACGTGGAGGTGGTGGAAATCGATACATCGGAGGACATACGGAATCAGGGCACATGGAACGACTAACTCTAGTCTGCTCTCTTTTTGTCATTGCGACGGTGGCACCTGCGAGTTAGCTTCCACAAAGCATGTAACTAGTACCATGATATATACAAAATGTTCATCGAAGGGAATCCAGGAATAACCTCAATGCAGCCAATAGGTCATCACACACCAGCTTCGCCCAGAGGTGACATGAAAGCCGAGCGCGGTCTTACTACGTCCGCGCTCTTCACTTCCCACCCCCAATCTTCCCACTTAACTCCTCAGCACAAGCCCTAACAACCTTCATACAACCCCCCAACTTGAACCCACACCGCTCAGCACTAAACCTCTGCCTGGTAGTGTCTTCGCGACAAGGCTGAACATTGTTGTACAGCACAAAATTGTGATACTGCGTCTGCCAAAGAATCCAAGGCACAATCGCCAGGATGGAACCGGAGATAAGAACCACTCTTGCTTTCTTGGGGATGTCACTGTCGGAGATGACTGCGCTGATGAAGAGAAGTAGAACTAGGATGAGTGCTTCGTCGAAGGGGTGGGGGAATATGATTGATGTTCAGTGGAAAAGGAGGATGGGTGGATGAAGAGGGTACGGTGGTGAGATGGAGCAAGTAGTGGGGGAGGTTGGGATGGAGTAGGCTTTGTACGTGCAGAGAATCTAGGTACCACCACGACATCAAGCTGATAAAACAACGGTTCGTCGCTATACAAGCTAATCCAACGTCCATCATTCTTCAAACAACCAGACATCCATCTGACCCGCCCATCACCTCGCATTCTCTACTTCACCAACGAAGCCATCTATCATGCCTTGTTACATCAAAACTCTACTCTTGCGCAGACTTCTCAGACTTCTTAGACTTCTTAGACTTCTTAGACTTGTGTTTAGGCGCATCTACCGCCCTTCCATCCCATGTCAGTACCTGTAGGCGAAGGTTTCCGTTGGCCTGTGCATCATACCAAAGTGCTAGCTCTTGTACTTTGCTCAGGGGCCTACGTTCTTTTGTTTCGTCTTTGGTGGGAGAGACTTTTTTGTCAGCGGAGTCAGCGGGGATAGCGGCGTCATCCGAATTGTCAGATGGGGCTGTTACTGGCGATGATGGTTCTTCTTGAGTACTTGCGGCATCATCGGAGCGGTCGGATGGGGCAGTCATTGGTGATGATGGTTCTTCATGAGTACTTTCAGCATCATCAGGGTAGTTGGATGGGGCGGTCACTGGTGATGGGCATTGCTCGTGAGTGATCTCAGAGTCTTTGAGTGTTGGGCTGGAGGATGGTACAGGTTGAGACATAACGTGAGTTGAGAGGCTCCGAAGGCGCGTGGATGAGTTTACGAACCAGGAATGGGGGATGTGGGAATCAGACTTATTGAGGGTGAGGAGCTTTGCTGACAAGATGACTGACGGGAAGAGACATAGAGTCGACAGACAGAGACAGTGGCTATCCAACAGTGACTCTGGTAGCATTGTAGCATGCCAAAGCCCCACGACAAAGAACGACAAAGAGGGAGAGATATGATGCAGAAGACAGCTCTGGGGTTAAGACAATGTGTCTCATTAACAATAACATTCGCATTAACAGTAACAGCAACAACAGCGGCTTTGTATATTGCTGCGCCGGGGTATAAATGAGGTAAAGGAAAACGTGACTTTTGAGTGCCAGTGGCACCATAGAAATACATAGCGTACAGATTTCGATGCTCAAGCACCCTTCTCGTTCTTCTTGAACAAGTAGCGCAAAGCTTTGACGCGCTCCTTGATGGTCTTCGACTGCGTGACTTCGTAGAGGGGCTTGTGCTCCTCGAAGATGTCGTGCTCGCTTTCGTAGTCGACGTGCACGTAGGCTCGCTCAACATCCGCAAGACCTGTGGCGTGTTAGTATTGGGTGGTATATGTAAGTGAGTGACTGATACATACCTTCGAGCTTCCTCTGAAGGGTCTGCGAGACGTCATGAGTGACCTTCAACGGCAGACCCTCATCCATAACGATGTCTACCTCTACGTAGTAGTTCTGCCCAGCATGGTACGCGCGACAAGTATCGACTCTCTGGATCCTGTCGTCATGTGTGACAACCATGTAGATCAACTTGCTGATGTAGTCCTTGGGTGCGGACTTGCCAACAAGCAGCCAGACGTGGTCGAAGGCATTGGCAGCCCAGGAAACCAAGATCAAGAGACCGATAAGGATAGCACCGATAGGGTCGACATACCAGACGACGCGGCTTCCCACGATCGACATGGCAAGACCGAAGGCATTGACGACAATATCATTGCGATGGTCGATGAAGAAGACGTGGACGGCGGGGTAGCGCCGATATATGAAGCAGTAGACGCACAGGGAGCCTTTGCAGAAGATGGCTGTCGCGACGAAGGCAATGGGGATGATGTGGAGTTCTTCAGATTCCGTGGCACCGCCAGCCAAGGAACGCCCAGATTCGATCTTGTTACATGTCAATAGCTGAGCCGGCCACACGGGAAGGAGTACTTACGATGAGCTGGATGGCTACCGTTGTCATCAAACAGCAGAACATGATGATGCCGATCGTCTCGATACGCGTCCGCCCCACGGGGTACTTGTAAACGCTTGGCCGTGCTGCCATGCGCGATGTGATGAGCATGACCACCGACGAGACCAAGTCCATGAAGGCGTCCGCAGCTGTCGCAAACAGCGACAACGAACCCGTGGAGATGGCCGCATACATCTGGATGATGAACAAGCAGAAGTTGACGATGAACGAAGCGTTCACGGCGAAGCGGACCTTGGGTCCATTCTCGACCATGTCAAGAGCAGCCAAGCGCTCTTCATCTCCGCTCTGAAGGAACTGATCGATCAAGGCATTCTGTCTTGTGTAGAACTTCTTCATGTGCCTGGGCTTGGCGAGTGGATAGTCACTCTTCATCTGTTTCTGGGTCACATCGTCGCGCATGTGTTTGCGGAGATCGAGTGGATCGTTGTGGACGGTGATGGTGACATCGTCCTTGGCTCCCGGCGACGATGCATTGTCTACAGATGACAGCCGCTCAATGGCATCTGTCCTATGCTCGGCGCCGACATTGGCCTGGTTTGACGAAGGCGTAGTGCCAGAGTCTACTGGAGCGCTTGTTTGCCCAGCAGCTTGGTCGTGTGATGGGCCATTAGGTGAAGCTAGACGGACGGTCAGACAAGAGAACCACGGGCTTGGGTTGCCTGAGACATACTGTGAAGATCGGAAGTCATGGTGTCCGGACAATGGGCTGAGGGACGCGTATGTGTGTGTATGGGCGATCTCTAGGATCTGCTACGGTGTGGGAGTTACGAAGTGGGTGATATATGCCTCAGCTCAGGGCATGCAATGTAATAAAGCACCGCTGCGAACGCCACCGCGGCGTATTTCCCGCCCTCCTCCGCAGGAGTTTCTTTCTCTGAACCCTGAAGTCATAGTGGAATGGCCAGATCGTTTACTCGGTGCTACAATGTGTGAACACTGCACGTTGGTGCAGGTGTAGGATTGCTGGGCACGGAGCATGAAACTCGCTAAGCATTTCCAACGGCTCGCTAGTACATGGTGGGTTAGCCGTGATACCTGTTATGGTATGACTTGATGAGCTTGGCCTTATCTTGATACCTTATAAGGCTTGGCTGTCTGCGTGCGCGGAGGCGTGGTGAAAATGCCCGCGCACGCGTGTACAACGTGGAGATGTTAGCGGCGATCTAAACTGACCGGAACTTTTGCGATGCTAAGACGCGTTGAAAAGCTTGTCATCTGTGGACGAACGCGTCCCCACCCACCCATCTCCATTCTTGAGGTGGGCTTGATGGGATTGTTGTTGGTGCGGTGGTTTGATGACTCGGAAGACACGTCGCAAGTTCTCCAGGGTTGGCTATTCTTTCCCTCCGGCTAAAATCGTCACACGCCTGACAGATAGCGCAGCCTTGGAACGCAGTGATCGCCGCGGCAGGATTGCATCGGCTGCAGCGTGGGGCCATAGTGGACGCCATCTATATCCCCACGACGCTTTCTTTTACATCTCCAGGTTTCAAAACTCACCGAGTCGGCCCATGCCAAGCTTATCACTACGGCACGAAACTAAGCCGAGCTTGGCCCACACACGTCAACGCAATCGCGAAACGGCCCATTGGCCAACGACATCGGCATGCTGAGCCACTTCGAACTCCATCTGCACCAGATGGCAGCAGTCAAGCCTCACCCCTAATGCTTCGCACCTCCACACTTCGTCAGCTGTCCCACTCGCTTGGCCCACTCGCCGGAAACGAGACTTGAGCCGCATCACATCCCCACCCCTTCGCAGATCGAGCGTGCCTGCCAAGCATCTACGCGCATGACAGCCGTCTCCAATGAGCTTCGAAGGCTGGGCGCAGGCAATTCCAGTTCCTGCCTGGAAACCTCATGGCAATGCTTCTTTCGTCTTCGGCGCAAGGCTGGCTGGTCCTGACACCGTCTGGACCTCCGCGTTTGCTGCTTGGAGCACCTATCACTGCAGGCGATAGCTGAGGCACAGGCCACTGTATCGAGGTCCCACTATCGTCTTCAGGTGTTCTGGAGACGTGCAGATCTGCATGATGCGGTTAGTGTCTCTTATCCTACTGGCCCTTAAAGCAATACATAGTCTGGAGTGCCGAGCCTGCTGCCCATATTCACAACATCACTTCTGTGCGTTTTCAGTTCTTGTTACTCTTTGAGAGAGTGTGTTGACTTCCTTTCTTTCTTCGTCTCTTTCTTCTTGTTCATCGTCGCCGGCGACGGGACTGCTGGCAAGTCTGGGATTATTCCACACATTCCTTGAACTAAACATACATTCTTTGTAATCTTCGCCATGTCTGATACGGAGAAGCCTCAGTGCGGCAGCGAGGCGGATGCTGCCGTCTATGACTTTCCTCTGCACGTTGCTGCAGTTTGTAAGTACATCCAAGCCGATCATAGTACACCACTAACGTCTTCTTAGTCATTGTCTTCTTCGCTTCCATCTTCGGTGCTGGATTTCCAGTAGTAGCAAAGAAGGTCAAGTGGATGAAGATCCCACCGAAGGTCTTCTTCTTCTGCAAGCACTTTGGTACTGGTGTTCTAATCGCTACTGCCTTCGTCCATCTACTGCCGACCGCCTTTGCGTCGCTCAACGACCCATGCCTACCGGATCTTTTCACCGACGATTACCCTGCTCTGCCAGGTGTGATCATGATGGGTTCGCTCTTCATTCTCTTCACGATTGAGATGTGGCTTCACGCGAAGACTGGCGGTCACAGCCACGGTGGCGCAACAGGAGAGGCATTCAACGGCGCACAACACGCCCACCCCTCCACCACTGGCATCCAGGCGGCCTTCAACAACCCCATCCGACGAGTCGAAAGCTATGATTCGCAGAAGACAATGCTCGCTCAGCGCGACGAGAAGCGAGGATGGGTCGAGGAGTCAACTTACCCCGTGGACAACTTCCCGTTCCCCAAGAGCGGCAGCGACGAGCTCGAGGCCAAGTCCGAGATGCCACCTTGGTTCATCGTCTTCTACGAGCAATACGTGCGCCAGCGCGACGAGATGCTTGCCACGATCAACCGCGCCATGCCTCCTATGCCATCCTACCAGCAGCAACAGGCTCCTCATCAACCAGAGGCCAACTCGTACTTTGACGACGACGTCGAGGCGGCTGTTGATCCTCTTGTCCTCAAGAAGCAGTCCATGCAGATCACGCTCATCGAGGGTGGCATCCTGTTCCACTCCGTCTTCGTCGGCATGACCATTTCCATCACAGCCGAGGGTTTCATCATCCTGCTCATCGCCATCGTCTTCCATCAGATGTTCGAGGGTCTCGGTCTCGGCACGCGTATCGCGGATGTTCCTTACCCCAAGAACAGCTGGAAGCCCTGGGCTCTCGTTGTTGCTTTCGGTACCACCGCGCCCATTGGCCAGGCCATCGGACTCATCACTCGTGGATCTTACGACCCCAACTCGGCATTTGGTCTGATCATCGTCGGAGTCTTCAACGCCATCTCGTCCGGTCTTCTTATCTACGCTGCGCTCGTCGATCTATTGGCCGAGGACTTCCTCTCTGAAGAGGCTCAGCACACGATGACCGGCAGCACCAAGACATATGCATTCATCTACGTCCTTATGGGCGCAGCTGGTATGTCCATTGTCGGAGCTTTCGCCTAAGCGCGCTCGTCATGGGCTACTCTCTTGGAGTGCCCATTGACCTTCAGCGTCGCCAAGCTCTTCTGCACTACGCGCGACGCTTTTCCTTCATGTCTAGACAAGATCTGCTACAACAGCCTGGCAGAACGATCAACTGTACGAGTATGGGAACAACACTAGGCGTCATCACGTATATGACGGCACATGTTAAACTGAAACAACATTTACTTAAATGGGGCAGCCATTCATTCTTTACGTGGTCATCTCTTCTTTTTAGTGCATAATGTCATGTTCACCCGTTGCCTATCATCATCATGTCTCAATCCTCACTGTATCTTTGTCGGTAGATCCCAATGTGTTGCTAGACTATAGATATCACGAATTCATGACTCTGATAAAGCGCTAAGCTAGAGATCTTGCGTGCATGCGATCTATGGTGATCTGGTTCGCGCTGAAACCCTAAGGAGGTCCTTCATGAGAGCTATGCCCAACAAATCTCGTGACGTCCTCTCGCTGCCTTCGCTGACTTCGCTGAACATTTGAATCCGGGGATAAAGGGCGCGGCGACTTCTATGCGCATGTGCTCACGACGAGCCGAATCGGCAGAGGTCCGCCTCTGATGAGGAATAGAGTGTCGAAGCAGAGGTTCCTTTCGAAAGCCAAGAATCCGGCAGAGCTTCGCTGTCGGCTTCAGAAAGCAAAAGTCGGCGCTACTCTCATTGTGCCCTACAACAGTGCGATGACCTATCGCTTTATACGCAATCTCCACGGATTCCACGGCCTCAGCATACTAATCATGCAAGTAAGAAATGCACTTGCCGAAGCAGCAAAAAGCGCATCCGCGACCGGAATCCGCAAAGACCGAAGGTATGTTTGTCACGGGATTTGCAATGGCGTTGTTGGCGGTTTGCTCGCCCTGTAATGCGGGTGTGGCTTGGCTGGGTCAAGACGTCGCGGCAAGGTGTGAGCTGCACTGGGCAAGCGCGCTTTCGGGCTGATTTTCGAGGAAGGATATGCTTGGCTGGGTGTGATATGTGAGGATGTGCGTTTCGATGCGTGGTGGCGTTGACGACGATGGGGGGCAGGGGGTGAAACGCGTGTCGAGACGTTGGGGCGCGTGGCGTTGCAGGGTGAGACGGGGTGGGCGATATGAGTCAGCGTGGGTTAGTAAGGGCGACGGAACTTTGCGATGTGAAATATGGTACGTATTTGACTGAGAATGTGCTAAGAGTCCGAAGAACGGCCAGCGACCGCATCGCTAGTAACGAGATGAACGCCAGGAAATGCTACCACCCACCATCGACATAACGCGCCGCTCAAACCAGATTTCCCCGAGCGTCCTGCTCCCGCTCGATTGCTTCGAACAGACTCTTGAAGTTACCCGCGCCAAACCCGTCGAAGTTGTTCCTTTGGATAATCTCAATAAACACCGTCGGCCGATCCATCAAGTGCTTTGTGAAAAGCTGCAGTAGGTAACCACCCTCATCAAAGTCAATCAGGATATCCAAGCTCTTCAGCACCTCAAAGTCCTCGTTGAGCTTGAGTCCCGACTTCTTGAGCCGCATCTTCATAGAATCGTAGTACGTCTCGGGCACCTTGATGAACTCCACACCCCGAGCTTTCAGATTGGTAATGTCGCGAACGATATTGTCCGTCCGTAGCGCGATATGCTGAACACCAGGGCCACCGTAAAAGTCAACGTACTCCTCAATCTGGCTCTGCTTCTTGCCCTTGGCAGGCTCATTGATAGGCATCTTGACCACATCATTCGGCGAGCTCATGACAATACTCTTGAGCGCCGAGTACTCAGTGCAAATATCCTTGTCGTCGACGCTCCAGAAGCGATGGAAACCAAGCACCTTCTCGTAGTACTCGCATGCGCTTTCCATCTCGTCCCAGTCTTGGTTGCCGACGCAGTGGTCGATGGCTTCGAGCTTGACTTGGGGAAGGTACTTTTGGAGGGGGTCGGCGGATGTGGATTCGGGGCGGTAGCCGGGGAGGAAGATGCCGGCGTAGTTGTTCCTTTGGATGAGCGTGTGCGTTGTGTCGCCGTATGTGCGGATGGTGGCGAGGCGGATGGTGCCGTAGCTGTCGGAGATGTCGTGGGGGGCTGAGATGGTGGCGGCGCCTGATGAGACGGCCGCGGAGTATATGGCATCTACGTTGTCGACTTCGAAAGCGACATCTGGGTTGATAAGTCAGTAAGGATGCCGAACGACTATATGTGATGCTATCCTACCTTTGACGGCATCTCCATGGCGCTCTTGGTGCTCATGGATCTCTCGCAGAAGCTGCTCATCTTCTTTGCTGAATCTTGAGCCCTGCTCTAGGCACCTCAAGGGCGATGTGAGGATGAAGGTCACCCTGCCGTTCCGGATGACATGGGATGCAGTTGTTCTTGATCCAGTCTCTAGTCCGCGGTATGCGACACGCTCAAAGCCCATACGTGATACGTAGAATGAAGCTGCTTGTTTGGCGTTACCGACATACCAGTGTACATGGTGGTAGCCTTGGTATGAAGAGACATCGGAAGGGGTGGCAGCGGATTGTCGTGGCGATGCCGGTGGGGAGATAGCAGCGGGCGCCATTGTGAAAGGGATTTGAGAACAGGAATGAACAGTTGAGTAACTCAGGTATAATTGAAAGTACTCAGATCTCTGGCTAGGAAGTAATAAAGCAGTGTTGCGAAGTGTAGTGAACTGCCCACTAGGCACCGATGCGCAGCCATTCTTTATCTTCTACCGTTCTGCATCCACTTCCCTTCTCGAACCGATATCCGATCACTCTTGCTAGCAATTACCATATTCAATCCAGGTAGCGTCATTTACTTGGTTATGCCGAGCTCACGTGCACTGGCCGCCATCAGAAAGCAAGTGTTGTCCGCCGCTTTCCGCCAATGAATGATCCGCCTGCATCCGCCGTAAGAACGACGCGTCGCGGTCGTGTGGTTGTAGCAAGCTCTCGGCGAGCGATTTGCGTCAGATCGCGATTATGGTGTTTGCGACTAGTTGCGCATACCCTGGAAACAGGGCTGTGTGGTTGTGATGCATGATGTTGCGTGTAGGAAGAGTGTTGGCCGGCCGCCTTGTTGTTGCGGCTTTGCAGGCCAGCCGTCAATTCCCTGGCGAGGCTGCCCTCACTGAATTCACAACCATGCGACTTCACCACCACCAGGTATATTATAATCATTTTTTATCTGACTTGATGCACTTCAGCGGCTCTATAGTGTAGCTTGTTCAAAAGTTACAAGAAAACACCGACGCGGAGAGCTGTTAGATGGTGTTCTCGTCCATCCGCGCATAGGCCGAGCCAGACAGCCTCGCGCGAGCCGCCTTCCGCAGCCTACCTGAACTTTGCCGTGGAATTCCGCAGCTTAAGCCGAGTGAAAGAACGTGACATGCAACATCGCGATGATCAAAATGGCTTTCACGTGAAAGAACTTAGATGTTCCCTCGCTGAGTCCATATGCCAATCTTCTTCTACCACCTTCAAAAAGAGTTCAATTCCTAATTAGCCAGACCACTGCTTCAAGAAAGCCATCTATCCCACAACCAAACCCAACACAACCATGGCAGTCACCCTCCCCAACACGTCCCTATCCGCAAACGACGCACGCATCCTCAACGCGCTATTCGACCCAGAAACCCTTCCTTCCTCCGTCGGCCAACAACAAGACATATCCTCATCAATCGACCCATCACTACCCGCCCATCCCATTCTTCCAGACACACAGTTCACCGCACTCGAGCGCCAACAAAGCGAAATCATAGGCCGCATATCCAGCACATCAAGCGTCAGCGACATAGACTCTGCGATCGAAGAATTGAACGCGGTGGTAGAGCAGTGGCCGGCGTATGCGGGTGCGTGGGTGAACCGTGCCATGGTACGCCGAATGAAGCTTGAGGCTGCTTTGGAAGAAGGGAAGACAATTTTCGGGACTGCGAATGAGACAGCGGAGTCAGATATTGAGGCTGTGTTCTCTGATCTCGCGCAGGCGATCAACCTTTCCTCCACAGCTTCGACATCAACACCGGCCGTATCGCCACATGCTGCGAAGATTCTACGGACGGCATATTCGCACCGCGCGTATCTGTATCTCAAAGCTGTGGAATCAGAAGTGCGGCTAAATGGAATGACGAAGTCGGAGTTGGAGGAGCAAGCGAGTAAAGACTTTGCGGCTGCGGCAAGATATGGAGATGAAGTGGCGAGGGAGATGAGTGTCAGGACGAATCCGTATAAGAAGATGTGTGGAGTTATTGTTAGGGATGCGCTGAGGGAAGAGATGGGTATGAATGCTTCGGGCTGATAGAATGAAATACGATATACGGCTGTGTGATTCACTCGCTGCGCCACATGTTGTGGTTTGCTGCTAGAGACACGATCTATACATATATTTTGTTAGCTCTGGATCACAAGCTAGCCACTTTCAAGCTGAGGCGCTAAGCTATCGGCAAGCGCCCGGGACATGTTTCTGCAAGCAAACATCGATCTTATCTATGTATGTGATGCGGCACGGTTTCGCGAATCCTAAGCGGCACATCATCGCCCGCCGATAAGGCTCTTTCTGCATACTCAGCGTTCTATCATTCCCCTGCCACTGCCATACAACATACTATACTATCTTCGCATATTTATAATGTCCCTCCAAACTATCATAGTCATGTTCGTCACTTGCATGGCACCGCTATTTCTGGTCTACTTCGTAGTAGATGGAATCTACATGCTTCAACTCGACAAAACTACCTACGTCAGCGAAAAGCCGAAATTCGACGGGCCTACGAAGTTCAGAGCTTATATCGTACTATGCGTGACATTTGTGGTAACTTGCGCAGTGCTATCGATATATACTGCGATGTTTGGCGGAAGGAAAAGAGCCGAGGAACATGCGCGCCGAAAGACCAGGTGCGGGAATGTGGGACAACGCGACGATGGAGGAATGGAATGGTTCGATATCAATCTACTGAAGGACGATTCAGAAGTGGATGAGGAGGACGAGAAGCGATTCCACTTCTTCGACTTTGACGATGGTATCGGCGATGTCAGTCTTGAAAGCTGAAGTAGAGAAGACAACATTAAAAAGGAGTCTTTGGGAAGCGCAAGTGTTTTAGAATGGTGCGCGTTGATGTGAAATCGATGCGAGATGAGCTGGACAAAGTAACAACAAGTTTGAGAGGGATTAATGGGTAACTCAGGGCAAAATCGTGCATCGATGTCATTAACACTCGCTCCCACAATGCGCCAGATACCCCTCCTCATCAACCAATCCATCCCATCCATGAAACTCCTCGCACGTTTCCGTCTTCGCAGCGCAGTGAGGAACGATGTAATTGCATGCTTGGAGCGCGTTGCTCACGCAGGTATCGTGATTATCGACGCGCATGTGGTAAAGAGACATGAATGCAAGAAGTCCTATGATCTTGAAGGTTTTACGGATGCGCAAAAGGATGAGGCCGGAGCAGGAGAGTGCTAGGAGAGCGAAATCGGGGGATGGGTATAAGAACATGTTTGATTGTGGGTTGGGAAGGTGAGGTGTTAGGTTTTGATAGTATAGTGAATGGTATGGTATATCTGCTGGAGTGATGTCAAGTTTGCTACTCCCCTTCAAAGTTTGATACCCGTTAGAACAGACTCCACGAGAAAGCACTGGTGCAGGTAGTGTGTTCCTTGTTCTGCTTTCCGTATCTTGCCAGCGTAATCTCTTCTGGAAAGAGCGAGAAATATCTCTGGAGAGAGTCGGCTGATGTATAATCCTCCACGTCATGTCCACATGTACCTCGTTCATCACCCGGATACGATATACTACGGTCCATTCTACTTCGACTACTGTTTTCGAAACATGTTCCTAGTTATCGACCCAGCAAGACCAAACGGTGTACGTACATCACATCTCCACACTCCTAACTCACAAAAACCCCCTCCCCTTCCCCCTTATACAACCGCCTAGATCGATACAGCCTTCTATAAACCCCTCTCCCCGTACCCCCACTCCTTCCCACAGTGAGCCTACCGATACCGTGCGACGCCCAAGCTAGTCATCCTGTCGCAGGACCCCCGGAACGAGACAGCAGACCATGAGGAGAACGGCAAAGTTCGGAAAGAGGATGACGAGCGCGGTCTTGACCTTGTGCATGATAAGCTCGTATGAGTTGCCGTCGGCTTTCGCCTGGACAGCGATAGTAGCAAGGATCGTGATGGTGATTGCGATAAATGCGGAGAGCAGGTCGGTGAACGTTGCTGGCATATTGGGTAAGGCTTTCTGTGGAAATGGATACGCTTGGCTGTGCGACGGATGAGTGGGTTTGTGGTGATGGTTGAGAAGAGTGAGCGACGTGGGCGCACTCTTTTATGTGTGCGTTCTGGGTGTAGGGTTTGCTCCAATATCCTATTCTTTATGACGAAATTGTCTAAAACTTGGGTTGGAACGTTCCATTATCACCCGTCTCTTTGAGGAGCAAACCCCAACACGCCTGAAGCGTGTAGTCGCAAGACCTGTACAGTTTCCCATGTCCTATCCACACCCACCACACCCACCTCATCCACCACCCCTACATAGGCAAATTCCAAATAAAATCCAACGTCCCATCATCAAACCCCTGAAACCCTCCCTGCAGCCCACCATCCAACCCAAACGGCGCCATCGCCGGATCAAAAGGCAGCGCCAACCAGTCATCATCCGGCATATCAGGCATAAGCCCCGTTACATTCTCCGCTAGGCTCGACAAGCTAGACTGGCCCGCATTATGATTGTTCAAGAACGCCATGCCTTCTGTTGCGGAGGCAGAGGCCGCGTGTGAAGTGTTATGTGAGGTATTGTGAGGGGTGGATGTTGCGCGCGAGGGCAGGCGGGGTGGGCGGGATGACACGACGAAGGATTCGCGGAGGCGGGCGACGTGCAGGTCGAGGAGAGTGGCGTAACGGGATGCGAGGTGCATGTCATCGAGAGTACCTGAGATGTATCATTAGTAGACGACAGTAGTGGGGAGAGATTGCGGTTTACTCGCGCGAAGAGCTCTAATCGCGGCATCCAGGATGTCCAAGCAGCTCTGCAACTTCGCATTCCGACTCCCCAAACTCAACCCTTTGATCAGGTAAATTGAGCTAGTCGTTATCCGCAAGAAGATCCTGACAGGCGAGTACCGCAGCGCCCCTGTTTCAGAAAGCTGACAGACCTTTTGCAGGATCTGGCAGCTTCCGTCGACGACTTCTTGAATGAAGTCGTAGTCTCGCGGCTCGAGGTTGAAGGGAAGATTATCTTCCTGCGGCACATCGGGATCGGTTTCAGCGAGTGTACGCTCGACGACGGCTTGCATGCCGAGGGAGTTGGTGTAGATGCGGACGTATTGGTATTCGATGTGGAGCATGTCGTGGAGGCCGACTTTGAGCTTGCATGGGTCGAGGTACTTCTTCCGCCATGATACCAGTAGTGGCTGGAAGTGTTCGAGCAGCCCGATGTAGCGACCAGTGCGTAGTAAGCTTCGTGTTGTGGCGGTGTTTGGGTAGATGGTGTCTGAGATTGAGCGCGCGAGCTTGGTGAGTTCGACCCAGGCGCTCATGAACGACTGCCATTGCTCGACCGCACCAGTCGCAGAGTCGACTGGTATCTTCTCCATCAGAGCATGATTAAGACTCTGCGGGATCATCGATGTGCAACCGAGCCTCCATGAAAGCTGTTCGAGCAAAACGTATAGTAGCTTCCGAGCCCGAATCCTCCGTAAGATGAGGTACTCCGTCGTAAACTTTGGGTAGGAGACTTGGTCCTTGTCGATTCTAGCGTTGTCTTCAAAGAGACCCAGTTCTTGTGCCAGTGACAGCGCGCAGCCCATCAACATCCATGACATACGGTCGGAACGCTTTGCGGGCTCAATGACATCTTCAAGCCATCGGTTGGACGTTACATCTCCTTCCAACAGCTTCGCGCCTTCCTCTGTGGTGTTGTTCGCGCCGATCATGAGCTCGCAATCCCAGCCATCAGCAGCAGTGGGGAAATGCAGCGCGCGAGGGTGCCATTCGGATAGCAAGAGAAGCGCCTCTATGGATCCGATCGTCCGACTCTGCGCTTTGGATGGCTTAACCTGTCCGAGCATGATCTTCATGATGAAGCGCTGGCATTGCTCCCAAAGCCTGTCGTGCACGAAGTAACCTCTGGATGCGCCACCTACACCAGGAAGAATGTTGTACCTAGATGAAATCATAAGTATGGTAGTGCACAAGAATGGATCCAGCGCAATCAGCGTGTAGTGATTCTCATGATGAGAGTAGAACTCTCCCAGTATTGGCGACAACGGCGAGCAGTTCTTGAAGAACAGATCAACGTAGGTGACCGCCTCATGCGCGGAGAACCAGCCCATCTGCACGAACCGACACGATGTCCACGTCTTCAGCGTCTCTGGTGACGGCGTCGACATCTGCACCGGCTGCGCTCTGAAGGTATGGAACGGCGACGACGGAACACCCTCATAGCCCGATGGCCCCGACCTAGGAGTCTCATATGCTTGCGAGCCCGACTGTTCCTGGCTATCGATAGCATCGCGGTGGTGCGCAGCTTCGAAAAGCAAATTCAACGCATCGCTCCCACTCGAGACCACGGTCCGCATAACCGAATGCGCAAGATCCGGCTGGCTCGACGAGATCCTGCGAAGATGCCCATGAGGTGACTGAAACTCAGCGCGATTCGTGCCGTTGACATGCGGACTAGTCCCCGGCGTGAAACCATGCGTCGATATGGACGACCTATGAGCTGGCGAGGGCTGCACGTTTGGCGCAGGATTTGACTGAGGGCGATCATGAACATCCTCATCGTCTTCCTCGCCCTCGCGCGCCGCTTCCCCCGGTTTACGTCTCTTAACCCAGCTTCTCTCGGAGCGAAACACACACTCGCGCATCTCCCGCTTGCATCGCTGACATGGTGGCTTTAGTTCACCACCATCTGGCCCCGTACCCAGGATGCATTTTGCCTTGCGTTGACGACAGTTGATGCAAGCCTTATATGCGCGCTTGAAATCTTCGGGGTGGGTCCGCTTTTTGCTTGCAGACGCCGAATTGGCATCTTGTTGGCCTGTGCCAGTAGCGGAGTCGTCCATGGTAATGGGGGAAATGTTATAGATGATAGGGTGATACAACGGATGGCGCAGGAATTGGTGGTGGGCGGCAGCCCGGGTATGACTGGGTTTTGCGCCTCGGGTATCGGCGGCCTGGTGGCGGGCTTGTTCTGCAGCTGCCTGCGCCCTACGAGGTACTACTACTACTACTGGGTCTATTCCAGCCCGTTCTGACCTCAATATTTGAGTATGCAGGCTATCCTTTTTCCACGAAGTGGAACTGTGGTTTGGTTGATGGTACCTTGGGTGTGTCTTCGCGAACCATGGAGCTCTTCTGGCCACATCGCAGTTGCGCAGGCAGCAGCGAGCACAAAAGCAATGCGCCAGACTGATCTCCTCCTCTCTATCCATCACATCACTCAGTCATGACTACTTTTGACGATCGCATCGTTTTGCCTATCAACAGCAGAGCCGCCGAAGGCGCCACGATCGATTCCTTGACTGTATTACAGAAGGAGTGGATTCTTCTCTACAAAGGGTTGAACTCTACTCCTTCTGATCTTATCTAGAAGGCCAGAGCCCAGTTCATGCTCCTTATTACTAAAGAGCAGAGGGACTCCTAGAATAGTAAGCACCACCCTAGAAGCTGCACGACTGGGTTAACAAGTATAGCTCTAAATAATAGTCTTAGCTAAGATCTTCTCTAAGCCCGCCTAACAAGGCTAGGCGAGCTGTTAAAGAAAAACAAGGATTAGACTGACTATAAGAAGCGATACCTCGACTTAGATTATGTGCTGGGGGAAATCCAGAAACTGTGGGACCAGGTGTAGGAGGATGGTGAGGGCGGGCGCGAGGGCACATGACTGTGGGTGCTTTCGCATGACTGGGTTTCGGCCCTTGGCCGAAACGGGGCCCTACGAGGTAAGAATGACGGACGACCTGTGCAACACTGCTTACATGATGTTTTGAGAAGACTTGTTCCGTCTTGGTACTTGCGCACGATGTTTTGTTTGTATTAGAGGCCACCGTCGCTGCTGCATTACGATGGCGCTCGTGTAGTTACCGGCTAGTGGTGGGGATCGGGGCAAGCATCACGAAAGCCGGGGCGCAAGCATACACAAAATGTAAGCCATGATGAGCAAGACTGATTTACCACCAGGGGCTATCATGAGCCCCTTGTTAGGCTGAAGCAGCAGTCCAGTGTACTCATGCCGAAGAAAGTCCCTGCCTGACATCTCCCCATCAATTGATGGCGATGGGAATTACATCTCGAAGGTCTTGCGATACCTATATTAGTGCACTATCGCTCTAGGTGAAGGGGTTGGTGAGATGTTACACAAGATGCGGGGTAGCTAACTGTAGTCTGTTGTTTATTGCCTTCCTCTTGCACGATCTCAGACAACGATACCTGAAGACCTCCAGGTCGAGAAACGAGATGACCTCCAATCGAACCGATCGCCGACAAGCAAACGACGGTCTGCCGTACAAACCCTCCAAAACGAACCACGGCAAGACCCTTGCCGATTCTCTCGACATCGTGCGAAAGCAAGAAGACATCATGGCACATGTCCTCAGAGATCTAGAGTTCTTCCGCAAGAAATTCAAGACCTCTTTGGAATACGACAGCGGCGCGGGAAACTATGATGAGGAGTGGGGAGACGGGACATTATACGATTGCAGATCCGATACGGACGCCGGGAATGGAATAATCAAGGAGGAAACAATGGTGAACTATATCGGGTACAGGATTGCTATGGACAACTTTCAAATGGGCTTTGATAAGACGAAAGACCAAATCAAGGAAATCTGGGAAGCTTTTGAAGGGGGGAAGGGTCCCCTGGCGTTGCAGCAATATGAAATGGACGGTTTGGAGAAGGGTCGTAGGGTTGCAATCCAAGAGTAACAAGGCACCTTGCACAAAAGAAGTCTACGCAGCCAACTTAGCTGCGGCGACTTCTGGGAATGAGATAGTACGGCTGTGAGAGGTGGCGATGGAGCCGTGTTGCAGCACTTTGGAGGGCCAATTTTAATGTAATCCCTTCTGTTATCCCGCAGTACAGACTTCCTGGTTCTAACCACCGTCGTACCTCTCACCATCTCCCCTCTCCATCTTTCATTTCACTCCATCACTCAAATCATCAAGACCGCCGAGACACCAACGACAACACCCACCAAACCATACCAACTCCACCCCACCCTTCCACCCTCACCCGTCGTCGTGGAAGCCGGCACATCAGACGCACTAGCTGAACCCGTCGACTCGGCGCTCGTAGTCAATGCTGCAGAAGACGCAATACTCGCATCAGCACTCTGCGCAGCGCTCGAGAACAACGTGCTAGCTGACGTAGTACTTCCACTCGCATCCCCAACCTCCGTCTCAGACATCGATGAAGAACTTTCCATGCCCGTGGCCTGCGTCAACGCCGACGTCGCAGTAGCAGAGACAGAGTTCGTACTAACCACCATCGTCGGCGTCGGCATCGCAGAGACAGTCTCCATGCTAACCACGGGCGTCGAACTGCTCAAAGCAGGAACAGAGCAAATCGCCTGATTATTCGCGTCTGTCGCGCAGACTTCATCGCCGGTACAGCAGAGGAAGCCAAAGTATCCGCATGCTGTGCCGCCGTCGGTGCATACTTGGGCAGATGCTACGTTGGAGAACGCGAGATTGATAAGTATGGGGATGGTGAAGCGCATGGTGAGGACTGGATTTGGGAGGAGGTTTGGATAGCTGGGTGTCGCGTGTAGGTTTTTCGCGATTGTTCTTGTTGGGGTACCTACAAATCTCACCGAATCCTTCTGTCGGCCAGGCTAACCTCATCTGTTGTTTCTCGTATTTCAGATATTGAATTCGGACCTCAACCTCGTAGTCTGCTACTTCGTAATATTTCTTCTCGCATCACGCCAAATACCAGCAAGGGAACGTTGAGTCATGATGAAAATCGAACAATATGCGTCATATCGTTATTCCACCTCATGTCCACCACCACCACCCCTAAGCCAACGCATCTTCCTTCCTTTGCGCTTTCTTCTCCTCAATAGCAACCCTCCAGTCCCTGCCCTTCACCGCGGTCAACCACGTCGCACCCGCCCCCGCAACCAAGAAACCAGCACTAATCGTACTAAACCAGCCCACGCCAATCGCTCTAACAGCAGGAAGACATGCCGCCGACCCAGCCGCAGCAAACATATACCGCATAAAATAATTCCCCGCCACAACCTCCGCGCTCCTCCCCTGCATAACATCCAAACAATACGTATTCAAACTAGGAAAACAGAACAACTGCGCCACACCTTGCAGAAACATCATAACAACAGGCAGCGCGATGCCGCCAACTCTTTTCTCGACGCTCCACCCGTAGATGAGCATGCAAGCGGGTATGACGACCCCGAGGAAGAAGACGCAGGAGCGGAGGCGGTCTTCGGAGACGCGGGTGCCGCGCTTGCGGATGTATTTTTTGACGATGTGGTCGGCGTAGCGGCCGCCGAAGAAGGTACCTAGGAGGTATCCGCAGCCGGGGGCGATGTAGAAGAGGCCGGATTGTAATGGGCTTTGGAGGTCGAATCGTGGGTTTAATACGTAGCGGATTGGGGTTAAGAGGGAATACATGTTCCACACCAAACTACTACTCGCCAGTGCCGTCAACAGGATATTCGGGTACCTATACAGTTTGACGACGCGGAACGGGTTGAGCCACTGCCACATTTTGTGTGCGCGTTGTCTAGTGGGGAGGCCTTCGAGTTCATCGGCGCGTTTCTTGTGGATGGTTTCGGGTTGCAGGAAGAAGCAGAAGAGGGTTGCGGCGCCAGCGAGGGCGGTTTGTAGCCAGAAGATGTCGCGCCAGGAACGGAATGTTACGATTATGCCGCCGATGAAGGGGCCGAGGGCGGGGCCGATGAGGGTTCCGCTGAGAAACCAGCCTAGGGCTGTTGCGCGTTCGGTCTGGGGAGGTGTTAGTAGGGGAGGTGATGGGGGTGAGGGGGTAGGTGGTGTGGTGTGTGAGAGTGTGATCTGGACGTATCATACGCAACTCTCCAAGTCGACCTGAAAGTCACCATCCATGTTTAGGAAAGGGTACACATACCGGTTTATATATATCCCCAATAACCGCACTCCCAATAACAAGGAAAGCCGTGCCTTGAAAAGCAGTGAGAATCCTAAACACGAAGAAACTCGCCAGATTGGGAGCCAGCGCCGTCCCAATCGAGAACGCAGTAAACAACGCAGCGCTCACAACGCTGACCCACTTCCTGCCGTAGATATTACCATACGGACCATAGAAACAAGGCGACAGCCCCATGAAAAGCATGTACAAAGCGTTGGAAACGTTGATAATCGAGCCATCGGTATTAAACGTGTCCGCAACTTCAGGAACAGCCGAAAGCACCGTCGTGCTCGAGATAGGAGCCAGGAAACTGCAAAACGAGACTACGGCTACAACGACCATCTTGCGGCGCTCGGTGAACTTGTTGTAGATGACGTCGTTGTCGCCGGTCGCAATGTATTGGACGTTGGCCATGTCATGGTGGCTGACGGAAGAGACTGTGCGTTGGAGTTGGAGACGGTCTTGGTCGTTATCGTTGGTCCGTGATTGGGGGATGATAGAAGCGTATTCGGTAGTCTTTTCAGGTTCGGTGGAGGAGTTGGGGGCTTGTTGGCCAGCGGGTGCTGAGGAGGATGTGGAAGAGGGTGCCATTTTGTGTACTCATAGAAGGCGAGATGGTGAGTCGATACCGATGTTGTTGGATAGAGTCGAGCTGCTGGTTAGTATGCTTGCAGCGACATTTGCGTTGTGGAAACAAGAGACTGAAGAGATCAAGTGACTCAAGACGTTAGATATGTTTATCATTAGAGTACATGTTGGGCTATCTTGGTGCGTTAGCGCTCATGCAACGGCTTCATATCCGCGGGTGGAGACTGTCGCTGCCCAAGGAGAGACTTTTCCGTGAAGATTTTCGCCTACATCGTGTCGAGATGTTATATCCGGCGAGTGGAGTAGCCGACATGGGTGTCGGGCTAAGAATGTCCGGTCGGAAACTTTGCCGCCGTCGATGGAAATGCTCCGACGTATACTGCATTTGCGTACCAAGTATGTTCTCGAAGACGACGATACACTACTAGAGTAGTTGTAAGATAGTGCACGCCTTATGAGTGCTAGCCAATACTGACCTCGGCACATGACTTCTTGGCGCACCAGACTTTCACATGCATGATGCAGACGACCATCTCGAGTGAGGTCAGGCGAAGAGCCCGCAAATATATACGTGTATTCGTAAGCCATGCGACAGGCCAAATTTATACGGTGAAAGATTCTAGATAACCCAAACGTGGATCTTGCGGTGAGATCTCATGTCCTGAACGCCGATGATGCAGTTGCGCTTTTGAAGCAAAGTATTCTCCCCCGCTCATATGCTGAGCTTGTCTAGACTCAGGCGGTCGGCGCTTCTGTGTCGCTTGACCATGCCCAGCTTGTAGAACTTCTCCTCGCCCGTCGCTGTTCGCCCGCCGATGTACCACTTCTCGGCGCCCATGGCTTCGTGGAAACCTTCGGATGAGCTGTCGGAGCCCCGCCTGCCTCGACGCGACGCGCCTGGTATTGGGAAGGCTTGGGCTTTGGGTGATGTGGAGCGGTTGTAGGGGGCGGTGTGTTGTCGCGTGGGTTGGAAGTGGCCAGTCGCCTGGACGGACACGGTTGTCGCACCAGGCGATGGGGACCGCGTCTTTGTGGTGATGGTCCGTGACGACGCGGCTGTTGTGTCGACGGTGTTGTTTTGTTGCGAGGTGGTGTTTTGCGAGTACGAGGCCACAGACGCTGCTTGCGAGGCCGTGGTCTTCTGGAGGCTGGGCTGTTGCGCGCGGAAGGCAGCCAGGAAGCCGCCGAAGAATGGGCGGTTGGTGGTCATGGTGGTATCGGAGGGTGTCTGATGTGGTGAGGGTCGCTGGTGGCTCTGGGGCATAAGATGGCGTCTATAAACGTCGAATACTAGCGGCGGTGTCGAGGTGTGTGGTGTGTTGGCGGCTCCGCAACGGCGTTTCGTGCAGCGACCAAATAACAACAGCACAGGCGGCGCTCCGACTGCGCCGTCAAGCTCGGGCACTGCGACGTTTTCTATTCCATGCGCTGATCCAAGGGGGAGCCGCGGAACAGGGGCGCGTCGTGAGTGATGGTTGGTGATGGTTGGCGATTATCGGCGCAAATGTGCGTGTGACGTAGGCGAGCTGCAGCTGGGGTGGGCGTCTACGCGTCTATATGTGAGGGTATGCGGTGCCGTTGATGTCAGCGGGGTAGGCGGCGACTGTGTTTATAGGAGACTGGGGGAGATGGCGGGGGGAAGGAGGTTTGGCAGGTTTGGCGCATCGGACCGTTGCTGCAGAGGAACATGTCGGAACCCGCGACGCACCTGACCGAGGCCATCCCCAGTACCTACCCTACTAACAACCACCATTCCAGGATAGCGGAGCCATCGACTTCACCCACGATGCGCTGTTTGGCCTGGCTGTCTGGGTCTCGCTTCGCCATGGTGTGCAGCTCTGACAGATCCACGGCCGCTGAATGGCCGCCCACATCTCCAGAACTCGTTCGCATGCCGTTATCCCGCTTGGCCTTATCGAGGCAAATCATCGTGCACCATCAAGTAACGCCCAGTAGTAGACCGCCATGCTCGATATGCGATCGCGATGCCCTGCTGTGTCGCCGGCTATTACCTGCCGCATTCTCTTAGAGGTATAAACAGCGCTCACGCACGCATCTTAAGTCAGCTCCGAGTGGTTCCGATAGCCCGGAACACCCACGAGGAACATGCGCTTTGCAACATGTCGCATCTCATACGACGCACGACGGTTGAGCTAACCCTCGTCATATCCATACATACCCACTAGAACGCGGGGTAGTCCGAGAATTAGCCCGTCTTCCCTAGATCTGGATACCACATAAAGAGTGACACAGCACTCTTCATGGCGCCGGTGCTCACACCTTCGATGACATGTGCGAACGCATATGATCGGCATAGCATTGTCACGTGTTGTAGAGCCGCTTGTGACGTAGCCATGTGTAGACTCTTTCTGACCACAACCGGCAGATAGATCTAGCATAGCGGCACATCGCTGCACGACGGATACTCATCAGCCTCTCAGAACCATCTCGCTGTACACGAGCGTCATGGCAATCCAAATGCTTCTGCCATGTGCTCCTAAGGCAACCAATCAGCCCCGTCAGCCTTGTGCACGGGCCTCACGTCCCCTCTATCAGGCAACCCTTTGCGTGGCGCAACTATCACCAACACCCTCCTCCAACTGACTTCTTGCGACTGCTTTCTTTGAATCTTGTGTAGCCGTTTAGAGCCTTCAGTCACCGTACGACATCTTCCCACTACATCGCTATTGTTATGGCGACATTCTCCCTCCTCCCCACCGAGCTCGTGGAGTACATCGTAGCCTATCTCGCTCAACACGACATATACGCTGTTTGCCGAGTCAACAAAAGTCTTTCCAATCTGGCCTTACCATTCTTGTACCGCCATGTTGATCTCTTCATACCACCTGGCAACAAACTTCCCAGGATCGATCGTTTCTGCCTAAACATCATCAGCGACACCCGCAAAGCCAACAATGTCGAGACAGTCCGCCTAGGACTATCCCCAAGCGAAGACGTCAAACAAGGTCAGCGGTGGCTGGCACCGGACAAGACTTTCGACGATAAACAGATGTTTCGGAAAGCCATGGTTGCGTTGAGTGATGAGACGTTGGTGGCTGCCGGAGACTATCTGAGAGACGCAATCTACATGCGCGAGTACTCTGCCTATGCAGCGCTCGCCCTTCTCGTCCTTCCCAAACTCCGTCGACTCGACGTAGCAGACTACAAGCAGGCCACCTTCGACCACCTCCACAATGTCCTCCGCAATCTCGACCCCGGAACTTTATGGAACCGACGCTATCCATCACAAGTTCTTCTCGATCGCCTCTCATCCATCAAAGAAGTATCCCTCATGGTTGACCGCAAGACCGGGGTTTGGTATCCGGGCGACAACAACCGCAACCCAATCGGCCACTTCTTGAACATCCCGGGCATTGAGAAGCTCGAACTTTTCAATCTAGGCGGGCAGTCGCATGCACATGGTGTGGCTATATCACACTCACTAATTGCTTTTCCCACAGCTACTAACATCACTACGTTGGTCTTCCGACACTCGGGTGCCTTTAACCGGGGTCTGAAGTCGTTGTTCCAATGCACGCCAAAGCTAAGGTCTCTCACGTACGACTCCTACTTCAACGCGCAGGCACAGACTACCCAGCGAGGAGATCTGCTCATGGTCGACGCTTGGAACGAGCACCTCAGGGCCCTGCAATCCACCCTGGAAGTCTTAGTCCTCACCGCGGAATACTCCGACCCAGACGCCTTCTTCTTCGCCCAACCCCGCATCGGCGATAGACTCTGCGGCTTCCTTGACCTGACCGACTTCACCGAACTACATACCCTTGAGGTCGCCTTCCCCTTCCTCACTGGCGACGTCGACTTTTCCATCACCAAGGATATTTATCCTCTATTTCCGCCAAACCTTCGCCATCTCACGCTACGCCCCGATCTCTCGCACGCCCAACTTCCCTTCCCCTTCGACTCCTCCATCCTACCCAACGGCCTCACATTCGAAGAGTCAAAACAGGAAGCGCAGTGCCTGATGAACGCCCGCATGGACGTATCCTACATGTTCCAGGCCTCCCTCTCCCTCCTCGACTTCTGGCCAACTCTAGAATCCATGTCCGTCTGGCAGCCTGCTGATCCGTCGCTCGAGTGGTTCGACGGTCAAATCGAAGACTTTGCGACGACGTGTCGGAATAAGAATATCACGGGGAGGCTGCTGAAGCCGATGTTGCTGAGGTGGAAGAAGGCAGAGCATTGGGATCTGATGAGGGAGACGACGCTTTTTGATCGGGATGGTCCGCAGTTGGGGGTTGTGGATAGGTTTTGGAGGGAGGAGTGGGAGGGGAGGCCGCTGGGGATGGGGTGTCAGTATCATTTGGGTGCGCTGAGTAAGGGGAAGGTTAAGCTGCGGAGGTAGGAGTCTGCTCGACTCTCCGGAACACACGTATGGCACATCCTTCTCGCAGGCTCTCCCGCCAGGCTAAGACACCTTTCTCGGGCATTCCAATACAGTCCAAGACAAGCACACACACAACTTCATTTGCTCTCACGCAAACTTTCGCCACATGAAAGCTCTCACCCCAACGTCCCCAGACACACCACCCATCTCCCAACCACCACCATCAGCTCTAACCTTGTTAACCATGGCTACCGACTACGACTTCTCCGACGACTTTACCTCAGCTCAATACCTACCCCCAGGACGAGGCCCCATCCTCATCGAATACAACCCCCCGCCCCTCCCACCACAGCGACCATCCCTGCGAGATCTATTCTACCCAGCTACACCACCACATATAGACCAACAAATCCCCGGATTCGTCTTTGGCCGCTTCCTCCTGGCCTTCATTCACGATTGCTCTGTTCTCATCAGCGACTGCTGGCATCGACGCGTGAAGATACGATCGATCGTGAGCCTAGCTGTATGCGCGGTTGTTGTATTCGTTATCAGGAAAGGTATGTGGGATGTTGCGGTGTTGAAGAGTGAGCTTGGGGAGGCGAAGAGGCAGCTTTGGCAGGTACAAGAGAATCTGTTCCAGTGTCGGTGGCACCTCCACTGCCGTCGAAGACTCCGATTAGAATGGCTTGGGTAAGGGATGCGGAGTAGGTGGAGGAAAAGGGAGTATATGTGGTGGGGGAAGATGGGAAAAGGGGGGGTTAATGTGTAAGTCAGCTTGAGTGCGCGAGTCGGGAGGGTATCTTGTATGAGGAGATAGGACGATGATGGTTGTGAATGAAGTAGTAGTATTTAGTGGATGATACTTAAAGAGAGACTTCTTGGTTATGTGACGTACAGATTCACCCGCGCGCGCGCGAGATGGCATCGTCATGCAAGTCGCCCTGCTAGAGTAGATTGTTTCACCCTGTCGCCGTTGGTAGAACATGGCCGTTCAACATGTCTTACTTATTGTATCCTCTCGGACCAAAGATGCAGAGACAGTTTTGCGACATGCCAACACAATCTGAGAGAATGTTTTACATTCATCACGGTGAGCAAGCTGCGCGAATGCTCTAACGACATGGCAGACATAAGAGCGTCCGGCCCGGTGTCTTCATCTTGCGCATCCACCATCACAGCATCGAATACCAATAACGATCATCAACCCACAACACAACAACGCACGTATTCGAAACTGTCGCAATATCAGCTCAACATGCCCATCTACTCTCTTCTCGCCCAACTTCCCTACCTGATCTCTGTTATCATCCTCACCCTTATCTTCGAGCACATCATCAAGCGATACCTCAACACCATTCGCAAGATCAAATACGCTCTCAGAATAGTTGCAACCAACATCGGTATCACTTACCTCTTGTACGTTGTCGTTACCAACATGCTGGAGGTTGCGGAGATGAAACGCCAACTTGAGATGGAGGATCAGAACATGAACATGAATGAGAGGTGCTTTGCAGGAGACTGGAAGGCAGACTTGGCGGAGGGGCTGCGGGTGTGTAAGTAGGATTTGTGGGGATGAAGGTGAGTGGTTGTTGTAGGGGTTACCGGGGCGGAGGTAAAGTGAAATAGGAGAGGATGAAGCTGTGAAGAGCGCAGTAGTGTTGACCGAGAGAAATTCTGCCAAGAATATAGAGGGAAGGAATGATTAGGAGAAGTAACCTTAGAGGGATGGACGTGCTATAGCCAATAGGTATCTCACTTGATCAGACTTGCATTATCTTCCGCCGCGCATCTTCGCACATCCCACACCCAATTTCCTCTCTTCAATCCCTTCTATCACCCCTCCTAACTTCCCCTTCAACCAAACCCTCTTCACCAAAGGTCGAATCAATCATTCTCATACATGAGATGACATCTCAAGATTTCCCTCTCTATCCACGCCAACTGATCCCGTAGCTCCGCGATTTCCAATAAGCTACCTACAAAAACGTAGATAGCGAGAGCCGATGCAATAATAGCTAACCACAAATCTGCATGAGGTTCCAGAATAGCTTCTTCGTAAAGAGAGACGAGCATGACGAAGTTGAAGATGAGGCAGAGGAGGACCATGCATTGGAGGAGCTGCCATATGAGGGGTGGGGTGGACATGTTGTTGGTGGGCTGGGCTGGGTGGGGAGTAGGACTGTTGCTGGATTGGCTGGGTGCGATAGATAGTCGGATGGATGGATGGATGGCTGTTCGTGATAGTAACTTGAGTTTAGATAAGTCTCCCGCATTGAACAGTCTTTATGAATGCGACAACAGGGGAAGAGGTTTGCTGGCGTTTCTTTCGCAGTGGTGTAAGGTCTTGTTCAGCTTCATCACTGTACGATCCTGCAATCATTCGATCTTCCAGTTTGAGCGTTATCCTTTGACGAGAACAAGAAGTCAAAGTCCTCTCGCTAGTCACAGTCGTTTTCTGGTGCAACAATGTGCGCCAGATTGCTCCCCAAAGGTAGCTGCAATACAAATTGCTCAAAGCGAAGTTATTTGCGTATCCCAGGAGGCAAGAGGAACAAACTTTAAGCTTCCTCCGCATCTATACCATCTTGTCAGTGTCCACCCGGAGGCATCATCCAATCCCGTCAAGCCCAGCGAAGCCAAGCACTCACCCACACGTCCATCTCACCTACTCAAACACACCAGAGTCCTATCCAGAATGTCAGATACGATCATCCACTTCCTGCTCTACCTCTTCTTTGCCCTAGTCACACTTTCCAGAACCATTAGACAAGCCATCTCCAACGGCCACACTTACGAACAGACAATGCAGAACCTCAGAATAGACTTACCCTATGTCGTGGCATGTGCCCCAGCGTTTGTTCTGTGCTACGTCATCACCATTGCTGTGAAGAGAGCAGTGGGTGAAGAGAATATGGGACTGAGCATGATGCGTTGGTTGTAAGATGAGGGGGGAGGTGGTGGCATGTCAGATGCTATGGAGGACCGTGAGATGGAGGATGTTTATGGAGGACGATATCGGCGAGACGACTGGAGAATGAGACTTTGCAAAGTCATGCGGCAGTTTACGTATGCAAAGGTCGAGTGTATAGCGAATCTGAGACGAACTGCTACATTTTTGGGGTTCTGCTGTGCCTTGCCGTCTCCGCGTGATACACTGGTTCGTGATAGGAGTAGTGCGTCACTCGACTGTATGCGCTGGATGAATTATGCCATGCAACAGTGAACTCTGATATATCTCTTCGTTCTACATCCCAACGGTGAGAAAGTTCTAGTCATGCGGGAATACCTGTGGAATGTCAGAGTGACTTCTAAGGCTGCTAATCCCTTTGATCTCTTTGGCTTGTTCAGAGTACAGCAAACTCGAACCTATAAGTTTAGCTATGTATATCAACAAAAGCATCACGGTAACACCGTTTCGTGGCCAACATTCTAAGCTTTATCATGTTATCGTTCACCATCACAGGACTAATAATTCTTGCAATCTATTCCTCCCGCTTCCTGGTCAATAATATCACCCACACCCCACTACTCATCGTCGTCTATCCGAAATGGGCCAAATTTCTCTCGCTAAGCGTATCCGTGCTCGCCGTGACCGCAGCCTACCAAATTCACACAAGCAGCCGAGCTGTGCAATCATGCAGTCATAGGCTTCATACATGCGGACATGATCTCAACGTCACTATTTTAAATAACACCGTTCTAGTGACCAAGCTAGAGAACAGGCCTATGAAAGGCGTCGCTGCTCTGAGGGCTGAATTAAGCAAATGCGAGATGGAGAAGAGCGGACTGAGATGGTTTCGCGATGATTGTCGCGCGCATTGTGAGGAACATGGGCGGGATGTTCCGTGGGATGTTGGGATGAAGATCGATGGCATGTTTGGGCAGATGAGGGAAGTGGCTTTGACGGGTGGGGAGGAAGGAGACGGGGAGAAGGGAGAGTAGTGGGAGTGGATGGTGGAGTGTGTGGAGATGGATGTTGGAGTAGTACGAAGGTGACGCGATGGAGGCATCTCGCCACACAATGTTAGAATGCGGCGGTGGCTTGGAGATGGCGTATGGAAACATTAGATCATTTGAAGACTTTCATAAAAGTACGAGAAACGTAGCCTGCCATGTAGAAGAATGGTCATGATAAGGGTGAACGTTGCCATCTTGCACGTGCCCTCGCGTGTTGTTAGCGCGAATGGCGCGTCATAGCGACTTGCATCCCGCGTTACCTGACCCGAACACTTACATGAACATCCGCAATGACGGATATCTGGAGCGGAGATATTCTGCTACCTGACGGCAATGCTATCAGAGGTATGTATGATGGTTCATCGAAAATATACAGTCGTTAATCCCCCACAGACGTCGGTCTCGCGTCGCAAAATGTCGCGTCTTCTCCAGCCCTCCCCACCACGTCTCTGCGCTTCCTCACCACGGTCGATACCGCCAAGATACCGCTATACCTTGCCGCCGGCCCCAGCCTAGACGTATGGACGACAGAAGAAGCTACTCAGACGTGGTTCGAGGCCGTCCTGCGGAGTAAGCCCACGCTGGCACCCGCGCCCAGCAACGCCGCGAAAGAATGGTGGGATTTAGCGCGATCACAGTCGCCAATTGGCTTTCTTGTGCAAGTCCAAAGGGTTGAGGAAGAAGGGCGAAAACCCAGAGTGACTGAAATCCTCTTCTATGGCACCGTTGCGGCTCCTACCACAGCTGGGCTACCCACACCACCGTCTTCGTCCCCATACATCGACAATGCGCACGCCGAGATACTTCCTGAGCTTCGGGTTCACGCACTACCGCTTTCGTCTGATCTTCTAAATGCCACCAGCATCGACTTGCCCATGGACGCCGAGCCTCAATTCCTTCCGCCGCAGCACGAGTTCCACAACCCCCCAACGTCACCAAAGCGAACGAGAGACATATTCGAGGAAGCTACCATCGCAAACAAGAAGGCACGAGGTAGGGGTGGGAGAGCAGTCTCGGCAGCAGCAGCCCGCGCGAGCGACTCTCAGCAGCTATACACGCACCGGAAGTCGTCGCTTTCTATCGATTTGAAAGCCTCGTCTTTGTCCGACTCCAGACCAACGTCTGCTTCTGACCACCTAGCCCGCCCCACCTCGCGCCCACTCTCTCGATCACCGAGCCTATCCTCTGATACAAGACCCCTCAGTCGAAAGGGTCAAACCGACGCGCATGCGAGACGATCGAATCTGTCACAAGTCGCTACTGTACCTATACAGCCTGAAGAGCCAACGACCGAGTCGCGAAACAAGGATGCACTGGTTAAGGTGGTCATGGCAGCGATGCGCATGCATGGCTTACAGCAGCGGAAACAGAACAGGTCCCGCCGCGCCTCCGTCGCTGGTGCCGAAGAGAGTCAGCAGCGCAGTGAAGAAGCAGCCGCTGAAGAGGCGGCAAAAGACGACGAGTACAAGCTGATATACCACCAAACCTTCAAAGGTGCACAACTGGCACTGGTAAGATGCATGAGCCTACATATGAGACTTTCGCTGACGATACTGCAGAGAAAGCACATGTCCGAGAAGCCGCTACACGCCACGCCCGACCGAATGCGCGACATCGTTGAGAAGCTTTTGGCGCTCTTTCTCTCCGACCCGCTCGCGGAACCTCCGCCTCCTGAGATACCCGCGGACACAGTTGCCACACCTGGTAGTAGACCTAGATTCGTGATTCCTGGATCCACACATGGCCATGCCAGCCCATTCGACTTGCCTAGTACACAACGACGTCCTGGTATGATGAGATCGGTTACCGATAGTCACGTTTATACGGGGTCGCCTGTGAGCAAGAAGAGGGGTACCACGGGTGAGACGTTGACCGTGCCTACATGAGGTGTTGTGCGAGGTGCCAATACTGGATACGAGAACAAACTCATCACCGTCGACTACGATAATACGGTCTTACAGGGACTGATTACGACCTACGGACGCGTCACTGGATTTCTGCAGTTGATCTATTCTTGCATGTTTCCTTTCTTGGCACCCGACACCACGCTTGTCACCATCAGTAAGCACTGTGGAACAATCATCAACCCTCCCAAAGCGGCAATTGTTAGAGGATTCGCCGCAACGCCGTAGCCGTCGTACAGCTATGATCTGCGTGCCCTTGCAGCGAAGAATTGCGCATACGAGTGGCGTCGTGAAGCACGAAATCCGTTCACATCCTCAATTAGTTGCCTTAGACACCTCGACGCATCGTGGCTATGCGACGTCACATCGGCTGCACCATCATGAAAGCGACATGCGCTTTATTTTGCCACGGTCGCCCTATATACGATGAGTAAACCTATAAAGCCCCCTCGTCGCCTGGTGGGAGAGGAAACCAACACCAACAAGACCAACACACTTCGCATACACCCATCCCAAACGCTCACCATGCTCTCCAAGATCACCGCACTCGCTCTTCTCGCCACCAGCGCATCCGCAGCAACCCTTCCCCGAAGCGCAGACTGGACCTGGGACGTCACCGACTTCAGCAGCGTCTGCAGCGCATCCGCCTGCCGCTACTCCTTCAACGTCACCGCACCCGCCGGTTCCTCCGGTCAGCCAGCCTTCGACGCCGAATTCTGCTCTGGCACCAGTCCCCAGGGTGGATACAAGTCCTGCGGTGTGGTTGGCATTGATGTACCGGGCGATGTGCAGACGCAGGAGTTCAACCGCGGGAGTGATGTCGGTGCGACTGTTAGTGTGCAGTACACGTTTACGCAGTGAGTATACCCTATGGGAGGAGGTAGGGGGGTTGAGGATGGTGAGAGCTGACATGTGGTAGGGGTGAAGTGAGATACACGTATACGGGTAACGAGACTGTTAAGCATACTGGATTGGGTCCGACTGTGAGCTTCAGCATTGTTCCTACTGAGGTGACTGCTGTTGCTTAGGACGGCTAGGGGGTCGCCGCCCATAAGAGCTGGAGAAAGTAGCTCAGCAATACGGCAACTTATCAAAGGGCGGGCAATCGTGAGAGTAGTCCCAGCATTCACAGATCATAGTGCATTCATTTCTACATTGGTTCCGGTCCAATTCCATCTGTCCCATTTCACCCCCACCATCGTCATCATGACTCCAAGCCGTCCACCTCCCCGAAAACATTAACATGCAACGTTCCGCCTTGCATCATGTTGATGTACATGCTCCCACCCCGGTGTATGTGGATGTTAATCTGAGTTGAGCGAATTTCGTAAGCGGCTCCCTCATCGCCCTCCACCTCTTCGAGATCTTCGCCGTGATCCTCATGTTCATCCTCTTCATCTTCGTCGTTGCTGTCATCGGCATCTTCAAACCTCTCCGCATCATCAACGTGCGCCTCACCATCTCCTCCGCCCATATACTCACTAACCATGCTATGTCCCACGCCCTCTCGCAGCTCAATAGGATCATCTCCATCATCTTCCTGGGCTGCCGCATAGGTGTTCGCCAAATAACGGACCCCCAGATACAACAAAGCGGTCACCACCGCTAGACCATTCGCTGCCCACCAATTCGGGAATAGGCCAAAAATTCCCAAGTCGAAAAACGCAATAATACAGTAGATTTTGATGATCCAGGACTTGTTGTCGGCAGCGTGGCGGGCAGCGGGTGCGTCGTGAGGGGTGTTTTGGTCGGGCATGATCTGGATGGTGGAGGTTTTTGGGTTGGTTTGGTGATGGGAAGGGGTTCTTGGGTGGGTTGGAGATGTAAGGAATCGGGATGGTTGGTGAGCTGACGGTTTTGGGTTTTTGGAAACGAAGAGTGGTGCGGAAGGTGAGATATAGAGTGGACTAATGTTTGCTGTACGAGAATGGTTGGTAATGTTGCTTTATTGCTTGTGCGGAGAAAGATCTGGTAGTTCCGTTTGCCTATTGCGCTGCGCGATATTGCATGTGGAAGTAAGAATTTGCTACAATTTCCTCCTCGCTGCAGTCCACGCGGTATTCTTAGATACAATTTGGCCTTTTCCATCTCTATCAACGTCTACCAACTTTTGTCCCAATTACATGGCCCTCCGTCAGCCTCCACGTCTGTGACAATATGCCCGACTATGCCTCGGTACTCCGCCGTGATGTACTGAAGTGGTGATAACACGAGGTTAGTGTATGTGTCAATTGTAGTTCGTACGGACCTCACTTACCCGTATGGCAGAGAAAAGAAGCTAGCGACCCATTCCTAAATGATATCCCAGGGGACTTAATGCCACTAGCCTCTCTTTACTTTGAATTTCAGTCACAGTCACGGTAACAGTGGTGTGAACCGTAGTCGCATGACGCGTCTCGGACGTCGTTACCCTTGTCGACATCTCCGTGTCTACCTTCACTCCGTCGGCTTCATATCCTAGGGCATGGATGAGTAGAAGGCATGCGACCCGACCAAGCGCCTTCATTCTCTCAACTATTTCGTGGGGCATTTCGTGCAGTATCGCGGAGATGAACAGGACCGATGCCAGGACCACTGCCATCATAAAGACTCTTGATATCATCCACCATGCGACTCCGAGTATTGTGTTTCGGACCCACGATTCGAAGTATATCGTATTCTTATCCCTTCTGTCGTTTGCGGCACTAGCCACGTGGTTGAACCTGCAATTGGAGATTTGAATGGGTACTTTGCCAGGGGAGGGCATAAGCTTGAGGGTGGAGGTTGCGGATGCGGTTATCGATGTGAAGGAGGAGGAAGAGGCGAGAAGGGCGAACAGTACGAATATGGTGAGCAGGACGAGGAAAAGCTTCCTTGCCGACGGAAGTCTCACGTTCATGGCACGAAAGGGAAGGCCAGGACGAAGGGCAACGTCGGGATTGTCTTCCATCGTGAATGGCTATGTGTCGAAGCAACTGCATCCCACGGAGAACGAGCGGAACTATTTATAGCGGGTATGTACAGTAAACAGACAAGCGATAACGTAGGGCGAGTGCCGTTGCTAGGGAAGAGGAGAGTGTCTTACATTTACCTACCGGCCGTCATCGCACGCGTGCGACCGGAGATACGCGCACTTGGTTGCAGATTAGTCGTGAGGTTCCAAAGATAATGCGCCGAATAGATGATGTGTGCCGAATCTCTGAGGTGATATGCGTTGTGATAGCTCGAATGCATGTAGCTGTGAAAGGCTAGCGTGCTACGTGCCTGCATACTCAGGTACAGAGGGCATTTTGGGCTTGAAAAGACGCAGGACTAGTAGTGATTTGCGTACATAGTAAATGCAACTCTATTCTTTGTTCTCCTGTCTTTCCGAGAGATGTCGTGTCTTCTCCAGGTGGGATGCAAGCGCTCATGCTAGCTAGTTCGGCCGAGGCAGCGACACGGCCGTGCGATAGTGGGAAGGAAACCTCTCCGGGGGTTCGTAGCGGTTCATATATAGCAAGAGATGACATGACATGAGCATCAAAGCTATCGCAATCATACCGTATACCAAAGTACAATCTCAAAGACCAAGCCCAACCTAGAACCAGACCGCAGTCTGAGTCAAAGGCGCACTCTATTCTTTCTGACATGACATGAGGTCTATGTGTATAGCTACGCGAAATGATGCTGAGCCAGGCCGGCTGAAGGCGATGTCGGGGGACCGTGGGGGCCGGAAGATGGCTACGCGAACACCGGCACTGCTGACTAATCATGTCTCACACACGCCGCTCGACGCGTCGCGTCCTCCGCAGTTCGCTCGTCGCATCCTCAGCGTCACAACACGCGCTACCAGCGACATCGCACAGCTTCTGAGCTGGCATCAACAGAGGGTCCAGATCTCTCGATCGTTCACTCATGTGCGGCATGTGACATTACCCACATCGCCCGCCGCCTGGCGGCGAGTAAGATCTGCATGCGGCTCCTTCAATCACATTCAACACGAACATCCGATCAAGAGGAATTTGGTCAACACATTACATATCTACCCATTGTCTACCCAGGTATACAATTTACACTGCCTCGGAATGTCGTCAGTTTCCGTCTTTCATACTAATCCAGCTTACATCACATCTACCCGATTTCTTATTTGTATGCGACAGCCCGAGAAGTACGCAGAGGAAAGAACGATCGCGCGAAGCCAGAGTGTGCAGCTTAGTACTCGACGTAACACGCGCGATGCAATTTTACATTATCAAGCCGGCCCTGCATCGCTCCGCAAGCCACAGTTTTATCACCCTTTTGCGAATCGGCCGCGAAATCCAGCTTCAGGTCGTCACCGCACTTGAGAAAGCCAGGACGGTCAGCACTGGACTCAAAGTAACAGTCCTCCTTGTCATCGATCTTCAGAGGCCACTTTTTGCCCGCCGTCACGTAAGGTGGGTCGTCGATATTTGCGTCGTTCTGAAACATGGTTTTCTTGAACTTTTCTTCGTCATCGACAGCGTTCTTGAAGCGGCCATCGTCGACACATAGTTTAACTGGCACACCTTGCGGGCCTTGGTAGACATGCCACCATCTACTAGCGCCGTAGCTGGCCAGCAAGATCTGGATAGAATGGGTGGCCTTCGGCTTTGATGGAGCCGGTGCTGGAGCAGGTTTAGGCGGGTAATTGATCTCAAGCTTCTCTTTCACTTTCGCCATGATCGCCTTCGCCATCTCACGGTACCCGCTCTCGGTGGGGTGGAAGGGTCGGAGTGTCAAACCGGGGTAGTTCTGCTGATACGGGCCGATCACGTCGAGCCATTGCAGGTTGTCCGGGTCTTCTGCGACAGCTACATCGTTACCCGACTGGAGCGCCGCAGTCAGATTGAATTCGATCTCGCGAGGGTCGTCGGTAAATCTACCGGTCTCGAGCCAGTGCTCGAACTCGGCTTGCGTCGGCTGGCGACCTTGCTCTGCGTTACCATCGCCATCGTCTATACCTCCCACCATTTCGCCCTGCCAACTGAAGATACCGCTCGGAGACATGTTCCAAAGATAGACATTGTCGCCGAAATATTGTTCATACAGCGTGTGACCAGGCTGGCAGAAACGGTGGCCTTCAAGATGCTGGTCTGTCTCGACAAAGGTCGCCCGCTCCGGATGGAAGCTACCCTTCACCCCGTCTTCAATGGCCTTGTTCAGATAGCGAATAAGCGCCTTAATGCGCTTCCTTAAAGCAAGACTAACCATCGGACGATCACTAGACCGCAGACCAAAGCTCACATTACTACACCAATCGCCCTCGCCACCCCCGTCGAAGAAGAATTGGAAGTAGCCAACTACGAAGAGCCGGAACTTGGGGTTCTTCCTCACTTTAGGATGGTCAAAGACTTGGTTGACGATCCACCGCGCGTCTTGGAACAGCTGGTTGCGTCCTGTACCCAGAATGTACTGCTTCGTAGCCTCGAGTTCCTTCGCACATTGACCGTTCGGATCGGGGTACTCGAGACCGTAATCTGCTCCTTGTGGCGCGAAGATACATGCGTATGCGACACGAGCGAAGTTCGCGTTGTTGCCGCCGGCCAGTAACACGATCATGTCGACGTTGTCAGGGACGTCGTTCAACTGGATATGGCCCAAATGCGGCTCTGCGTTGATCTGTCGCCAGCGGGTTCCTGAGCAGGACTGGAAGTGGAACTCTTGCTCGCGGCCTTCGGGGATCCAGGAGTTATCGTGGCTCATCTGTGGGGCGTACGCATGATTTATTCGGAGGCAGTGGTCCATGTTTCCGTCGTAGTCGGTGGTTCCGAAGAAACCGTATGAGACGCCGCTCTATCCAGGGTTCAGCGAATGTCTTCGACGAGGCGATAGCGTATCCATGTACTTACCGCCCATGAGTCGCCGAGACCAGACCAAACGTACTTGGTGGAAGCCACGTTGACTTCCGCGTCGGCTGCCACCGTTGTGTTCTCATAGAGATCTGAGGTGGGGCCATCGAGAGGTGCTGCAAATGGTGTAATAGCTATGGAGGCTGTCAACAGAAGAATGGATGGCCACTGCATTGTCGCGAGGACTTAGGGTCTGATCGGATGGTTGTCCACGGATCTCGATGTACGTCTAATGGCTCAGTCTAACACTAACAAGTCCTCTAAAGTCCATTTGACACTTGGATTAGTAAGGAGTAAGTACTCGTTAGTAGAGAAAGTGTGGGTCAAACTAACTGCATTGGTGTCGTGGAAGAGTCCAGGCGACTACACTCCCGTGCTTCGCCGCATGGATCAAGATTGTACCTCAGGTGAACGACCTCTAATGCTGGAAAGGTCGACATAGCATTAGATCCCCCACAAGCTTCGAATGATGAAAGGTCATGAAAACGACAATAGAATTCCTCAATTACGCGGAGTGAAGCAAACAACCTTAAGACCGCAAAGCACGGTATTCGCCCTCGATTACTCCAGTCATGACAAAATACAGGCGGCTACCAGGCTCACACGGAAGACAAACACGATAGGAAAGACTGATCTCACTGCATCTCCTTCCCTACCGCCTCACCAACCTGATCGAACGGCCCAAAAGGATGCTGCTTGCGCTTGAAACCAATCTTCACGCGACCGACACGCTGCATCTTATCCTCAAATTGAGTCCCGATCCGCAACACAGTCTCTCTGTACATCGTCGCGGTGGTCCAGTCGTAAGAACAGCCGATGATGCGCTTCATACCGCCTTCAGAGCCAGCCATGAGGAAGCACACGGGTGGACGCTCGGCGAGAAAGAGCGTTGCAGTCATGTTGCCGGTGTCGACGAGAGTAAAGACGCGTTGCTCGCCTGGTCCAGCAGTCTTCGCTCGTTGTACGAGAGCTGCGACAGCAGGGTCGGAAGTCGGGTCAACGGGGACGCACTCGCCGTGAATGTTGCGATGATGCCTCGACAACGGGCTAGCTGCTGCCTATGAATTGCGACGACAAGATTAGCACGACGTCATTAACAGGACGAGAGCATACATACGGTCCACTTCATGCGCCCAAGCCTGCCACCAAAGATCTGGCTCTCGATCGTGTCAAGGTCCATGTAACCTTCGAAGCCAAAGAACCAGCATTGCTGTTCCCAGAACTTGCCAAGGAAGAGAAGGCGTAGCAGCCATGGTGATAAGCCCATGACCACCAAGGAGTATAGTAGCAGGACGATGCCGATAGTGTTTGTGATTCCGGGAATAGCGACGAGTACGCATGCAGCGATGAAGATGATACCGCTGAGGCGAAGCATTCCCTTCGCGAGGAAGCGCTTCCAGGAATCACGCCGGGTGTGGGCGACAGGTGTAAAAGACTTCCACCGAACGTTCGCAGCCCGACAACCATCAAGGATGATGCTGTCGTCTTCTCCAACGCCGGCGATGCCGACATCTTGTGGCAGTATGTCCCAGAGCTTGGCGTTGTATGCATCGTCCATGGAATGCCAAGGCTGGTCTGGATGTTTGGGCAACATGCAGATCAGGCGTTCGAGAAGCTGATCGCTGCCGTTCGCAAGAGAGAGTCTGTGAGATGTTAGCAATGCGACGAGTGACTGCAGTCGAGTCACGACATACCGAGCGAACGCTTGGAAAGCAGAGTCCGTGCGATCAATTTGTGGCCTGACACGGAGCAAACCCATCAATGCGTAGCTGTGATCTCCGGGAAGATGCTCAGTGGTGTCGCGGTTATGCAAGCATTCCAGAGCAAGCGTGACCAGCTCGAGCTGGCTGAGGATCAAGTTCCCCTCGTAATGGTCGATGAGCTGCGGGGATTAGCGGTCATGTGGATGTCGGTGTTGGAGGCCATCTTACCTGTCGCGCGATGTGTGCATCATTTTGCCAGACGCGGGCAGCAAACTGGTTCTTTGGCACTTGAAGTGGCTGTGAAAGATCACTGTCGCGCACATAGACGCAGATGTCTTTGCCAGCCGGTGCCAGGAGGACTTCAGGAAAGGTCCATACCCGGTAGCCCCATTGTTGAAGCATGAGATCAGGTGTGTTGATCTCATAACGGTTGTTTGCTGGAGGGCACACGGCGATTGCAAGAGATTGCGCGCCTCGAATGACGTCACATATGCGATAGACCTCCAAGCTGTGTTAGCGAGGGTACAACCATACGAATGGGCTATGTGCTTACATCTTCCTCGAGCTGGTTGTCGGGCATGCAAGAGCACCCCACCCAATACGCAATAACGCCGGCATTGCGCGCCGCCACGTCAGCCATTTGATGTAGAACTCCGAAGTCTTCGGGAGTGTTGAACTGCTCAGCTGTATACGCGATGAAGACGTACGAGAGGTCATGGGCATCGTGTTGAGCCAGCCTGCAGATGTCAGAGATGAAATAGAGGTACGCCATTGTTGACCTACCAATCGTCGACCATGGTGATGATGGCTGGCTTTCCTGCCTCTCTTAAAAAGCAGAGATATCGAGGACGCAACACACGTGCGGCAATAGGGTTAGCTTGACTCGAAGCATGGCCTTGAGGCCTGTGCATCTCGATCGCGTTCTTGGCGACCTTGGGATATCCGAAGAACTGGTATGGCAGGCCATCGTAGCTTCCACCGTTGCGAGACGCGATCTCAGCAGGGCTTGGACTGGAGATCTAAACGCGCCGTCAGCTGGGTGATCAAAATGCGGATGGAATGGACTCACAAAGATTGTGATGAAGCAGGATGCGACGAACCACTTGAGACAAAGCATAGGAAGATCTTCGTTAGGGATGTTGCCGTGATTGCGCGCGAAGTCGATGTGATTGAACGGCCAGTTCGCCAATCGCATGTAGATAGGTGCGACGTTGCGGACGAAGGTGCGCCTGTGGGTAGAGCCTGTATTATTCTCGTAGATATCATCGACAGCTTGTACGACAAGCTTGGAGACCTTTCCGTCCCAAGATGAGATGTAGCGGTCATCGTAGTCGCCAGTCCATTCGCGGTCAAAGATGTCTCGATGTCGGTGCTGACCAAGCTTTTGGTACGCAAGACCGGGCTTGCGGTAGAAGTTGGGGCGCTCCCACTTCATTGTAGTCCATGGGGAGAAGATATGTGCGTATCCCTTGGGAGCGATTAACCCGTTCCGCTTGATTGCGTCAGCAGGTGACAGTACTCCAAATTCCGAGCCTCATACCTCTATCACTGACTGTCCTAGACGCCTCTGGTTGGCTTCATGGTCGTCTTGGGAGGCAGGGGGATGTCCATATGGTGCGACTTCGCGAACAGACGCCTGAGCGTCATTGCCTATCATCTTCGCCATCGCGTGAGTAATGCTAGGCAAAGCAAGCACACAGTCGATTTATGAAGCTTGACTGCTGGTTGGAATGCTGGAGCGGCGGTTGTTGATACTGTTGATGTGGCTGATGATAATATTCAACTGGTGCCTGTGCATCTATGAGAAAGGCATGGAGAACGGAGAAGCGGGAACGTACTTGAGGCGCGACTGTGGGCTGTGGGTGTGGGACTGGTTGGTGTTGCACAACAACCGCAGGCTTCAGAGAAGTGTTGTTTGGGTCGTAACCACCTCCGTGGTGCGGTTGCGTCTGATGAATGAGGTCAGGTGGGTATCCCAAATCAACAGGACAGAAGCAAAGACGTACCGGATAAAATTGCTGATACGGCGGTACTTGCACAAAAGTGTCACTGCCGGGATCGAAGCCGCCTCCGTGTCTTCCAGAGAGATTTGGAGGGTAAGCCTTGAGATGGTTAGCGGGTGATCGACGTGGAGGCCGGAGAGTCTTTGTACCATTCAAAGTCGGTTTATGAGACTGAGCGGCGGTAGTCTTGAGCCTGCCCTTTAGAGACCTTGAGGCCGGCGATCGTGTCTAGTCTTATCAGGTTCAGGTCCGTTAATAGAATGTGGTCAGGTGGCACGAGGGTATAGCGCCTGCCTGGACGCGCGCATTTTTGGAGTCGTTGCTTTTGACTGTGTCCTGGACTTCAGCTCAAAATCTACCTTTCTTGGATTGGCCATTCTCTCGCATTTGGAACCTCTAACTTCCACTTCACGATATCGTGGCGTTTGGGTGGACCCTGTATGCAGGAGACATGTCCAGAAAGGGTCGAGGCCTTATCGATGCGGCCTTCAGTACCACACGGTGGTGACACTCCATGTGGGTGTCAGTCATCGGACTGGATGTTGTCCATTTCTTGGCTTTGTTGGCGCGGTGGGCGACCTCGGGGACTTTGCATATCGCCTATCCTAGTCATCTGGTGTGGCTTGAAGCATTGTTCATGCGAATGTACGGTATGCGGGGCTTGCCGCCTCTTAAACGAGCGCCATGCAAACGGTGAAGAACTTGAAGTTTTGAGTTGAAGTTGAGATCTGTAGGAGCATACACAGCCTACGCATCACGAAAGACGTTCGCGAAACGAGTTTGTGTTATTCGAAGACATGCCTGCGCCTGAGAGGTGCAGCTGCGACATTCGCCGGGCGCAGGAATCTGTGTGATGCATCGTCCTTGGTGCACTCGAGTACCAACGGGTCTTACTGTCAAATTGAACTTGAAAGGTACCGCTTTTCGCATTCTCGCGTACAGTACCATTTCGAGGGTCTCGGCTGTTTACCAGCTGCCATCTTGGCAGACTCAGCCTTGCGCCACCAATAGCGTAGCGCTGACGGCCTCTGCCGATAGGCTCGCTCGGACACTCCCTTCAGCTCTTGAAATTGCGTTTACCGCTTCGGACCAAAGCTGAAGAACGCCAAGTGCAGAACCGCTGGCCCGTGGCCGCATGCTTTCGTACATCACACCACGAGAGCGATGCTAGGCAGATTCTCGCTTGACAGGGTGCGCGGTTACGGTTTCGTCGAAACCAGTGGCGCTGGCTTTGCCCGCATGATTGACTGGGGCTGATAAACGAGCAGTGCAATCGGACAGACGCCCGGGTGTTGTCGCTACCAGTAAAGTACTCATGCAACGTAGGCAAGTGCTGGAGTACTGAGAGCTCTCTGCAAGTCATAGTATTCGCACTTTTACTGTCGCATTTGACTGCAATGATACCAAGCAAGAAGACAACTTTGTGTCGGCAACTGAATGCTGATCGCCAACCCTTTGACGAGTTCCGGATGAGAGCTGTGGCAGCTGCGGCGAAGCAGCCAGAGACCGCTGGCATAACACTAGACCTGTGCGAATGGCTTCATGACGCTGATAAAGGAATTGAGCAACTTGGCCTGAAATCTGTACCAGATCTCGAGTCAGAGAGTAAAGGGATGGTTCGCGTGATGTGAGTACTTCCGTCAGAGGCACTCGAGATGCTGATCATCATAGAATTGCGCCTCGCGACACACCAACACCGGGAGCAGATGCGCTGGTAGAGCTTTTCGATTCATGCGGTATTCCGAGCGCGTTTGTAGACGAGAGCCTGCGAGACGTTTCTCAATCTTTTGCAGCGCGCGAAGACGCCGATGGCACGACGTGGATCTGGTTCCACCTCTTGTGTAAAACGTCAGCAGTGATCGATAACAAGATCGCCCCGGGCCCAGGTTTCGTGGAGGCTGAGGGCAAAGAAGCTAAGAGTCGACAGGCGGCGCGAGCTCAAAGCCAGGCGAACTTTTCCTGGATCAAGACAGGCATCGTGTTGAAGATCCGGAAACAATCAGACGACCCGCCTCCGCCTGTACGAACATCGAGTTCTGACAGCGATAAGACGTTGGCTCCTACCCCGACCAAAGCCGCGGTAGAGCTGATATGTTTCGGCGCACCCAGTACCCTACGGGACCGAATTCGGGCACTGACGAAGACGACATCGTGCGAAGCATTGCTGGAAGATCCGCATATGCTGCTCGAGCTCGTGTTCGAGGAGATGTACAAGCTCCTGGACTGGACAGCCTGGGCTGTGTCGGATACGTTCGGGCCTTTGGAGACGGTGCGTGCGCTCCTTTTTCGACCAAGTGTCATGCTAATGTACTGTCAGCAAACCTTAGGGATAGCCAGTAGGGTTGGAAAAGCGACAGAGGAACTGCCGAAGGACCTCTTCACTGGGCTTCACAACCTGGCCAAGCATGCCATATATCTCCACGAGAACTGTGAAGCAGCATTAGCCACACTAAACGATCTGTATACCCATCATACAGCGCTGATGGGCACTGATCCAAATACCTTACAGAGACAAACCAAAGAAGCACTCAAATATCGACAGACTCTATTCGAATCGACGCAGCGACGGCTGACAAGTCTCAATGCGCGGATCTCGAACATCATCGGCTTGTCGTTCAACATCGTCACGCAGGGCGATAGCAAGCTGATGCAGTCGGAGAACCAGAGTATGAAGACAATCGCCGTCATGACGCTATGGTTCATGCCGCTAGGCACGGTAGCTTCCATCTTCGGTAGCCAGTTCATGAAGCTGCAGGATGAGTGGCCGCATCATATTACCGTCTCGCAGGACTTTTGGCTGATGTGGGGTATGTGAACTGCCACGACCTGCTCGTAAGACGCGCGCTGATCTTTTGTCGCAGTCATCGCGGTTCCTTTGACCCTCGCGGTCCTGTTGAGTAAGTGCAACCCGGATCCGGGGCCGCTGAAGACGTGTACTGACCTAACCGGCAGTTTGGCGGGTGTGGTACATGGACGCAAGGCACAGATTGATAGACGGAGTAGAAAAGAAGCAGGGTGAGCATGGCTATATGGGGTGGAGGACGTTACCACAGACGTTGCGCAGAGTGAAGGCGAGAAAGAGCGTGCCCGATGTGTGAGCCCCTGGGTCCACGGTCGATGATGTCATCAGGGCGCAGCGACCTCGGCAGCTGCCGCCGCGGCTCTATAGGCTCACCATCTCGGGCTGCCCTGCCATCGCTCTAAACCCCGCCAGCGCTCAGCAGTGTACGGAACGACAACAGGTTCAGTCGTTTCGAGGAACAACGAGACGAGCGACGAGCCCATGTGCTCTTCCGACGCAGCCTCTCCATCACAAATGCCGGATGAAACAGCATCAGTAGAGTCGAATGACACCACTTCAGATTCTGGCTCAGCTATCGATCCAGCGATGCCACAACAGTTACTGATGACCGAGAGAGCATCAATGGACCATGACCTGTTTCATGTAGCATCCCCATCACAACCCCCCTCACATCATCCCATGATCCACCCCCAACCCCAACCCCACCATCGCCTCCCCATCCCTCTGCGCAATATCCACCGCCCCACTAACCTCAATAAAGTCCTCCAACTCCTCACTCGTAGTCTTCAGTTTCTCCTTCACAGCCGTCACCCCCTCCGTCCCCACAATATGCCTCGCAGGAGGATTATCATGCCCCCCAATCGCCGTAAGCGCATGCACAGTCTCCGCAATCAAATTACTCTTCACCCCCACCGGCAACGGCGCATACAAACTCGTCACCGTATCTGAACTCAACAAATCGCCCATGGTGGGTTCGGCGTCGGGGTTGGTGTCTGACATTACGCTTTCGTCTCCGGGGGATTTTGTTGTATTTGTGTTTTCGTCGAAGGGGGGATGGGCAGACGGGTTGTCGATTCTTTCTAGTTTGTCGAGGAGGCCGGAGAAGATTTCGCGGGCTAGGGGCGCGGGGTTCTCGCCTTGCAGGTATTCGGACATGGGGGGCACGGAGGTTATGCGGTTGGTGAGGACGTTGACTTCCATGTTGGCTTGGACTAGGGACATTTTTACGTTGAAGGGGGCGATTTCGTAGGCGAGGGACTGGAGGGGGTTAGGTGGTGTGGTGGTAAGGGTTGGGGGTGGTGCTTGAGTACATCGCAGTAGCCTTCGACGGCCCATTGGGAGGAGCAGTACATGCCTAGACCGGGTGTTCCCAAATGGCCAGCTGGAAAGGGTGAGATCAGTCAAAGATGGCTTTTGATGGTGACGGTGACTCACTGATACCGGTTATCACGATGATGTGGCCATTCTTGCGTTCGCGCATGATCGGAAGTACGGCTTTGATGATATTGACATTCGCGAAGAAGTTGATCTCGAAGATCTCATCGACCAGGCTTCTGGTGCGGCTGGTCTGCGCGAGTTCCTCTACTGAGCCGATCACAGCTGTACATGAACTGTCAGTTTCATTTTGTCAAGCAGGGCAAGGTCACAACCTTCACTAGCAGCGCACAACAACACGTCGATGCGCCCAAAAGCCTCCACAGCTTCAGCAACGGCTGCTTGACATTGACCGACTACCCTGCATGAAGAGACCCGTTAGCAACGCGCAACACTTAAACATTGTCCGCGGCATCGGACACTCACCTGCTATCCAACCCAACAACCCTCAAATGCTCGCGCCATCGGTCCGTCTGTTTCACATCCTCCAAAAACGTACGAAAATCCTCACTCTGGCCTTCTCTTTTCTCAAACTCCAGCGGCATAACACCCGCGACAACATAATCACCATGCTCAAGCACTTGCCGAGCTAACGCGATGGCAATAGGCGATGCGCCTCTTGTGATGAACCAAACGCGCGGAGCATTGTGGGGCGGGAAATGAGGGGACTTTGGCCGTGGCGGCTTCGACGACGCAGGTAATGGCGCATTGCTTGTCATGTCGAGGTTAGAAGGGATGGTGTGCACCTCATGTTGACTGGCGCGTCTTCATGCTGCGGCGATGGGGATGCGCGGTGGAGACCAGGTATGTGGGGCGTGGAGGGCGCAACGCCGCTAGTGGTGAGGCTTAGCGTGGTCGAAAATGACTGAACGACCAGAAACACCATCACGACTTTGCCAAGACTTGGGGATATTGCGCATTTTACAGTCAGAGCAACCTGAGTCTTAGAGGGATATACCTAGAGATACTGGAGATCTCTTCGCTGTTGTCGTTCTGACATCCAGCCTCAATCTACCTCCTGCACACCCACAAAAGACGCCCTTTCACCTTCACTTCAGGTATGTCAACTCAGTCGTCATCGGCTGGCCATGAACCAGCCTCCTCGATTAAAACTCTTCTCGTTACTCCCAGACCCCTGCCGCACAGATGAAGCAGAGTCTTCAGCTCCTTCAGTCTCAAATCTTTCTCTCCAACCTGCACTCGACTACTACACTCCATTTCCACAATTCTTCAATCAATTCCCCAAAAGCACTTCTTTCCATAAATTCAAGAACCACACCATCTACGACATGAGTCTGCTACTAGATCAATTCACCAACAGTTGGACTGACCAGTTTCCGGACTACAGCAACCACAGCACCTACACTCTGCCTTCAGACGGCACTGTCAAGTTTGATCTGGCAAAGTGGTTGGCGAAGGCCCAAGAAGAGCTCCAAATCGAAGAAGAGCGCTGGCTCGCTGACGACTTCGACATCAACCAGCCTGCTCCGCGACCGGTCAAGATCCGAGCTAGGGACTCTGCGCAGTGGATCAAGAAAGACAACCGCAACTTCACTGGCCGTCGCAAGCGTAGACGTGAACTCCCTGTTCCGCGCGCCTTCAACAAGCCATTCACGCTCATGCAGCACCAACGCCATTCCATCCACCTCATGGGCAGGGTGCTCAACGTCCGCACCAATGGATCGCCCTTCACGCTCGTCCTCGATGACCTCAACCAGCGTGCCGACATCTTTATTAGCGAGATCACCCGCCGTGCCCTCTCTCGCAACGTCAACGTCGTGTTCGTCACATTCGAGTCTGGTCAGGCCATGGCACCGATCCGCACCGTCCAGGGCTTCGGCATGACGAGCGACGAGATCTTGAAGGCTCTGCGCAAGGCCATGGACGATGCCAAGGAGAGCATCGTCGTCATCGACAATCTCCATGAGCTTCTCTACACTTACGGCGTCGACATGACCGCGCTGTTCCAGCTCGTCGTCCACAAGTACGCTTCCACTCTCGTCGGCATCTACCACCAAGACCTGCTCGACAACCCCACTGAGTCACCATACGCCCCACAACCCCTGGAGCTGATCAAGTACATGGCCACCTCCATCATAACCTGCAAGTCCTTCGCGCACTGCCTCGCCGCCAAAGCCGCCGCCGAGCGCAGCCTGCCCGAGCCCACCTGGGGCATGCTAGAAGCCGCCGAAGGCATCATCCAAGACCTCGACGCCAACGACAACCGCGGCATAGTCATGGAGGCTGAGTTCCGTCGCAAGTCCGGTAAGCCAGAAGGTGAGACCTACTTCCTCCGCACGCCGCGCCCGGAAGACTACCACGACCCCATGCCCGGTATCCCCAACGGCACGCTCAAGCAGGAGTACGTCATCCTCCTCGATATGCAGCCCGCATACGCCGGTAACGTGTCTGGCCTTATCCAAGATGCCGCTGAGAATCCCAACTCGACTTTCAACCTTGCGCTCACGGAGAAGCAGAAGCAGGCGCGTGAGGAGGTTGTGCTGCCTTACTTTGATGCGCAGAAGGGTGAGGGTGCGGGCGAGGGTGGTCGCATTCTGTACGACATGGGCTCTGAGGATGACTTTGATGAGGAGGAGGATGAGATCTGAGTATGTTTGGTGCGGTCTTTGCGTCGAATACATTGGCGCTGGTCGCAGGTTTGAGCTTCTGAGATACCCTGTATGGTAGGGCGATGGCGTTAAGGCAATCATTGGTGGATGGATAACGAGATGCGCTATGCGCAGGCGACGTGATATGAGCATACTGCGAAGGGTCTTGCCTCAAATTAGGAGACGGTCTCTCGGACGGATGGTGTTGCGTCTTCTCAAGATGCGGCAGCCATAGATAACGAATAACATGACAAAACTCATTGATACTGCGCTTTGCTTCACATGCGTGAAGTAATACTCTACCTACTAACCTATCTCCTTGACCCCCAAGTGTCGTGATTGAGCCTCGCGCATAGCACCTGCACCATGGTAGTGCCTCGCCCTCAGCCTTGGCGCCCAAACTCCCCCAACTCACCAGACAATTCCCTTGCGCCAACCACACCCACACCCCCCACACCCCCCTCCACACCATGGCAGACAACGAGCGACCGCGCGCAACATACAGCGACCCCTTCGAGCGCGACACCCGGCGCGCACCCCGCGAAAGCCGCGATCGAGGCGGCACACCCACCGAGCGCCGCGGCAACCGCTCGCGCAGTCCGCAAGAGCGCGGCGCCGGCCGACGCGACAACCGGTATCGCTCGAGATCGCCGTTCCGCAAGGACGAGCGCGACGGTGGAATCAGGGGAGGACGAGGACGAGGACGTGGTCACGACCGCGGACGGGGCCGCGACGACAGGAGAGGAGGCGGAGGTGGACGAGACGAGCGCCCCAACTTCCGCGACCGCTCACCCCAACCGCCCAAAGGACCTCGAAGTGACAACGCGCCTCCTGCTCGCAGTTCCCGACCTCCCCCAACAGGTCCCCGTTCCTCCACCGTCGACCCCATCAACCCTATCAAGAAAGAAGAAGAAGCCTCACCCGATGTCGAGATGAAGGACGAGCGCCAGAAGCCAGAAGACATGGACGACGACGAGTGGGAGATGCTGAAGATCATGGGTTTCGGCGGCTTCAAAAGCACGAAGAACACAAAGGTGCCGGGGAATGATAAGAACTTTGGGGTGAGGAAGGATAAACAGTTGCAGGCTAGGCAGTATATGAATCGGCAGGGTGGATTTAATAGGCCGTTGAGTCCTAGTCGGAGTTGAGGGGGTGGTTTTGGGGTTGAGATTTGTGGTTATGCTACGGCTGGCATGGCTACCATGTCATGAGAGTTGGGCTTGCAGGGGCGCGTTAGAGGAAGACTACGCATAAATTGGGGACATTGTGGGGGATTGCGACACCCTTTGCTTGCGACATGAAGCACTACCACACACGGCAGAAGACAGTTGTGCTGGTGTGACCAATAAGCGTCGGGGCGGCATGGCAGGATTTGTATTCATCGAAATCGCGACCCATGGTATGGTGCCTTCTCTTCTCTCCTGCACTCTACGGGTTCCCTCAGTCTGACCGGAGCAGAGCAAGCTAGGAAAAGTGAGATCTATCTGGCTGTAATACCAGATCCAGATCAGTACCTAGGTAATATCTCGAAGGACTGAGCGCGATAGATTGAGGCAATCCCGATTCATTTGACCCCCAACTTTCACCGTATCCTCGTGATACACTTGAACAAACACATGCTTGCTGAAACACCGTAGTTCAACACATTTATATCCAGACGAACATATTCGGAAGGCGCCTCCACCTCGGCCAATCAACGGCCGAGGAAGTTGCGGGTGCTCCGCGAAATGTGTCCCAAACCCCCGCAAAGCTCCAGCTCCAGCTTCACTCAACACCATGACACGCGAATCTCGGCATGGCACCCTTTGGAAGGGGCTCACGTGCCTGTTCGCCCTTCAATTGCCCCTCGTGAGCGCGCAGGTCGCCGAAATCGAGAAAGCCACCAATGCGAGCTTGCTATGGGGACCCTACCGCCCCAACCTCTACTTTGGCGTCCGGCCACGCATTCCCAAGAGCTTGATGGGCGGTCTGATGTGGACGCGCGTTGAAGACTACCAAAGCGTGCAGCACAGTAGGCCTACAATGCCATGCTTGAATCGAACTCATTGCTGACTGTGTAGACTTCCGACACACGTGCGAGCAACACGAGCTCGATGGCTACGGCTGGGACGAATACGATGTGCGCAGCGGCGGCCGACAGACAATCCACGACCCGGCGAATAAGATTGACATCACCACCGAGTTCATCAAATTCCCTGGCGGAGAGCATGGCGGCAGCTGGGGCGCGAGAATCAAAGGCACACCCCGAGAAGACGCAGGCCCGAACCTACGTACGACTGTCGTCTGGTACAATACGCTCGCTGGCTTCGGCAACTTAGGTATTGAAGGTGCCGACCCGGAAGAGCCTGGAATCGAAGGCGACGTGGTCCTGAAGGGGCAGACGAAGGAACTGGGCGAGTTCGAGCTCACTGTCACCCAGGGCACCGGCGAACATCCCATCACTGGACACCCAAGCTACGACGAGAAGCCTCTGGACCGGACACTGGCACACAGCGGACAGGTGCCCGAGGACGCGCTGTGGCAGGTCAAGGCCATGATGTTTGCGCACATGAAGGGCCAGATCGACGTCCTGGTCCCCAAGTACGGCGAGGACAACCCCCCACCGCCTGCGCAGGTCTACACTATCCAGCATCTCCCGGGCAAGGGCAACATGCACCTGGTTCAGAAGGTCTTTGAGGGCCCCTTCGAGTTCGACATCGTCTTCTCATCTGCATCGGCGCCCGAGAAGATCACATCCGAGCATCTCACCGAGCAGATCGATTCAGTCACCTCTAGCTTTTCCACTCGCTTCACGGACATCTTCAAGCCCCAGACACCCTTTGTCAAGGAGCGCTACGAGGAGTTTGGCAAGTCGCTCTTCTCGAACCTTATCGGTGGCATCGGCTATTTCTTCGGTGACTCTCGTGTTGATCGATCCTACGACCCCGCCTACGAAGAGGATAGCGAAGGCTTCTGGGAGGAGGCCGCTGAAGCGCGAGCAAGGAACCCAGCTCAGCTCGAAGGGCCATCCGAGTTATTCACTGCTATACCGTCGCGACCTTTCTTCCCTCGTGGTTTCCTCTGGGATGAGGGCTTTCATCTGCTACCTGTTATCGACTGGGATGCAGACCTCACGCTTGACATTATTAAGAGCTGGTTCAAGCTGATGGATGACGATGGCTGGATCGGACGTGAACAGATTCTCGGTCCTGAAGCTCGCAGCAAGGTGCCGGAGGAGTTCCAGATTCAATACCCTCACTACGCCAACCCGCCCACGCTGTTCATGGTCATCACGTCGTTCCTCGATAAGCTCGATGCTATGAAGACTGACACTAGTAGCGAGAAGTTGCAGCAACAGAAGTCGTACTCGATGCAACTCTCGAATCGCGAAGCCGCCCTGGAATACCTCCGTTCGCTCTACCCACTCCTCAAGCGCAACTACTTCTGGTACCGCAAGACACAGGCTGGCGACATCAAGAGCTACGACCGTGAGGCCTTCTCCACCAAAGAGGGCTACCGGTGGCGCGGACGCACACCTTCTCACATCCTCACCTCTGGCCTTGACGACTACCCTCGCGCTCAGCCACCACACCCTGGTGAGCTTCACGTCGACCTGATCAGCTGGATGGGTATGATGACCCGCGCAATCAAGCGCATCGCAATCTACCTCGACGAGCAAGACGACGCCGCCGAATTCGCACGCTATGACGAAGCAATCGTTCGCAACATCGACGACCTCCACTGGTCAAAGAAAGACAAGACCTACTGCGACGCCACCATCGACGACTACGAAGAGCACTCGCTCGTCTGCCACAAGGGCTACATCTCCCTGTTCCCCTTCCTGACGGGCTTGGTCGATAAGGACAGCGAGAGACTAGGCGCTATACTCGACCTAATCGAGGACGAAGAGGAGCTCTGGAGTCCTTACGGCATTAGAAGTCTAAGCAAGAGCGACGAGTTCTACCACACAGCAGAAGACTACTGGCGCGGTCCCGTCTGGATGCCCATCAACTACCTTGCTGTCTCGCAACTACTCGTAAGTCTCCCGAACCTTTACCTTCCCATGATGCAAGTATACTAATTGCGCGGTTCTAGAACGTCGCAACGACACCCGGTCCCCACCGCACTCGCGCAACCAAGATCTACACCGAACTCCGCAAGAACCTAGTCAACACCGTATACGAGAGCTGGAAGGAGACGGGCTTTGCGTGGGAGCAATACAACCCTGAGACTGGCAAAGGGCAGCGCACGCAACACTTCACGGGCTGGACTAGTTTGGTTGTTAAGATTATGGCTATGCCGGATTTGAGTGGAGGGGATGAGCAGGTGAGGGATGAGTTGTAGATGGGTGTGGGATGGGGAAATGGGCACGGGCATGTGCGTGGGTGGGATATGAGAGCAAATGCATAACGCTATGTCGAAATGAGTGTGTTGTTGATGACTAACTCCTCCAGTATTCCTAGTCTACCACCAACATATAGTGGAGTATCACTTCTTCTCGGGCGTGTACGGAAGATGCGAAGACACGGTGCTCAAACTAGCACAGCTCTGCCCCTCATAAACTCCCTTGAGTCGAACCTCCTTCCCACCCTTCTCCGTCTTCCAATACGACACAAATGGCATGCGGAGCCTGGTCTCCAACACTGAAGCCGTGCAAAGCGTAGCAGACTTGGGCGGACACTTCAGAACCACCTTTGCCTCCCACTTCTGCCTCGTGATATTCGTAGTCCCCCACGACAAATTCGTACTCAACGTCGTACTAATGCCCACCTTGCCCTCCGCAAACAGCGGCACCCCGCAACTGAACTCGGCCGAAACCGTGACGGAAAGCCCCACCTCCGACGTAAACGTCGACTGCTGTTCCGTCTCCTGGCTAATCGTCATCTCCTGCGTTGTCTCAATCTCCAAATGGTTCATCGCCTTTTGCGGCGGGAAGTGCCTGATGCCCGTCGTGATGATCTCCGGATGCTCTTCGTCGTACTCGATCCTGACGAATTCCAACGGCTCCATTTCGAAGGTGAACCAGTGGTCGTCGTAGATCTTGTCCGTGTCCGACAGGCAACCCAGTTCAGGCTGTGCATGCGTGCGAGAGAAGAAGTTGCCAGACCCTGCGGGCGAGTGCAGACGGAACTGCTTGCTTCGCACGCCGGTGCCTTGTGTCTGCGCAAGGTCGAAGTAATGGTCTGGATATTCGCCTGGCGGATTGTAGGTGCCTACCTCGCCATTCCCGCCGTTTGCGCCGTTGCGGTGGTTGGCCCAGAGGGCTCGGCCGGTATTGGCGCTCACGATTAGGTAGAGGCCGGAGTTCTTGTCTTTTCCGGGCTGGATGTACCAGTATTGGTCGTCGTAGGTTGTCGTGCTGTCGACGTGGTTTAGAGCGTTGGTGTCGCGCTCATTGCTGTAGAGGGCTCGTCGCGATGAGATGTTCAGGATGCGCGTGCGGACTTCGGGGGGTGGGATGCCGTGAGCGGAAGTCATTCTGGGTGGTTTGAGAGGGGTAGTGGTGAAGTTGAGAAGGAGGCGGTGGTATTTTTGGATTGAAGTCTTCGGGGCTGAGCGAAGATAGTTTGGAGCGGATAAAGACTGTGTACTGTAGTTGCAGTACTATATATACTCCGAAAGCACCTCGAGGCATCGTCGCACACTCATCTTCGGCATAGTGCGTATGCCGTCAGTCACTAGCCTTAACCGACGCGATATCAATCCTCAGTCCCTTTTGCTGTTTCAAATCTAGCTCGCGATGCTTTTTCCTGACCTTTGAAAGCGGTCAACTCAAGCAGGAACCTCTGGTGCGACTCCGCATGTCGGCTCATTAGTTGCTGCAGCGGTCCTATGCTCGAAGACGGAGCGGGCAGCCAGCTTCAGTGTGCGCCCAGTAACAGAAGTCTTAGCTCAAGATCTAGCACACCGTGGTGGTGTAGTAACGCTGTAGTGTTGCAACTATGGCTATAGTGGATCGTTGAGTTGGCCTCGTACTGATGCGCATGATGGAAGCTATTGCCATCGCGACATCGGCAAACGTCCGCGAGCTCGTTCCTACACCATACCATCGCACGCAATGTCACGGCATGCGGTATCGATGTGCGTTGAAGCTCTTTGCGTTGAGGCGTGATTGGCCGTATCTGTGCGCTCGACCTTCGTATCGCTTGGAACGCTGACCGCAACTTCATCAGCCCTCGAGCAGATAGATAGTGTCTCACACCATCTTCGTGACTTCGTAGTCACTTCACAGTCACTTCTCGTCCATCTTCGGATCTATGCAACTCCACGAAACTGTTATGGCTAGTGATTTCAAGAATTGATCTTGAAAGCCGACCGGCTGGGAAGAAATCGCGTCGTCCGCCTAATTCGATGAGTAACGATAGAGTTCCCGTGCTCTCCAGGCGCTTTCTGGGCACTCTGGGAAGGAATTACTGATTTCTAGCAGTGACCTGCAACTCGCATGCGCAACTATCACACGTATCTTGCAGTCGCATAGCATGACGCATACCGTTCAACCAACGCCAATGCATGCTAACTCGTTCGCTTTGGTCAATAACTGTCACAAAAGCTCTCTTAACGCTGTTGGGGACGTCAAAGACGCCGCTTTGCCCGGACGTGGCTTACGAAATTGGGACAATGGGTTGATGAAGTGGCTGCAGCTTGATATGCAGACTGCGCAACGGCCCGATGCCGACAGTTTGCATATACGAAGCTGTCATGCACGATGCGACTGGAGTTCGGAGACTACCTCTCGTTCCTTGAAGCACTGATGTTGATGTCTGGCGACAAGTAGAGTCTGCTCTGGGGGCGGGCTGGAAGTGTAGTCTCCATTCTCGAGTGATGAAGTGGTAAGAAGTCCGTGGCCTGACGGAGAACTGCGGTTCGGCCTTGCCGACTGCGGAGGTGGTGGGGCGATCCTTCCCGCTCTCGCGCAGAGAACAACAACCCACACCACCACGACAGCGCCTGCAAAACATCGCAGCTAGCTGTACATGACGTATGCACGTCGCTGCGGGCCGCTGGCCTCGCAGATGCATATGTAAAAAGCAAGCGCGATCCCACACGACAGGAAGGATGTCGTCGCCACTCCGATAGGTTCTGCACGTCGCTGAGGTGCACTCTAGATCTGCCTGGGAGACACACCACAGACTATCTCGTATTCGGCTGGTGGGCGTCTAAATACGAGTGCGCCTGTACGCTTTGGTAGCGTCTGAGTAGATATTGCCTCACCGGTCGCAAAGCCTGCCTTCCGTAGAGTCTGCAAGATCACTTCCCTTTTGGCTCTCCCGGCCTAACTTAGACCTTGCCGCAAACCAGCTCGATTAGCAGGACTGAGATAATTTGGTCGATCGAACAGCAATCGCACCTCTCGAAATCAACGCTCGGTCTTGGAAGTCCATCGCGGTCGTGGCGTCACTCGAAGTACAAGCGGCTAACTACCCAGTCTTGACGAAGTGGGAATGAAGCATCTACAATTGTACCCGTTCAGGAAGCCCTTGTGACATGGAATTGAAGGTTTATATCAATGGCAAAGCCTACGTTTTGCTTAATCCCCTGTTCTATGTAAGAGTATTTTGCTCTACGAAAGAGGCGCACGAGCTGGGTCTATATAACATCGCGTCAAGTGGTCAACTCTCGACAGTTTCCTGTCCTAACACGATAGCTATTAGAAGTAGCTGGCTACCTGTCAAGGTATTGACGGGTAAGAGATAGTAAAGAGTATCGTTAAGGGCTCACAAAGTAGATCGTGGTGGTGAGGTATATGATGTATTAGGGACAGCCTGCAACTACTCAAAACACCCAGGAATTATCCTCCCGCCTCCGTGGCCCGACTCGCCAGACTGCTCGTCCAAAAGAGGAAGAGTGAACGAGGAATCGCTTTGCTTTTCTCATCCTTCCCGCTTCGTCCGCTTCAAATTTACATGCCCGGAGTGAAGGAGTACTTCTCAAAGTCAGAGGGAACATCTGTGTTGTCGTTCCAAGCCATATCCATCAACGCGTCCGCATCCGCCTGGTCGATTCCCTTGACCTGGTAGTGCTTTCCACCGAGGTACACACCGTCGGGCTGAGTGGAACCGGTGCACTTCCAAACATCATCAGCGTCATCAGTCTGCCTCTTGGAGTTGGAGTCGCTTCCGTCCGAACCAGGCTCGGTCCAGCTGAAACCGTGGAAGTTACCACCAGTGATGCAAGTCGAGGTCTCAGTGATACGAAGCTTCTGGTCGATGTTACCGCACTGGAGCAGGCCATCGTCGTTGGACTCGGGGCCCTCGTCCCAGGCAATGAATCGCTTCTCGCCACACTCTTGGACTACGGATAGTGTGTTAGTACAATGTAACTTGTCAAAAAGGTCAGGAATGTGTAGACGCACCTTCGAGCTTGCCGGACTGGACCGTGGTTACGCCCTTGGCGATGGCATCGGCGATGTCAGTTGCGTTGGCTGTGATGGAGACGGCGCAGATGTTGTGGTCGATGTCCTTGAAGAAGAAGGCACATCCGGAGCATCCGGGCTTGGTGTAGGTGTAGATGTTGTCAGCTGCGACAAGGCTGCTGAGGGTACCAACGGCGGCGAGCGTAGAGAGAGCGAAACGCATGGTGGATTGAGTTGGTTGTTTGAGTGAGTGGGTCAAGGCGTTGAGTGTTCGTTGCAAGTCTGTAGTGATGGAAGCGAAGGAACTGTGGGTTGTACCGATAAAAATGTGCGCGAAACCATGGCTTATATGGCCGTCGTGCCATCTTCACGATGCTATGCCAGCGGTTGATGCCGGCTACACCGTGCTGGCCGCTAGTAAGCACCGGATTACCACCTGAACTTTACCATCACACCATCCAACATCGCAGAAGGTTCTGATGAAGCGGGAGATTTGTACCGACACTTCACCCCGACCTGTAGAGTATTGCGATCGAATGGGCGGTGCACCCACGAGCGCGGTCTTGGTGTACTGGTCTGATGACATCAGCACCGGCTTACGACCTAGACCTTGGTATTGGCATACCAAAATCAGACATTGCGGGGCAGATCCGCAGCATCGAAATTGTGATCTTCTCGGTCATGCGATTGTTGCGCATGTTGGCCATCGAATGTGGTTGCGATGAAGTTGGGAATTGGAGGGGCGCTACGACACCGCCTTGCGCTCGATACTTTCGCCTGCGCTGCACTAGAACTCAACGAAACCTTCGAGAAGCAGCATTCCGGTGAGCGATGCGGTGAACCGACATGCGCGATGCGATGTGTGTACACGGCGAGTACGTCTATGGTAATTGTGAGGAATTGTACCGGCATTAGCCTGAGGGACATGCTCGGCGCTCTAAATCGCGTCGCGTCGCGTCTGCCGAACAGCTCCGCGTCTTGTTGAAGGTGAGATAGACGAACGAGACGGGCTTATAACGGATGATCTTTCTGCTGCGCCTTGTTCTTGGGTCATCGCCCGATCGCGACCGTCGCAATTACCTGAAGCTCACCTTGAGGCTATTCTACAGTACATGGTGGTGCTATGCCGTATATGACATTCCGATGCTTCCGATACTTCCGCAACACCCCACGAAACCTTCACAAACCCTTCTCAGTTATCTCATTGGTACGGCACGATATGAAGACCTTCATGACTGTTCCCACAGCTCGTAATACCGCCCTTTCTTCTTGCACAACTCTTCGTGCGTTCCCCTCTCTACGACACTCCCCTCATGCAGGACCAGAATGGAGCTCGCATCTACAATTGTACTCAATCGATGCGCGATGACAATTACAATCCTTCCCTCTTTGAGCTTCTCAAGTGCTGTCTTGATATGCCTCTCTGTGACTGTGTCTACCGCGCTCGTCGCCTCATCTAGCAGAACGATCGGTGCGTCCTTGAGGAGCGCCCTCGCAATCGCAAGTCTTTGCGCCTCGCCACCCGACAGCTTGACACCGCGCTCGCCGACGTGCGTGTTGTAGGCCTTGGGATAGCGCATGATTGTGTCGTGAATTGCGGCTGCACGACACGCTTCGTAGACCTCTTCGTCGGTCGCGGTGTCGCGTGCGTATCGCACGTTCTCCATGATTGAGGTGTTGAAGAACGTGGGTGCCTGCGGAACCACGCTTACGGCGTCGCGAAGTGAACTCAATGTGACGTGTCGGATGTTCTGCTTGGCGATGGTAATGCTACCGGATGTGACGTCGTGTAGGCGTAGAAGGAGTTTTAGAATCGACGATTTGCCGGCCCCGGTTTGGCCTACAAGAGCGACGGTCTGACCCGGCGACGCCGTGAACGATACGTCCCGAAGTGCGTAGCGGCTGGAGTCGTACTTGAAGGACACGTCTTCGAATCGGACTTCGCCATCCTGTACCGCGAGCGGGTAGGCTTCGGGTGCGTCGGTGACTGTTGGCTGGGTTTGCAGAAGGTGAAGAACTCGTTCCGCGTCCACAAAGTCACGCACCAACCACCGTACATGTTCTGTCAAAAACTTCAGCGGATAGACGATGGAATCCCAGTATGTGAGGAAGAAGACGAAGTCTCCCGGGGATGCCGTGCCTGCAGCGATGCGCTGGAAGATGAGGTAAGCCAGGGCGAAGAAGGTCGTTGGCACTAGCAGCTCGACAACAGCTTTGATCAACGCTTCTCGCACTTCGAAACGTGTCCTTGCCCTCATATGGTCGCCTACAGCACTAGAAAGTACACTAGCTTCCCTCTTGAATTGGTTGAAGTACGCCACAGTCTGCCAACCTTGTATTGCTTGGTGCATCTTTCGTATCTGTATTCGCTCAGCCTTCGTCACTTTTCTTCTGAGGCCGGTTGTGAACCGCGACGACAAAGCTTCCCCAGCCAGGAAGGCGGTTGATGCGCCAAGCAGAACCATGCCCACCGCCGGAGTAAACTTCCGGTAGAAGATGGTACAAGCAACGACGACGTCGATCAAGGTCGGTAAGATCTCGATGACCACCATCTCGAGGACGTTGCCCAGCGCTTCGCCTTGCTCAACGGCCTTCATGACCTCGGCTGAGTCTTGCGTAGAGTGGAAATCGATCGACTGCGACATGACGTGACTGAAAGCAGCGTTGGTCAACTGCTTGTACGAGAACTGCTTGACGGGTATCTTTGACAGCTCTTGAACGAAGATCAATCCCGACTCGCTGTTGAGGTGATCCAAAAGAAGGAAGACGAGGAGTTCTCGGATAGGTATCGATCCGTGCGTGACTTTGTCCGCAATCACGCCAAGGACGTAGGGGATGGCGACTTGAAGGACACGCTCCATCGCAATCGTGATGAGACAGATAAGTAGACATATCTGCACTTTGACGTCTCGTTTGGGTATGACGTAAGGCAGGAAGATGGTAAAGTCTTTCAGGTAACCAAGCCAGCCTCCGGTTTGGCGCAACCGCTCGGCACGAGTCTCATTCACGTCTTCGTCCTCGTCTTCGTCGCTATCATCATCGCTGTCCTCGTCGTCGATCTTCAGGCAGTCTTCCCCCAGTCGCGGAGGAAATGCTGCCTCGAGCAGTGGGTCGGTATCCTTGGAGCCCTGGCCAGGCGACCTCCAGAATTGGAGTGGCATCGTTCGGAGTCGAGAGGGCGTTGTGTGACTCAATGTGCGATCACCGACCGCCTCTTGTATATTTACCTACGAGGGCCATGATGGCGGCGAGATATGAGTGACGATGACTCACGCCAGCCTCTCATTCATTGTGTCTGGACGCGACGCGCATAGAACGCCTTCCACAGACCAATCCAATCGTTGGTGTCGTTTGTCGGTAGTATTGTCAAGCGCTGCGCACAAGGAAAGTGCGCCCTTTCAATCGCGCGTCCTTTGGGGGCGCACAGCCACGCCGCCGGTTCTCATGGTGGCTTCAAGGCACCTCTGACGCGATTAGCTTGTGACTCAGGCCGTGGCGCAAGCACAGTCCGTGAAGTGGTGTTCTTCGAGGCACGCGAATCAAGGTCAGAAGCGGACCGACTGCGAGCTGCCGGACATCGCAAAGCCCGGTGCCGCGGCGAACTGGCGTATAGAAAAGGGCGTCGCAAGTGGCTGGCCCGCTCGCCTGCTGTGGTCCAGTCTGCCGCGGCCGGACCTTCCGGTCCGCGAAAGCTCCACAACGTCATCCTCCAACACAACCTCGCATTCTCCACGCGCATCGTGCAGCGCAATCCTCACGCCTCCAACGCACACCGCAAACCCGTTATCAAAGACAGCCCCGGCTCTGAATTCAATCAGCAGCTCGAATACAACTGCGAGCGGCGCGATGGCCGATAACGCCGGCCTCGAGGTATGCGACAACGCCCCGCGCTTCGAGCTCCACGAAGTCGATGCCTAGACGCTCGCGCGCATCCATAAAAGCATCAACGGCCTTGTTTAAGCCTCAGCCCAACGAAGGCCTGGTTCTTTGCGGAGCAGACACATGGAATGGGATACCGCGAGCAGGCTGGGTTGAGGATTGCGCGAAGCCCACCTGGCGCATCGGCGTTGTCCTCAGGCGCTTTGAGAGCGATATGCGGCCTGTTGGGCGGCGCATCGGCGTTGCGGTGGGTTCCTTTCAGGACGACAAAAGCGCAGGTTGACGTGGGCAGTCTTCGAGAAGGAGTAGAGATGGATTGGCACCAGCTTCCTAGACGTGCTCCGCCTCTATGTCGCGTCGCGTCGTGTCTTTCGTGCTAGGGTTAGATCTTGTTGCCGAGAACCGCGAGGTTTACTATCGCTATAGGTCTATAGACAAAACTTTGCTTATAAAGCTATTTCTATATACTTGTTATAGAGACAACTAGTAGAGAAGATAGGTACACGTAATTAGTGTATTTACTATGTACCGCTAATAGTATAGAGTTAGGCTAAGATAAGAACGTAGCTTAAAGAGCGTATAATAAGTTATATTTATATAGGAATTTTAGTAATTATAGAGCTACTTACTTAGTAGCTTAGCGCTATCTAATTAGCTATTTAAGTTAGCGCTATAATAGTACTTCTCTTCTTAGATAGATCTCTAATAACGTAATTAATAGAGCTTATATAGGTAATATTAGTAGAAGTTCTAACTTTATTAGAATAGAGAATAATAGACTATTATTATATAAATTCTAGTACGTGCGTAAAGTTATTATACTCTTATAATATTATTAATTATTAGTTACGTTATATTAGTAATTATACGTTAAGCGATATATATACTATATAGAGAGAATATTTCTTAGCTAATAGAGGTAATTTAGTATATATTAATTAGCTAGTTTAAGAGCTAATATAACTACTCTAATTTAGCTTCTAAGTACTATAATCTTAGTATACTAGCCTAATAAGCTAATCTAAGTACTAAATATATAACTAGTAAGTAAATAATTCTTATTACTCTATACTCTAGTTATAATTAGAGCTTATAGCCTTTCTCTCTCTTATTATATTTCTCTTCGTAGTATAACTATAATAGCTATTTAGTAAAGATATAGCCTACTCTTTTAGTTAATAATATTAGTTAAATTATAGTAACTATAGAAGAAATAGTAGTTTATATAGTCTTAGCAATTAATTTAGTGTTTTTTATCTTATTATACTTACTCTTTTATAAATACTAAGCACTTATAATAAGTATTACTAATAGTATTATTATTACTATAAAGATCTAAAATTAAGAACTTACCTATAATAAACTATCTTTATCTTTAAAGTTAAAGAGAATTATACTAAGAAATAGCTAAATCTATAAGTTAGAATGTATTAAGGCTATTTGTGTACTAAACTAGCTTAAAAGATAGTAAAAGTAATTAAATTATTATTATTTTTGTTAAGAGGCGCTTATAGGCTTATAACATAAGTTACTACGCGCTATATTAATATATTCTAATATATTTCTATGTTATCTTATAATAACTAGCGTGCTCTTATTCTAGTTATCTCTCTTACACGTATCTAACAAGAACCCCGCTACTAACTTTCTTAAAATTATAGTAAAAGTTCTAATTCTATGCTCTCTATCTCTAAATGTCTTTACTAGTTCTACCTCTCTATTAGTTAGCTATAGTAGACGCAGTAAGACATACTTAATACCTACACGCTTAACCTTCTTATTAACAAGATTATAATTATTATAAAAATACCTTATGTAAGTCTAGTGTCTTACGTAGCGCATCTACTATAGTAGATTAGAAAAACTATTACTAACGCCTAGAGCCTATATAACTACAATTTTAGGCACAGCGTAGAGCTTTATAGTAGTAATAGCGTTAGTAACGCTATTAGCTATAAAGCGCGGAGGCGTTATAGAGCGTAAGAAAGAACTATCTAATACGCAGCTAGAATTAAGGCAGATAATAACTACTAAAGATTATATATAGTTACTACCTACTAAGAAAGTTTTGCAGACGTTATTAAGGTTAAGAGAAGTACCTAGTTTAAGTTAAAGGTGTATTTCTTATAGAGTTAAGGCACGCATGCTAGCTAACAAACGTACCTTAGTAGATATTAAGACCTGTTCTAGTAGATAGCGTAGCAGAATTTCGCACTAGCGTAGTAATATTATATTCTAGAAGGTATAGATAAGCGCAGCTATATAGAGTACTAGACGCTAGAATGTTCTCTTACCTCTTGCTAGTGCTTATTTAATAAGATACCTACCTATTCTACTACTACCTTCTAGCACTACAAGTTATATCTTTTATAGTTGTCTACTTATTAGCTTCTGTATATTTTATATAGACTAATTACTAAAGTCTTAGACGCGTAGAACTATAAGCTATACGTATTAAGTAAGCTATAAGGTTTAAGCTATACTCTAGACAGTAATTACTATAGGTAATAGGCTTTCTTAATAGTTTTAGTCTTAATATTATAAATATATGTATCTACTTTTGCTTTAAGTAGCTACGTACTATATAAGGTAATAAGGTTACTAATCTACTAAGGCTACACTTAGTAGCACAAACAGCGGGCCTTAATGTTAAAGATATATATACTAGTTTCGCTAAGTAGAAAGCCTTTAAACTCTAATTATAGAGAAGTCTAATTTATAATATTACTTATATTAAGATAGGTAATAAAGATAGTAGTTATGTAACTAATGTTGTATAACTAATTAGCGTTATTACGTAGTCTTAGGTCTTACCTTAATAATATAATAACTTCTACACTCTATATATTTTAATAGCTTATAATCTATAACGTAACTAATATACTATAGTTACTACCTTAACATAGATCTTAGTGTCTAAGATAGTACTCTAGTAATGTAGAGAAAGACTATATTAGTAAATAACGTAGAGAGCTATATCTCTCTAAAACAATATTAGTGTTACTCTAACTTTGTAATTAGTTATATAAAGAGGTAGCTCTAATTAAAGTCTCTCTATATATTTAGCTATACGCACAGACTCTTAGTTACGCTAGCGCAAGCTAAAGGCTAGACATAGCTTAACTATACGAATCTAGACTACTCTAGCGCTAAATACTACTTTTTGCTACTCTTAGATTAGAATACGTTAGCCTTAAAGCTAATATCTAGCAGCAGAATATACATCTTTATATTAAATATACACTACTTTACTTAAGCAATAATGTAATACTATAGAGTATATATATTAACCTACTAATTAATATTTAGAAAGTAAGTAACCTATTAGTAATACTCTACTAGTATATTAAAGATCTATAAGGTGTTTACTACAATAATTCTAAATAGACTCTTATACTTCTTATTAACTTTAAAATATTAGGCGCTAAAACCTAGCTTCTACTTTATAACTAATTGCGACTATTAAGAGAAGAGAGTTAGTTAACTTATTAGAATAGTAGAGACTGTGTTAAGCAATCTATTATAGTTGTCGCGTCTAGTGCTATTAATTTTAATATTCTTATTACTAACTATTTCTACCGCAATATATGCTACAATATGCTGCTAGATGTACTTAAATATAAGTCTAATCTACTATTAATCTTAAACGCAGCCTTAGGCTATACGTAAGTAGATAAGTTCTAGAGATTTAAATATAATTCTATATACTCTAGCCTTACCTTAGCTAGCTCTTCTAAAGGTATTAGTTCTCTTTAATAGTTAAGACAAACTAATAATACTAATAGAGATTGTGCTACACATTTATAATATTAAGAGCTAGTAGAACGTTTTATAGAGCTGCTACTATTACATAGTTACACTAGTTTCTAATACTAGTGTAAGCGAATAGAGGCGGCTAATTATTCTAAGAATATATTAGTTACTAGATTAGAAACGTGCTAGACTTAGAGTTTTATCTCTTACTTTGTAGCGTTTTGTTTAAAATACGTTAGAGTCTATTCTTATAGAGAAATTCTAAATTTATTAGAATTAATAATAATAGACTATTATTATATAAACTATAGTATATATATAGTAATCTTATAGTATAATATTACTAGTATATAGTATAATATTAGTAGACGTAAAAGTAATATTAGCTATAGTAAGTATAATATTAGTAGATCTAGAAGTAATATTAAATAACTAATATTATCTATTTTAATCTAAATTTATAATTTAAATTATTTTACTTATAATATAACTATATAGATAAGACTATTTTCTAAATTATAAATATTTTAGAAACTTTATAATTCTAAAAGTACTTTTTCTTACTATATTACTTATAGATATTAGTCTAAGTTATAATCTATTAAATATAAAGCTATAAGTAAGTATAGTTTTAGAATTATATAATATTCTAAAAATTTTATAATTCTAAAATTACTTTTATTATAACTACTTTTTTACTATTTTATTTACTTTCTATTAATTTTAAGAACTATAATCTTATAATTTCTAAATACCTTTTTTTAAGCTAACTTACTTACTATACTACTTTTCTTTATACTACTATCTATAATTCTTAATATACTATTAAGTAATACTAATAGATTAGTACTTTAGAAATAATATAGCTTTTTAAGAAAAGTATATTCTATTAGTAGATTCTAGTTATATATATACTTAACTACTAACTACTTAATTCTTATTACTAACTTAACTACTAGCTTATTATATTTAAATACTATTTCTATCTACTATATAATATAAGCTTACGTAGTCTTTCTTTTAATCTAGTTATTTAGATTTATACTATATAGTAGTAATATAAAAATACTAATTATTTTAAATTACTTCTTAAGAATATTCTAGTACTTACTTTAATTTAGATACTTTCTAAACTTAATCTAAAGCCTTTTTTTTTTTTTCTTAGCTATACTCTCTAATTTCTTTTTATATATAAGTATAAATAATATTTTTTTTATAATACTTTATCTCTAAATAGTTCTACTAGTATAGAGTTAGAGTTAGCTCTAATAAGAAAAAGAAATAGATACTTATCTCTAGAGATAAACTACTAGACTACTTATACCTTACTTACTATTTATAAAAATATAGTCTTAGACTACTAGACTAATATAATCTAAAAAGATAAGAATAACTAAGATAGTATTCTTAGTCTAAGATAATATATATATAGATAGTAAAGCTTTAGCCTAATAAGCTCTAGTAAGATCTACTAAGCTTTATTAGGCTTTAGGCCTTATACTATTCTCTCTCTTAGACTCTAGCTAGACCTCTAGCTAGATATATATCTACTAGCTTTAAAGTAGCTTTATATATATTAATAAAAGCTTATCTATTAGCTAGAACTATACTAGTTCTAGTTAAGTCTTTACTCTAGACTAATATATAGATTTCTTAAAAGAAATACTAAGCTTTCTCTTCTAGAGTAGAAATTTAAACTCTAGATTTAGAAGAGATTATCTTAGTTATTATATAAGAATATAGTCTTAGACTACTAGACTAATATAATCTAAAAAGGTAAGAATAACTAAGATAGTATTCTTAGTCTAAGATAATATATATATAGATAGTAAGGCTCTAGTCTAATAAGCTCTAGTAAGATCTACTAAGCTCTATTAGGCTCTAGGCCTTATAGTAATAGACTAAGACTTTTTAGTAATTTTAATAGTAGATCTATTAGTATCTAAAGATATAGTAATAATTAGAAACTATTTAGTATTTATAGAGTTTCTAGAATTAGAAGTAGAAAGAGCTAAGTAGAAAACTATAGAGGCTTTACGCAACTAGCTATAAAACTAAAAGTAGATTTTAGTATAGATCTAATCTTTATAAAGAAAGCTATTAAAAAATACCTAGCGCTATATAGAAATACTATAGCTATACTAGAACTTATTTTTATTACTAGTATTAGCTATTATATATAGTATCTTTAGAGAAAGATAGAAATTAGTAGTAACTTTATAAAAGATAACTTAGAATAGAGTTAAAGTTAGTTAAAAGTTTTATCTAAGTACGTAGATAGAGAAAGATAAGTTTTAATTATATAGATTCTTAAACTATAAAAATAAAGTAGCCTAAGATAGTAGTAGATAAGTATCTATTTATATAATAGATAAAATTTCTAAAATTTACTAGCTTACTAAACTTAAAAGTTTATAGCTAGAAATAAAGTACGCGTATATAAATATATAAAGATAGATAGATAAGTAGAGTAAAGACTATAGCTTTAGGCTATTAGTTAGTAAAAACTATTCTATAGTAAGAGAGCTATTCTTTTCTATCTAATAGTATACTAAGATAGAGTCTAAATCTAATCTATACTAGTAGTAATTAGAGCGCTAAAATTTTAGTATACTCTTCTACTATTTAAAGACACTAGACTTAGTAAAAAGCTAGTAACTAAAGCTATAATTCTATATAATAACTAAGAATAAGTAAGAGCTACTTATTTTTATTAAAGCTAGAAGTCTATAGATAAGTAAAAATACTTATAAAGTCTACTATTATATAAAATAGACTTTACGCGTAAAAAGATAAACTAGTTAGAAAATAGCTTATATTTAGAGTTAAGAATAGTAGATATAAAATCTAAAGAAGAAAGAGTCTAGCTAGATCTATATAGAAAGAGAAAGAAAAAGCTAATAGAAGCTAGTATAAAATAGTACTAGCTTATAGTAGTAAATATCTTTTTTAAAGAGTCTAGTAGCTTTAGTAGAGTCTAGTAGCTTTAGTAAAGTCTAGTAGCTTTAGAGATAGAGATATTTAAAGTTAAAGTAAGAAAATAGCTTTAAGTAAATCTATAAGATTTATAAAAGCTATATTCTTATAATATTATAGTAAAGTATTAATATAAAGTAAAGTAATAAAATATAGTTAGTAACTCTATATAGTAATTTTAATATAGATATATTTTCTATATATCTTATACTTATTATATATAACTATAGAAATTAAAAATACTCTTTCTATAATATTTACTATAGATATAGTACTTTAATAATAATAATAATATATATATAGAAGATAATAGTAATAGAGACTTTTCTAGTAGACTTAGAGATATTATATATATAAATATATAGTAAGATTAAAGCTTTACTTATATAAACTAGTACTATAGTAGTTAAAATAAGTATACTTTAAATAGATAGTATAAAATAATACTATAAAAGTATAGTTTTAAAAGTTTACTAGTTTAAATTAATACTTAAAAGATTATACTATATAATTTATATATATAAAATAAAATCTTTTATAAACTAAACTATTACTACTAGTATAGTAAATAAAGTAAGTAGATATTTTAAAGATAGCTTAAGAAAATACTATTTAACTAATCTTTTAAATTTATACTAGTTTTATTTAGTAGTTAAAAGATTATACTTTAATATTTAAAAATAGAAAAATCTAAGCTTTAATAGAGCTAACTAGTACTATAGTAGTTAAAAAAGATAGATATATTAATAATAGTTTACTATATTACTATTTATATTTACTTTAGAGTTTCTACTAGTTTTACTTTATAATAAAATAATTATACTTTATTATTTAAATAAAAATAAAATAAAGTCTTTTATAGTATAAACTAGTACTATAATAGTTAGACTAAGTAGATATTTTAAAGGTAGCTTAGAATAATAGTATCTAAGTATATTCTAAAATATCTACTAAGTTTATTTAATACTTAGAAAGTTATACTTTAGTATTTAAATAAGAATAAAATATAAGCTTTAAGAAAATTAAGTAGTACTATAGTAGTTAGAATAAGTAGAAATTCTAAATATAGCTTAAGATAATACTATTCTAGTATACTTTAAGATATCTAGTAGTTTTATAAAGTAGTTAAGAAGTTATAGATTTATATATATATATATATATAGTAAGATTAAAGCTTTACTAATATAAATTAGTACTATAGTAGTTAAAATAAGTAGACTTTGAATAGATAGTATAATATAATACTATAAAAGTATAATTAAAAAAATCTACTAGTTAAAATAAGTAGTTAAAATATTCTACTATATAATTTATATATATTAATTAAAATTATTAAATAAAAAAGCTAGTACTATAGTAGTTAAACTAAGTATATATTTTAAAGATAGCTTAAGATAATACGTTTTAAATAAATTTTAAAATATCTACTAGTTTTATTTAGTAGTTTAAAAGTTATACTTTAATACTAAAATAAAAATAAAATTTAAGCTTAAAAAGAATTAACTAGTACTATAGTAGTTAAAAATAGTAAATATTTTAAAAGTAGCTTAATATAATACTATTCTACTAACTCTTTTTATATCTACTTATTTTATCTAGTAGTTAAAAAGTTATACTTACTATAGTTAGAAATCTAAATAGAGTCTATTTAGGTTAAAAGGTCTATATATAGATCTCTATATTTAACTCTATTTAAGATAAACCTAAATAGAGTTTTTTAAAAAGGTAGTTCTAGATCTAGAAGACTAAGAAGTACTTACTACTAGATTTATATATTATTATTAACTTTATAGCTATACTAGACCTACTTATATTATAAAAAGCTTTCTACTATATAGTACTTATAGATCTATAAGACCTACTTATATAGAATAAAACCTACTTCTATCTATAGCTATAGTTCTAGTAGATCTATTTCTCTCTTTTAGTATATTTATATATAGAAGCTATTATTATTATAGTATATATAGTTATTAATTATAGATTATTTTACTTAGAAAAGATACTCTAACTATCTAGTATCTCTACTTAGTATTACTAAGTACTATTAAGAAGTAAGAGTTTAAATCTCTATACTAATACTCTCTTACTCTTTTTTATAAAGCTACTTATTAGCTATACACTATTTATAAAACTTTTTCTACTCTAAGCTTTACGTACTAATCTTTTTATAGATATTATGCTTTATAGCTATATTAGAGCCTAGTAGTATAATAACTCTAGTAGCTACTTTATCTATCTTAAGCTACTTAATAATAGCTACTTTATTATCTCTTTTATTACTATATATATTTTTATATCTTTCTTTTCTCTCTTTACTATATTTATAAACTTTACTAACTATATATATTTTAGCTTATTACTATATTTAGTAAGCTATCTATTATCTCTAATACTAATAATACTCTATAAAGTAGTAATATTATAACTAATATCTATAATAAGCGCGAGTATATAGTATATCTTAATAATATTAGTCTATTCTAAGGTACGCTAGATATATAGTTTAACTCTAAAGTTCTATATAAGATTATTATATAGATTCTACTATATCTATTATTTTATATACTAATAAATTTAAAGATATAAAGCTAGATTTTAGAAAAACTATTATAGATAAAGTAGAGCTTTTCTAGAATACTATAGTAATAAGTTCTATATTAATTATTCTAAGTTTCTAATATACTATTAGTTTACTAACTCTAGTCGCTAGTCTAAGTAGACTATACCTTCTAGTAACTAGACTAAGTAGGCTATATTTAGATACCTATCTAGTAAGATTATAAAGGCTATATCTTACTTAGCGCTAAGAAATAATCTAGTATATCTCTAGAGAGAAAGATAGATTAGCGTATATTAAAAGAGGTTATAGTATCTAGTATCTATAAAATTAAGGTAAAAGAATAGAGTTTTTATTTTTAAATATTTTACTTTTTATAAAGTCTTTACTATAATAAAATCTAAAGTAGAAAGAGCTATAAAAATTAAATAATTAAATAGTATAGCTAACTATAATACTACTTTTTCTAGAAAAATCTTAGATATAGTCTTACTTTTCTAGTCTAACTTTTAGAATTATTATATATAATCTATACTTTTAACTAGATCTAACTAGTAGATAGAATAATATCTAAAGTAGTTTATTTTAGTAGTATTTATTAGAGACGTTTTAGATAAATAGTAGTTTAAGAGTATAAAAGTAGTTTAAAAAGTTTATTTTTTAACTTTATTTAAATTTAGCTTACTTTATAACTTAATTAAAGACTATATATAATCTACTTATCTACTATATTAAATACTTTTATTATTCTTTTTAGTTACTCTAATATAAGCTTCTAATCTAGTTATCTAGTTTATAAATATATAAATATATTTATTAAAGATATCTAGCTACTTATATTTTTATTATATTATAAAAAGCCTATATATCTAGCTATATATTATCTCTATAATACTACTAGCTTTAAAAAGTATATACTCTATCTTTTCTTAACTCTAAGCGTTAGATAATAAAGATATAATAGAATATAAGTACTTTCTAGTTATAGGTCTTTTAGATCTATTTATATAATAGAAATCTATCTTAACTTAGAGATATAGATTTTATAGATCTATAAAAGTATAAGTAAGATTCTCTTACTCTATAGTAAATCTAGTATATTATATAGTAAATAATTATAAAATCTTTTACTAATTAGAGATAGTCTAATAGTACTTTCTCTATAGTAGCTAGTATTATAAAAAGTCTAAGTTTAATTCTTTCTATTAATACCTTTTTATCTTATCTATAAAAGCTATAATTTAGTAAAATACTATCTATAAAACTCTTCTAACTTAATACTTTATATATTAACTTATTTCTAGTTACTATAAATACTTTTATTACTATCTTCTAGTGCTATAATAATAAGCTCTACTATACTACTCTTAAGCTACTCTCTAATAGCTACTTTATTATCTCTAAGATTATTATAAGTATTAGTAGTCTATCTATCTAGGCTCTACTAACTATATCTATAATAGCTTCTTACTATATATAGCAATCTACTAATTATCTCTAGCTCTAATCTAGTTAAGAATAGTAGAAATATTACTATTAAAGCTTTATCTACTTAGTATAAGATCTAGTTTTATAAAATAGAGAACTTTTATAGTAATAATATCTAGTTTAATAGTAACACTCTAAGAAGAATTTTATTATATATTATATCTTATATCTAATTTTCTAAGCTAATAATTAGAAAGATTTACTAGTTATTATATTAGTAGTAGATTAGTAGGCCTCTATTATAATAAATACTATATTAATTTCTCTAAGTATTTAGCTAAGTATTAGAACTATCTTTCTCTCTCTTAGCCTAGCGCCTACTTAGATCTCTTTATCTACTATAGTATTATAGATTAGCTAAAGAATTCTAGTTTAGTTAAGATTTAGAGAGAGTAGCTAGTTTATAGTAGAAAAGAGTTAGATAGATAAAATATAGAAATATAGATATTAAGTAAATAAGAATATATAGTAAAAGACTAGTATTTTTCTTTTTATAAAGTCTATATATACTTTAATCTATAAACTTATATAAAGCTATTTACTAAAGTATTAAGCATATAAAGTTATATATTTATCTCTATAGCTTAAAAAAGCTTCTATCTTAGATATATATAAGTATTTAGATATTACTTTTATATATAGTATATTTTTTAAGATATTACTACTATAATAACTATATATAAGTATTATAGAGTATTATAATATAATATAGATTTTAGTAGTCTATAAGTTTTAATACTTTTCTAAAGCTAGTAGACTAGAATATAGTACTAGTAAAGTTAAATATTAGATACGTAAGTCTAAAAGTATAGTAATACTATATTAAAGTATAAAGTATTTATTCTATTTACTAGAAATAAAAGATTAATTATTTATATATAAAATAAGCTAATAGTATAACTAGTATAATAGAAAGTATTTCGAAAGCTTTAAGATTTTATATAGTATTATATAGTATTTAGAGAAAGATATAAAGATAGATATATACTAACTCTACTACTTTTTATCTCTATACTATTTAAAAGTATAGAATTATTAGTTAGTACTTATAGATCTATAAAGCCTATTTATATAGTAGATATATATCTCTATCTAGAGTTATAGATTTTATAGATCTTAAAGTTTATAAGTAAGCTTATATTCTTATAGAGAAAATATAATACTATTTATAGTACGTAGTTATAAAATTTATTACTTAAGTATAAGATAGTCTAATAGTACTTTCTCTATAGTAGCTTATACTATAAAAAGTCTAAGATTAAATCTTTTTATTAATATCTTCTTATCTTATCTATAAAAGCTATAATTTAGTAAAACGCTATCTATAAGATCTTTCTAATAATAAATATTATATACTAACTCTTTACTAGATAATATAAGTACTATTATTACTATATTCTAGAAAAGGCCTAGAGTTAACTACTACTATATCTATCTAGAGCTAACTACTAATAGCTATCTAATTATCTCTAAGATTACTATAAGTAGCTTAACTATATTTCTATATACTTTACTAATAATAATTATTATAGCTTCTTACTATATATAGAGAACTACTAACTATTAGTAGTAATATAACTAGTAAAGTCTTACTTCTTTAGTATAAGATATAGTTTTATAATTCTAGTAAGCTTTAAGATAGTAGTATTATATTTATAGCTACTATTCTTAAGATAGTTATTAAGTATATTATTTCTTTTCTTTACTATCTTTAGCTAATATATAAATAAAAGTAGCCTTATATAAAAGATAGTTATTATAGTATCTTTATTTATATATAAAGCTCTTAGTATCTACTATATTATATTATAGTACTATAGAAGTATATAGCTTCTTAGATTAGGCTTTATATAAATTAGATTATCTACTTAGAATAGAGTATAAAAATAAAAAATAAGAATTCTATTCTAGTATAGATAGCACTAAGATAAAGTCTTAGTAGAAGAAAGAAAGTAGTTAATCTATAATTATAAAAGAGTTAAAAGTTAGAATATATATTAGAAGAATAAAAGTATATTTTTTATAACTTCTTATCTTTATTATAGTTAGTAATAAATAGTTATATAGCGTTAGTTTCTCTATTTTTTTCTATTATATTACGTTCTAAGCCTTTTACCTCTAGTTACTTTTCTATTTTTATATAGTATATATCTACTATCTTATTATCTATAGACTTTTTATATACTTAGATTAGTTATTCTATATATAGTCTTTTTATTATTATATTTACGTATCTATATATACTTAGTTATATACTATTTTTATATTTCTATATATAGTATAGTATACTCTAGCTAGAATAGTAATATAGGTAGATAGTAATCTATAAATATAGTTAGTAAATAACTTTAAAATATATATAGCTAATTCGCGATAGACTTATTATCTAATTAGATAATAAATTAGAAAAGGCGTAGAAAATAGTAGATAGCCTTTAGATATTCGAAAAACTATAGTTATTATAGCTATTTAGGTTATAATCTATATTTAAATAGTTTCTAAGACTAAATATATAGTCTTCTAATCTTATATTAATTATAGAACTTACTATATACTATTTAGTAGATATATATTTTTATAAACTATAAGTTTATATATTTTATAAATTATAGAAAAAAACTTTATAGTTATAGCTATTAGAAGAACTATTAAACTATAATATAAGTATAATAGAGAACTATATTAATATTTCTATATATAGTATAGATATATATAGTATATTATAGATAAGCTACTCTATAAGTTCTCTTTCTCTAAAGCTATATATTTATAGCTACTATATAGAACTAAAGTAGTATATAAGTTAAAATCTAATATCTTATTTAACTAATAATTAATATAGTAGTTATTATATACTATTTTAGAGAGATATTTTTTTAAAAATAAAATCTTTATATATATATATAGTTTATAAAAAAAAATAGAATATTTTTAGCTACTATAA